>CM035438.1:54897725-55315225 GCA_020310875.1 Ceratopteris richardii
TTGCTAATCCCTGCTTTGTACCTACCCTATTTTACTTCAGAGTTGTGTTGTAGGCCCCTTTAGCTTTCCCATGGCACTAAATAAGTACCTATGTGCTTTGGAGATGATGCTTCAAACAATTTGATCAAAACAAATAAGTTTGCAACTAGCTAGTGATCAAAAAGTTGCTATTTTGGTCTTGACACCTGTTGGATGTTTTGCTCAGTACTCACAATACAGTAGCAATTAGAAAAATTCCTTATGAGGGTATCTAATTGGCTTAGAGAGCTAATGGTTCCAAGAAATAATAGACTATGCTCTGAGCACTGACTTTATCAAGTAGAAGCTTACCCTTGATTTTTTTAGGACCTCTACAGACAATGACAAGTGACCACTTCAAGACGGTTTTCTCCCAATTGGCTAAATTCAAACTTTGATAGATTGTGTTCCAATAAGCTATAGAACATTGAAAATGACGGAGGGATCACGGAGATATGGGCATGCCAAGTACACTTTTCTGAGTGACAATGTTAGAGAGACCAATAGAGATGATCAAATGATATAATGTATTATATGAAAATGTTGTACATGATCATTGGAGTAAAGAATAATGCCCGATGATAGTGATAAGAGTAGGCTATAGTATAAGCCCCTCAACTATAGCAAATGATCAACAATATGCTCTATAATGTGTGCTCTAAGGCCGTGAGTTTACAAGTCTCTTTTATAGAGAGATTCTTTAAGTTTGAATTTGAAATTCAAATGGATGCTCTACCTAAAAGTACTATTCTAATTTAGGAGTGACTTTAACAAGCAAGATTCGTAGCTTTTAGATCTCCAAAATCCACGAGATATTTGGACTTACAATATTCCTTCAAGTCAAAAAGACGATTACAAAGAGTTAATGGTAAAAACCATAAGCAATGGTTCATTTGGATCTTCAAGGAGTTGCACATAATACTTCCAATGCCTACCAAGTGTGAAGGCTTGGCATTTGCATCAACAGCTCCCCCTCAAGCCAAACATATTGGCTTGGTCTTCTTCATCAATCCTCCTGAATATTAGATCAATCATAGCTTTAAACTTGCAAAGTTTTGTACCATCAAGTGCTTTGGTCAATAAGTCTGCACATTGGATGTTAGTGTATACATATGCCAATTGAATCTCCTTGATCAATAGCTTCTCTCTCACACAGTGATAGTGAAATTCTATATGCTTGGTCCTAGCATGATAGATAGGATTTGCTACAAGATATAAAGAACTTGTATTGTCTCCAAAGATCATTGGTGAGTTAGAATGTAGTCCTAAATCTGAATATAGCAATTTTATCCATATGGCTTCTTGAGTAGCATTGGCTAATTTTCTATGGTCTGCCTCTGTTGAAGATAAAGTAACAATAGATTGCTTCTTGAAAGACCATGAAATTGGCTTATCACCTACAAAAGAGAGATAACCTGAGGTATTCCTCCTATCAACCTACCCAATTTGCATCTGAATAAAGCTTGATGTCCAAATCTGAAGTATATGGAAAGTATAAACCCTGATTTTGAGTACCCTTGAGGTACTTCAAAATCCTTTTGGCAGCTTCCAAATGAGATGCTCTAGGTTTATGCATGAATTCACTTAAGACACTTACTCCATAAGCAATATCAATCCTTGTCAATGTAGCATAGTTTAGGCTCCCTACTATGCTTTGATATCTTGCAATATTTTCAAGCACATCACCTTCATGAGCACTTAATTTTTGGTTTACCTCCATAGGAGTGCTTGCTATCTTGGCATTTTCCAAGTGAAACTTCTTCAACATGTCTTGCACCTACTTTCTTTGAGTAATATAAATTCCAGAATTAGTATATACTAACTCAAGTCCAAGAAAATACTTTAGTGACCTTAGATCACTGATTTTGAACTCGTGCATCATTTGGTTTTTGATCTGCTTGATGCCATTGGCATCATTACCTGTAAGTATGATATCATCAAGATACACACATAGGTATATCACCTCTGAATTACTTCTCTTGACAAATAGAGAAGTATCTGCTTTGCTCATGATGAATCCTTGGTCTTGAAGGTATGTAGTCAACCCATGATTCCATGCCCTAGGTGCCTGCTTCAATCCATAAAGAGCTTTATTTAGTTTGAACACATAATTTACCTTGCATGGGTCCTCATATCCAGGAGGTTGGGCCATGTAAACCTCCTCTGAAATCTAGCCATTAAGAAAAGCAATTTTTACATCCAATTGGTACATATTCCAATTCCTTGATGCAGCCACACTTACCAATACTCTGAAGGTTGGAATTTTGGCCACAAATGGGAATGTCTCTTCATAATCAACTCCTTGGGTTTGTGCAAAACCCTTAGCCACAAGTCTAGCTTTATACCTATTTATTGATCCATCTGAATTTCTCTTGATTTTGTAAATCCATGTAGAACCAATTACCTTCAAGACTCCTTCTTTGGCACTAGCTCCCAAGTATCATTCTCCTTGAGTGCTACAATTTCTTTATCCATAGCTTCCTTTCATTCTGCCTTGGTCTTTGCCTCTTCATATGATGATGGCTTTTCAAGTGATAAATCTTTTGCAAGATAAATAGAATGCTTCGTAACTAAAGGAGTTTCATACCCATATTTGACTGGCTTCTTGCTTTCCCTTTGTGATCTTCTAATTGCTTGGTTAGATGATTCAGGTATGTCTTCCAAATTTTTCGTCTTGATCTTGCCCTTTGATTTCCATGCCTTGAATTCTTCTAGGTTGATGATGTCCTCATCATCTGATTTGATGTCCTCAATCTGGTTTGGCTCCTCCTTGGTAAGCCTTGCAAAGTCCTCTTCCAAGTCATATGGCAACTTAACTTTCCCACATTCCCTTTCAAACCAAAAATCATTCTCATCAAACACATCTCTATTGACCATAAATCCCTTGTAGGATGGATTATAAAACATGTACCCTTTCTGATTTAAATCATACCCTATGAAGATGCACTTCTTTGCCTTAGGGTCTAGCTTACCTCTTATTTGAGATGGAATATGCACATAAGCAACACATCCAAAGATTCTGCAATGATCAAGTGATGGCCTTATGCCATGCCATGCTTCATACGAGGTCATCCCATCAAGTGATTTGGATGGCAACCTGTTAATAAGATAAGTGGCAGTAGATACACTCTCTGCCCACAAATAATTAGGTAACCTTTTTTCATTTAGCATTGACCTAGCTATTTCAACAATCAACCTATTTCTTCTCTCTGCTATCCCATTTTGCTCAGGGCTATACCTTGTTGTAATTTCCCTTTTGCTTCCTCTATCCTGCAAGAATGCATCAAATTCATTGGAGAAGTACTCACCTCCTCCATCTGACCTTAATCTCTTTAGGCTTCTTCTTGTGGTTTTCCACAAGTTTAAGATACTTCTTAAAGCAACTAAACACTTCATATTTGTGTTTCATAAAGTACAATATAGTCCACCTACTAAAATCATCAATGAAAGACACATACTACCTTGAGCCAGAAATCGAGGGGTCCTTGCTTGGTCCCCACACATCTGTGTGGACAAGTTCCAAGTAATCCTCATGCATGTAACCTTTCTTTGAAAAAAGTAACCTATCTGATTTACCAAACTGACATGCACCTTGATGATGGTTGAACCTTCCTCTTGATTGTGTGTAGCCACCTCTTTGGAAACCTCTACCTCTCTGATTCTTGAAGTTCCTGTAACACACATATGTGGTGTGATTTGATAAACCACAAATATTATATCAGGAAGAGTTGAAAGGTCTCCCCCTACCTTGCTTACCTCCTCTACCCTTACCTCTTGGGTTCCTACCTCTCCTTGCATAGTTGGCTTGAGAAGTAGTACCTTCATCTTCTACATTCTTGCTCTTTCCTTTGTCTTTAACCTTCCCTTTATCTGTGTATAAGGTAGAAGAGTTATTAGCCCTTGATGGTTCTCCATTTTTGTTGAGCTTGGCTTCATGGGAAAAGAGTTGCCCCATGTGCATGGTAAGATCTGGAATATGTATGTCTATGTACAAGTCCATGGTACTTGTGAAGCTTTCCCATTTGTCATCTGCCTTGATGCCATTGATTACTTTCCTCACTATCTGCTCCTCTTCAATCTCCTCTCCTATGCTTGCCAATTGGTCAACCACATCCTTGACTTTGGTCACATACTGTGAAACACTTATGCATCATGTATTGGTTGCAACAAGACCAGAATATTGTGTAGGGTGTCAAAAATTGTCCTATTACACATGCAAATACAATTACTAAAGTTGATGTGGATGGTGTTGAAGAGGCCAATCTTTAGGTTCCTATTTGTGTTGTGGTTCCTACTACACCATTGATAGACCTGTCTATGAAAGATGCATTATTCCTCACATTTGTGCCTACAAAATAGGAAAGGGTGCTTGGGATACATTTACCACTTTGTCTCAGGCAAGGAATGAGGTTTGTTTAGCTTACCTCCAAAAACAATTGGAGAGTGAGCACATGAATGGAGGAGATTCCATAAATAGTTTTTTGACAAAGATGGAAGATTTGAAGGAGCAGTTGATTTCTATTTGATGAAGTCTTCCCAAAAAGTTCACTTGTGCAGATTGTTCTGAATGGTCTTCTAGATTCATATCATAGTACTTTTGCTTCTACTCTTCGATTGATAATGAAAGGCAATCCAAATGCCTTGAAATTTGAGGAGTTAATCTATGTTTTGTTGTAGGAAGATCATTCTAGGCAAAACACATTCATTATTGGTGCTGCAGATCAAGCTTTCTTGGCTAGTCAAAAGGGCAAATGTAAATGGAGTTCATCTACTAGTAAGCAAAGATCTACTGATTCTACACAATCAAAGAAGCATGACAAAGGGGCAAAGAAAATGTTGATATATTTAGGTAGTGATGTGTGTGAACACTCTAGGACCGCCGGGGCACTTTTTTCCCTCTTTAGGAGGTTTTTTTCCCCCGGCTTGTATATATGCCTATTGCCCTAATGGGCTACTTATCTTTGTACATTCTCTAGTAATACATTCAATATTGTGTGTTTGTGCTCTAAGCTTCTTCTTCTTCCTTGTGTTGTTCACGTGCTTCCACAGACGTCTATCTCCAACAATTGGTATCAGAGCAGGTCGTCGCTTCTTCTAGGGCGCCGTCGACACTCCTCCGTTTGCAGTCTCAGATTCGCACGAAATTTGGTGATCATACTCAAGGTGTTTCCGAGATCAAAACTCCTTCGCTCTGTGGTGCCGAAATCGCGATCTGAGCTCGTTTCGGCCTCGGAACGCACTATCGCAGTGCTTGTGCAGGCTATTTTGTCCTTTTGTGCCAAAGGTATATACCAGTTTCTGTTCACTAATTTAAGTGTCTCGAAGTCTGCTACAGGTCTAGTAGAACTCGTCTAGGCAGTTCCGTTCAACTTTTTGAGATACAGTCAATTTTCTGCATCAAGGTATTTTAGTCACCGGCCATGGCTAAAAGCAGTGATGTATTCCGTATGTTGGCTGTTGAGGATAAGTTAGATGGTACCAACTACCCATTATGGGCTTATATGATGCGACATGTACTGGTTGCAAAAGGATTGTGGAACATTGTGCAGGGTGTTGAAAGACGTCCTGTTACACTTGTAAGGACAGATACTGCAAATACAGGTGTTGGAGCTGATGAAGATGGTGTCGAAGATGATACTCCGCAGATTCCTGTTCGTGCTGGTGTTTCTGTTGCACCTACTGCAGAGCAGATTCGTTGGGATGGCAGAGATGCCCAGGCACATGCATTGATAGCTTTGTCTGTCAAACGTGCCATTATTCCTCACATTCGCTCTTGCAGAATAGCAAAGGATGTTTGGGATACACTTACCACTTTGTACCAGGCTAGGAATGAGGCTCGTGTTGCTTACCTCCGAAAACAGTTGGAGAGTGAGCACATGAATGAAGGTGATTCTATGGACAATTTTCTTACAAAGATCAAAGACCTGAAGGAACAATTGATTTCTGTTGATGGGGTTATACCAGATAGCTCACTTGTGCAGACCGTTCTGAATGGTCTTCTTGATTCATATCAGAGTTTTGCCTCTACTCTTCGGTTGATGATGAAAGGCAATCCGAATGCCTTGTCATTTGAGGAATTAGTCTCTGTTCTGTTGCAGGAAGATCAGTCCAGGCAGAACAGGAGCTCTTCTACTAGTAAGCAGAAATCTGCAAATGCTGCACAATCGAAGAACCAGGATAAAGATGAGAAGAAATCAGAAAAGCAGAAATTATTCTGCAAGTACTGTAAAGGAAATGATCATATTATAAAGAACTGTCCAAAACTGGCTGCTAAAGAGGCAAAGAAGAAAGAGGCTAGAATGGTTGTTGCAGAGGCCTCTACACCAAAAACAGAGTCTGCAAATCTTGTGCAGGAAGAAGAATGGGTGTTTACTACTGTTTGCAGTTTTGACCCATCTCTCATGATCAGTGCATGTCTGCAGTAGACTCAGATGTTTGGTACTTTGACAGTGGGGCGACCAAACATATTACCTCGCAGCGTAGTTTCTTCTCTTCACTTGAGCCTGCCCCTACAGGGAATACTGTCACATGCGCCAATAACTCCTCTTATCCTGTTATGGGAGTTGGTAAGATCATTCTGACTACTGTTGATGGTAGTTCTTTCACTTTGTCACATGCTTTATTTGTGCCAGGGATAAAAAAGAACCTGTTATCAGTTTCTGCATTAGCCAAGATTGGCTTGGTTGTGAAATTCGTTGATGACAGGTGTACAGTCCATGATCTCTCAAATGGCGATGTGATTATTGCTTCTGGCATTTTATGTCGTGGGCTGTATAAGCTCATAGACTATGAAAGATCTGTGAATGACTCGGCATGTGCAGTTCATGATTCTTAGGCTATGTCAGATGCAAAGCTTTGGCATGCACGCTTTGGTCATCTGAATTTTGCTAGTTTGTTACGCCTGCAGAAATCTGAAATGGTGTCCTCTTTGCCCAAACTTGAGGCACCTGGAAAACATGTTTGTGAAGGCTGTATTTTGGGCAAAATGCAGCGTTCTTCCTTTCCAAAAGATGGTTCAGTTTGGGCTACGCAAAAATTGCAGCTTGTACATAGTGATGTCTGTGGTCCTATGCAGACACCCTCTTTTGGAAATTACCTTTACTTCGTGACTTTCATTGATGATTTTTCCAGGCATGCATGGGTATATCCACTCAATGCAAAGTCCGAAGTGTTCATGTGCTTCAAACAGTTTTTGGTTTTGGCTGAAAATCTGTCAGCATGTAAAATGGGCACCCTCCATTCTGATCGAGGGGGGGAATATATGTCTTCAGATTTTAATGCATTTCTGGCTGAACATGGGATAAAACACCAGTGTACAGTGCCGTATTCACCTCAACAGAATGGAGTTGCTGAACGAAAGAACAGGTCACTCATGGAGATGGCGAGGTGCATGGTCAAAAGTCAGGCTTTACCACATAGTTTCTGGCTTGAGGCTGTCATGTGTGCAGCATATGTACTGAACAGGTGTCCCACTAAAGCGTTGTAGTCTATCACTCCATATGAGGCTTGGCATGACCGCAAGCCATCTGTTGCTCATCTGCGTGTTTCTGGTTGTTTGGCATATGCATTAGTGCCTGAACAACATCGTAGAAAATTGGATGATAAGGCAGTAAAATGTATTTTTGTTGGGTACAGTTCTGAAAGTAAAGGCTATCATATGCATCATCCACAGACTAAACGCATTCTGGTTAGTCGTGATGTTGTCTTTGTGGAAGATTGCCGTTGCTTTCATGTACTAAGGAGACATCTGTTAGCTCCAAAGACATATATGATACTTTGATGCCTCTTTTTATAGGTGGACAGGCTAGTGCTGGTCCTAATGAGGCAACTTCTCAGCCTTTGCAGGTTTCATATGATGATGCAGATCATTCCATTTCTGATGCAGATTTACATGATGCACTTGTTGATGAGAGCTGATATTGAGCAGGCAAAAACTATGCCAAAATGGCTGGTGCAGACTTTGTGTGACAGCAAATTAGATGCACCTTTGTCATATCGTACTCGTTCAGGCTCTCATAGTGCCTCCTTTGCATCACATTGCTATGCTATGGCTGCATCTAGTCTCTGTGATGAGAATGAGCCTGTTTCTTTTGATGAAGCACAAAATTTAGAAAATTGGATGGCTGCTATGCAATCTGAATATGATGCTATAATGAAGAATGGTACATGGTCTTTATGTGACTTGCCTCCTGGCAAGAAGGACATTGGCACTAAGTGGGTATACAAGCTGAAGCGTAAACCTGATGGTACAATGGACAGGTATAATGCTAGGCTTGTTGCAAAGGGTTATGCACAGGAAAGAGGCATTGATTTTGATGAGACCTTTGCACCTACATGCCGTATGACTACTGTTCGGAGCATTTGTGCAGTTGCAGCCCATCATGGTTGGAATGTACATTAGCTGGATATTAAAACAACATTTCTGAATGGTGACTTGCATGAATAAGTGTATGTTTTTTAGCCCACGTGGCTTTGTGCAGAAAGGGCATGAAAACCAGGTTTGCAGGTTAAAGAAGGCATTATATGGTTTAAAGCAAGCACCACGTGCTTGGTATGAGAAGATACATGCCTATCTAATTGCACATGGTTTTGAGAACAGTCCAACTGAAAGCACCTTATATGTTAAACATGCTATTGATGTGCTTCTGATCATTGTTGTCTATGTTGATGACATGCTGCTCACTAGTCCTATTGAGACACATATTGCTGATTTTAAGGCTGATTTGCATGCCTCATTTGAGATGTCTGATTTGGGGCATTTGCATCACTATTTGGGCATTCAGTTTATGCACGTTGATGGTGGAATGGCTTTGTGTCAAACGAAATATATTGACACATTATTGCAGCGTTTTGGCCTTGAAGACTGTAAGACTATTGCCACTCCTATGAAGAAAGGTTTACGATTGAGTCTTCATGATGCTGGAGATGCATTTGATGCTGTTCTCTATCAGCAGGCTGTTTGATGCTTGATTTACTTATGCATTACTCGGCCAGATATTCAGTTTGTTGTCTAACAGATGAGCAGGTTTATGCATTGCCCAGGAGTCACGCATTGGAAAGCGGTTAAGCGCATCTTTCGCTACTTGAGTGGTACTCGGCTACTTGGGTTGTTTTATCCCAAGGGGGGATCACTACCGCCAGATTTGCATGCTTTTTCTGACTCAGATTGGGTTGGTTGCTATGACACTCGTGTGTCCACCAGTGGTTTTTGCTTCATGCTTGGTAGCTCATGTATATCTTGGTTGAGCAAGAAGCAGCCTACTGTGGCCACTTCCAGTTGTGAGGCTGAGTATAGGGCAGCTTTCACAGCGACTGTTGAGTGTGTGTGGCTCAGACGCCTTATGGCTGATTTGGGTGTTGGCGAGTCTTCTGCCACCACCATCTTCACTGACAGTCAGAGCGCATTGGCAGTTGCGAGGAACCCTGTGTTCCATGCTCGCACTAAGTACATTGAGGTGCATTATCACTATGTCAAGGAGAGGTTCTCTGCTGGGGAGATCAGCTTGGCATATGTGCTCACGCAGGAGAACATTGCAGACCTTTTCACGAAGGCTCTGCCTAGGGAGAAGTTTGAAGCTTTCCGCAAAGCTTTGGGCTTACTTCCTTTTGTGGAGTGATTTCCACATAGCTTGGCACTTCCTTATACATGAGTGCCAGCTCCTTGTTCACCGCATCACTCCCAGGGGGGATTTGTTGATATATTTAGGTAGTGATGTGTGTGAACACTCTAGGACCGCCGGGGCACTTTTTTCCCTCTTTAGGAGGTTTTTTTCCCCCGGCTTGTATATACGCCTATTGCCCTAATGGGCTACTTATCTTTGTACATTCTCTAGTAATACATTCAGTATTGTGTGTTTGTGCTCTAAGCTTCTTCTTCTTCCTTGTGCTGTTCGCGTGCTTCCGCAGATGTCTATCTCCAACAGAAAATAGAGTAAAAAAAAATATTTTGAAAATAGTATAAAGGAAATGATCATGTCATAAAGAGTTGTCCAAAACTATTTGCAAAAGAGGCAAAGAATAAAGAGGCTGGAATGGTTGTTGCAAAGGCCTATACACCCAAAACAAAGTCTCTTAATCTTGTGCACAATGAAGAATGTTACTATTGTTTGTAGTTATAACCAATGTTCTCATGAACATTGTATGTCTGTAGTAGATTCAGATGTTTGATACTTTGATAGTGGGACAGCCAAACATAGTATACCTCATAGTAGAGTTTGTTCATTCACTTGAGCCTGGCCCTATAGGGAATACTTTCACATGCACCAAAAACTCCTCTTATTTTGGCATGGGAGTTGGTACGATCATTCTAACTATTGCTCATGGTAGTTCTTTTACATTGTTGGATGCTTTATTTATGCCATAGATCAAGAAAAATATGTTATCCGTTTCAATATTAGCCAAGATCAGGTTGGTTGTGAAATTTGTTGATGAGAGATGTACAATTCATGATTTTTCACATGGGGATGATATTATTGCTTCTAGCGTTTCATGTTGTGGGCTATATAAGCTCATTGACTCTTGGAGTTAGACTTCTATGGAAGCATACGAACAACACAAGGAAGAAGAAGAAGCTTGGAGCACAACACACGACTAAATATATTACTAGAGAATGTACAAAGATAAGAAGCCCATTAGGGCAATAGGTATATATACAAGCTCGGGGGAAAAAACCTCCTAAAGAGGGAAAAAAGTGCCCCAATGGTCCTAGTGTTTTCACACGCATCACTACCTAAATATATCAACAAATCTCCCCTGGGAGTGATGCGGTGAACAAGGAGCTGGAACTCATGTATAAGGAAGTGCCAAGCTATGTGGAATCAATCCACAAAAGAAAGTAAGCCCAAATCTTTGCAAAAAGCTTCAAACTTCTCCCTAGGTAGAGCCTTTGTGAAAAGGTCTGCAATGTTCTCCTGTGTGAGCACATATGCCAAGCTGATCTCCCTAGTAGAGAACCTCTCCCTAACATAATGATAATGCACCTCAATGTGTTTAGTGCGAGCATGGAACACAGGGTTCCTCGCAATTGCCAATGCGCTCTGAGTGTCAATGAAGATGGTGATGGCAGAAGACTGACCAACACCCAAATTAGCCATAAGGCGTCTCAGCCACACACACTTAACAATAGCTGTGAAAGTTGCCCTATACTCTGCCTCACAATTGAAAGTCGCCATAGTAGGCTGCTTCTTGCTCAACCAAGATATACATGAGCTACCAAGCATGAAGCAAAAAGCACTAGTGGACACACGAGTGTCATAGCAACCAGCCCAATAAGAGTCAGAAAAAGCATTTAAATCTGGCGGTAGTGATCCCCCCTTGGGATAAAACAACCCAAGTAGCTGAGTATGACTCAAGTAGCGAAAGATGCACTTAACTGCCTGCCAATGCTTGACACCTGGGGAATGCATAAACTTGCTCATTTTTGAGACAACAAATTTAATATCTGGACGAGTAATGCATATTAAGTAAATCAAGCATTCAACAGCCTGCTGATAGATAACAGCATCAAATGCATCTCTAGCATCCTGAAGACTCAATCGTCAACGTATTCCCATGGGAGTGGCAATAGGCTTACAGTCTTCAAGGCCGAAATGCTGCAATAATGTGTCAATATATTTCGTTTGACACAAGGCCATTCCACCATCAACGTCCATAAACTGAATGCCCAAATAGAGATGCAAATGCCCCAAATCAGACATCTCAAATGAGGCATGTAAATCAGCCTTAAAGTCAGCAATATGCTTCTCAATAGGACCAGTGAGCAGCATGCCTTCAACATAGACAACAATGATGAGAAGCACATCATTAGCATGCTTAACATATAAGGTGCTTTCAGTTGGACTGTTCTCAAAACCATGGGCAATCAGATAGGCATGTATCTTCTCATACCAAGAACGTGGTGCGTGCTTTAAACCATATAATGCCTTCTTTAACCTGCACACCTGGTTTTCATGCCCTTTCTACACAAAGCCACGGGGCTGAAAAACACACACTTCTTCTCCCAAATCACCAATCAAAAATGCAGTTTTAATGTCCAACCGATGTACATTCTAACCATGATAGGTTGTAAGTGCACAGATACTATGAACACTAGTCATTTGGCAAGTAGGTGCAAAGGTCTCATCAAAATCAATGCCTCTTTCCTGCGCATAACCCTTTGCAACAAGCCTAGCCTTATACCTGTCAACTATACCATCAAGTTTACGCTTCAGCTTGTATACCCACTTAGTGCCAATGGCCTTCTTGCCAGGAGGCAAGTCACATAAAGAACAAGTACCATTCTTCATTATAGCATCATATTCAATTCGCATAGCAGCCATCCAATTTTCTCAATTTTGTGCTTCATCAAACGAAACAGGCTTAGTCTCATCACAGAGACTAGATGCAGCCATAGCATAGCAATCTGATGCAAAAGAGGCACTATGAGAGCTTGATCAAGTATGATATGATAGAGGTGCATCTAATTTGCTGTCACGAAAAGTCTGCACCAACCATTTTGGCATAGTTTTTGCTTGCTCAATATCAGCTCTCTCATCAACAAGTGCATCATGTAAATCTGCATCAGAAATGGAATGATCTATATCATCACATGAAACCTGCAAAGGCTGAGAAGTTGCTTCATTAGGATCAGCACTAGACTCTCCACCTATAAAAAGAGGTAGCAAAGTATCATACATGTCTTTGGAGCTAAAAGATGTCTCCTTAGTACATGAAAGCAATGGTTGAAAAGCATCTTCCACAAAAACGCTTCAAAAGGAAATGGTTACATTTTACAAATCCACAATTCAAGGTATATCCATTGTTGTGATATAATGACATTCATAGTATTTTTATTTATATAATGTTTGTTATTTGACGTATATTGTGGTTCCAAAATCAAGTTTGTATTGAAGCTAGACGAATGTGAAATCATAAAGGGATGACGTATGGAGAGACTTGGTGTGACACTCATGAACGAAGCTATGGCCCATGCCATTATTGATGAAAGTGAAGAATCCCGAATGACAAAAGCAACAATCAACCACCATGGAATTATATGCAAATTCCAACGATTCATAAGGTGACACATGGAGGCAAGACACTTCCACAAGGACAAGGGCAAATACCAATAGAGGAGGAAAGGGAGCAACGTCAACAACCACATCATGTATATCGGAGAAAGAAAAACTATCAACCATGACATAGACCATAACGACAGCTGAACAAGACTCCTAAAATGCAAGAGCTCCACAAAGATGAAGGAGGCACTGCAAGGCTTTCGCTCAAATAGGACACTACCAAAAGTCCGTTGAACTACTCATACCACGAAGAGCTTTTGCAAGGGTAGTAAAAGAAGAAGTACAAAGCTAATGTGCAGGTCTATGAATACAAGGGATAGTACTTGAAGCGCTTCAAGAGGCAACTGAGGCCTACCTCATCTCCATGCTTGAGGACTCTAGCCTGTGTGCTATCCATGCCAAGAGAGTAACCATACAACCCGAGGACATTAAGCTAGCAAGAAGAATTAGAGGAAATAACCCATGACATGTGTATATTGTACCCTTTGATATGCCTACTTTGCAATGTAATATAATGATTAATAGAAAATTTTGTTTTTACCTATATGTTCTTTGTGTCTTTTTTTTCTCTCTCTCACTCTCTCTATCTTTGAGTCTCCACCATAAGTGTATGCAAATAACTTTTTCTTCAGTCAGTTATATACGGAATGAGTTGAACCTGCATGCATTTGCCTATTGTTTTTTGACTAGTTATGTACATGTTGTACCTAATATTTCCCCAGAGCTCATTTTCATGCGAAAAAACCCGAGCCATAGAAACACAAGATTCAGCCTTGCAAATTTCTATGGCTGGGGTTTCTTTTTTTGCATTTTATGGCCTTGTTTATGCACTCTATGTATAGAGATGTTAAGACTATACAGTACAGAGGTTAATCACTCCAGGTAATATTTGGCTTGCTAGACTTCAGTGTATAGTTAACGCCACCCATAAGCAAGAGAAATTGAATAATATCATACTAGCCTACACTCTAGAGCCCTCAAAAACACTAAAAAAGGCCAAAAAAGCCCCAACCACAGAAATGCAGGAATCTTCCCTACAAAATTTTTGTAGGGCTGATTCGCATGTTTCTATGGCTGGGGCTTTTTTGGCCTATTTTATGCTTCTTAAGATACATCAGACCATAGGCAACACTTAGATGAAGAAAAAAAACTTAAAATTACACAGAATTTATGGAGATAATGGTAGGTTGAATTTATGAAGCACATTTCATACACAGGACTCGACAAAATAGGAAAAACTAAAGTTTATATTATCCAAACATTTACATCATTTCTTAGCTGCCTTCAATTTATCTACAAGTTTCTTTCTCCTTTGGAGATATTGAGGCAGTTGGTAAGTCAATAAAAATCTTGATATTACATGGGGGTCTTGCATTCTCAGACCCATGTCAATACCTATTTGCCCTAGTACTTTTCCTCTAAAATTAAGTCCTAATGTAGTTACAACTAAGGATTTCCTAACCAAAATGACACAATTAGTGCCTTGGGTAATTGTACATAGACGCAAAATTTTACTAAGGGCCTTCAAGCACCAAGTCATGAAGTGCCCATCCAGATTGTAGTCTTTATGTATGATAACAAAATCATCCTTTGGCAACTTTTCGATCTAGTTTGCGAAGGATGAACCACTCCCGCAAGAAGCTCGATCCCCACTAGATCTTGCGAGGAACTTGTCCAGCTCAATTGCTTCTTGTTAAGGAAAAATGAGAATTCAAGCTCTTACTTTGTTAACTTAAATTATTCATTTATTTAATTTAATTACCATTTAGATCATGAAGATTGTCTTCTTCCTCCCCTCTTCAAGGGGCATCAAGATCAATGCTAGAGTGGGCCATGCCACTCTGCTCTGCTATGGGGGATGTAGGAATTTCTGCTTCAATATCGTCTCCTACGCTGCCCTGAACTCCTCCTCCATAGTATAAGTCATGTTTTAATATATCTACACACACCATTGCTATGGTGACTACCACAGAATCTCCAAGTGGGATGGCCTTCTTTTCAAGTATGTAAGATGTGCTGTCAAGTGGAATATCTCACATTGTGGAGAAAATACTCAAGCATTCCTCTAGATGTAGACCGAATGCCTTCTCAATATCATGAAGAAAAATAAATTCCTCTCCATCCACAACAATGATGGAGAGATATTCAATTTCCACCTCTAGTAGTGTGGGCTCAGAGGGGTTGAGATTTGAAGGGGGGCCTCCTCCATGCTTGATAGCTCACGTACTTTGTCCTCAACACCACTAGGGAAGTCTTGGTGGATTGTAATGCTTTCTTTTGCAAAATTTATGGCCTTTGGTTGAGGCTCATTCTTCTCCTTAACAAAGCCCCCTATGACAAGGTTCGGGAGATCGACGGGTGTAGGTTTGGGCTCCTCATTGATGATAAAATATGTTGTTGCAACGTAGGAAAGGTACTTCGTACCCATCCTCTTCATTTTGTTAAGTTTCTTTATTAATGGCACTGAGACATCTAATAAGTGCCTGCATTTTTAGCAATTGCCATGAATCACTTAAGGCACTTCATGAAGGCTTCATCGCCTTTGTGTATGTAGAGTAAAAGGTCACATGGGACCCAGTTACCCTCATAAGGTGGTATTTCTATAGAGTAACACAAAATGTAGTACTCCAGGAACTCTATGATTTCCTTGAGCACATCAAAGTTCAGATGAATTGTTTTGTCTAGATCAGGGACTCAAGATAATAGGTCATACAAGTGTGTTTGACCTTTAAACTCAGTTGATTCCAAGAACTCATTGAAGATTTCTCGAGGACGTTTGGGTTACAGGGTACTAGAGGTTGAGGTAGCCATTGTGCATGATACTAGCTTGTGTGTGTGCTCTGCGAGCGCTTCTAGCTCATCTTGGTTGCAAAAGTGAGAAATGAGAGAATAAGTGTTGCTTTTATAGTAGTTTCAAAATTTTTAAGTGAGTGGGACCCATTTTAAAACTAAAGCTGATTCCTTCAAATAAAAGAATCATGCACAGAACTCTCAAAAAAAATTTTGACTCATAAAAAATATTGAACAGAATCATTAAGCAGAATCATATCTATACAATAGAAAAAATAAATTCTGAGAGCTTTAAAATTATATAAATTGCCATTGCAAAAATCAAAGATTTGGCAAATTGTACATGATATTGAGATCAAAAGACTTTAAATGCTACATATCTTGCATGTTAAATACATTGTAGCAGAGGAAGGATTATGAATGGAACATAGGTTGTGTGTACACTCTAGCACTCAAATAGTTCTTGAGCTATGACAATGAAAGTTGAGTTCCATCTACACTCCATTCAGGAAGGACTTTAATTTTATCCTCCAACCTCTTACCAATCTATAGACAAATAGAAAATTTTAAAATAGCATATTTTAATATAGAAACTTGTATAAACAAAAGAAAAAATACCATATGTTGTTTACCTTATGCCCTTGTATTATAAAGTTTGATTGATCTAGATCCTCAAATCCCATTATTACTTGATGTTCTCTCATGTTGGCAAGAATCCAATGATGATTTACTGATTTACACAATATAACACAAGAGCAGTAGCAGAGATAAATTATATAGGGGAATCTCAACAATTTTCTACTAATAGCAAGTATAAAGATGATGGCGTTGTCCACCCGTGCACTCTCAAGGTAGAGCTTAAATGGTGATCTACCCAACTCTAGATAGGGAGATACAAGGTAGAGGTATGCTGGCTCAATTTGATGGCTCAAGTAGTGTAGAAGTCATGTATATATAGGATCATGGGTGGCCTTTCGTGGACGGATATACATGGGCGATAGAGCATGGGCAGCCACCGCCTGCGTAATCGCCATACACATCTTAGGCCAATTGAACCGACCTAAAAAATATAAATGATTTCTGACTCCAACATGGAATATTCCATGGAATATTCCCTTTACCGTCGCATCGGGGGCACTGCCCCCGAGCCCCCACTAGTGGGCCTGCTGGTCCCTTGGGACCTGCCAGCCAGGGGGCCCGCTGCCCCCCTTGGACCACGCCAATCGAGGCTACTCACCACTACCCCGAACCCCACAATTGGGGACCCTGGTAACTCCCTTTCCTTACAATACCTTACATGGTCCAATATGACCTTCATCCAACATGGAAGTTGGGATTGCCATCAATTGGGTAATGCATGCTTGGCTTCTCCTCATAATGGGGGCCTTACAAAATGTGCATAAAATCATGGGGGGTAGACATTGATCATATACTAACACCCCCCTCAATGTTTACCAATGATAAATCAAGTAGGTCTCGGTTCTATGCCCATTTGTTGAAGATGCTTGTTGAGCTGCTCTCTTCCAAGTGCTTTAGTGAATACGTCAGTATAATTTTCCTCTGTTGGGCAATATTCTAGCTCCACAATTTCATCTTCAATTAGCTCATGAATATAATGGTAGTGTACTTCTATGTGCTTGGTGCGAGCATAAAATACTGGGTTCTTTGCAATAGCCATACAACTTTGCTTATCACACTTGGGTACAGTCGCCATATTTGATGGAAAGCCTAGATCTGCATGAATTCTCCTTAACTAGACTGCCTCATAAGAAGCAAAACAAGCTGCTTTGTACTCTGCTTCAGTGGAGGAGAGTGCGAGAGTTGGTTGCTTCCTACTTACCCAAGAAAATATTCTTGAACCAAGTGAGAAACAATATCCAAAAACTAATTTTCTAGAATCACAATCTCTAGCCCAATCTGAATCACAATGTCCTTGAAGTATATCACCTTTGGTATACAAAATACCAAAATCCAAGGTTCTTGCAATGTACCTTAGAATTTGCATTCCAGCATTCTAGTGGCTCTCCTTAGGTTTGTTGGAAAACCTGCTTAACACTCCAATAGCATAGAAAATGTCTGGTCTAGTGTTGCACAAAAAAAAAGACTTCCAACGAGCTTCCTATACTTCTTAGCATCTACATCAGGCATGTTATCGTCCATAGATAGCTTATAATTTACCTCCATAGGTATGCTAGTTGGTTTGGAGTCCATCATTCCAAATGCCTTGAGAATTTCTTTGGCATATTTTTGTTGGGAGATGAAAATACCATCCTTCCTTTGCCATACTTCAATTCCCAAACAAAAATGGAGTAGACCTAAGTCTGTCATTTCAAACTCAGTTCCAAATCTGATACGAGTTTGATTAATGAGTTCTTGATGATCTCCTGTAATGGTCAAATCATCTACATATACAATGACAACAACTAGCTTGCTATCCCTTTCCATTACATACAAGTTAGCATCAGAAGTACTTCTTTCGAAACCCATATTTATGAAAAAATTATCTATCCATTGGTACCAAGCCTGTGGAGCTTGCATAAGTCCATACAAAGCTTTCTTCAACTTGCAAACTTTATTTTCTGAATTGGCCACCTCCAAACCTAGTGGTTGAGATACATATACCTCCTCTTTGAGGTGACCATTCAAAAATGCAGATTTGACATCCATCTGGAAAATAGTCCAAGCCTTTTGTGTAGCTACTCCAAGTACCGTGTGAATAGTTGTCATGCGTGTTGTTGGTGCAAAAGTTTCTTGAACATCAAATCCTTTGATTTGTGAAAAACCCTATGCAACTAATCTTGCCTTATACTTTTCTAATGTTCCATCTGATTTATACTTAGATTTCCAAATCCATTGAGTACCTATTACCTTCTTCTTTGGTGGCAAGTCGACTAGATCCCATGTATCATTTTTTAGTATACTATCATACTCAGACTGCATTGCCACTCTCCAACCTGGATCATCAAGGCCTTCTTCAATGGTGGTAGGTTCCTTTATTGAGCACATGATATCTGCCATTAGAGCCATGTTAACAATGTGTTATAAGGCTCTTCTTTGCTCCTCTATTCTCTTTGATCTTCGTGATCGATCCGAGGATGATTCTAGTACATCTACATGTGGATTGTGATCATCAAAGAGCTGTTGTGCCCACTTTGGTAGTGGCTTACGTTGTGCAGCTACAACCGGTTGGATTTTTATTGAGGAAATTTCTCCATCAAATGTTTCCTCCTCCTCAACTTTGACCTCTCTTTTGATAGGCACAAGGTGATATATTTCTCCGTTTGATGAGATAGCAGATTTACCTTTATCTTCTACTAAGTGTGGTCATTCATCAAACACCACATCTCGACTGACAAAAATCTTCCTTGCCTTAGGATCCCATAACCTGTATGCTTTAGAATCTTCACTATATCCTAGGAAGACACACTTTTTGCTTTTTTAATCCAACTTTGATCTTGTTGAATCAGGAATATGTGCATAACAAAAACAACCAAAAATTCTAAAATGCGAAACTAAAGGCTTTTTACCAAAATATGCTTCTTGAGGAGTCATCCCCTTCAGTGCTTTTGTGTAGCTTCGATTGAGGATGTAGACTGTTGTATTGACTGCTTCTGCCCAGAATGAATCAGGCATTTCTTGAGTCTTTAACATACAATGAGCCATTTCAACTACTGTCCTATTCCTGTGCTCAACAACGCCATTTTGTTGAGGTGTATGATCTATGGTAAGGTGCCTTTTCACACCGTGTTCCTTACAGTAATTATTGAATTTTGTTGACAAGAATTCACCTCCTCTATCTATTCTGAATTTCTTCAGTTTCCTTCCTGATTCATTTTCCACATACTTATGCCACATTTTAAATTTTTCAAAAGCATCAGCCTTCTCTCGAATGAAATAAACCCACATCTTTCTACTATAATTGTGGACTAACAGCAAAAAGTAGAAAGATCCTCCTAAAGCAGATGTAGATATTTTACCGTAGAGATCAGCATGTACCAACTCTAGAGGAGCTTGAGATCGATTGTTGGTCTCTCTTGGAAATACCTTTCATTGTTGCTTGCCCATCATACAAGCTTCACAAGTTTCTTGCAACTCTGAAAATTGAGGCAAATGAGCAACCATCCTTGTTCTTTGCATTTCCTTCAAAACTGCAAATCCGAGATGCCCAAATCGTTGGTGCCATAACTTGCTTACATCTTTATATTCTGTAGCAGTTAAGGCACTTAACTCATACAAGTTATCATGTCTTATGCCTTTACCTACTACATTACCAGATGAATCCATGATTTATGCACCACTCTTATTGAAGTGAACTTCGAGTCCACGATCTGTTATTATAGAAACTGACAACAAATTTCTTTTAAGTGTAGGTACATAGAGAACATCGAATAACTTTTTCACAACACCTAGAGAAGTGATAAAAGAGATGGTTCCAGTTCCTTCAGTTGGACACTTGGAGTCATTTCCCACCACTACATTGATGGATTCCAGTAAAGGCACTAGGGAACTGTCTTTTTACTGGTCATATGGCCAGAAGCTCCACTATCTAAAATCCATGGTTCATCAAGACAAGCTTGAGCAGATGAGCATACCTCTTCAATAGCTACCCATAGTTCCAGCTCTGTGTTGTTTGCAGACTCTTTGTTCTTCCACGATGATGTTACAATCCCATTCCATTCATCAGCTTGCTTCTTTCTACCATCCTTGATGGCATGGCCTTTCTTTTCACAACAAAAGTAACTTCCTATGAACTTTTTCTTCTTTGGATTCTTCTTTGATCCATCAGAAGAGCCTTTACCTTTTGCATTTGCTGAGAATGCAGCATCACTTGTACTTTGCCGATTCTTCAACCACATCTCTTCTTCTAAAAGCATAGCACAAAACTCTTCAAATGTAAGGGGAGTTGGTCTTACCTGAGTGTTAAGGGATGTTACTAATCTATCATACTTTGCTGGAAGAACCATACACATCTTTGAACCAACTCTTCTGGTGTTATAACAACACCAGCTGCAGCCAATTGGTCTTGAAGATGTTTTATCCATTTGATAAAATCTTCAACTTTTTTAGAATTAGAATGCTTTTCATTTGCCAACTGATTTTCTAAATTCTATATCCTAGCGTGGTTCTTGGTCTCATATTGTCGAGCGAATATGCCCCAAGCCTCATGTGCTTTAGTAGTATGTTGAACTAAAGTAAGCACAGAATCACTCACACTAGTGACAATTGCGTATAATGCATCAACATTCCGCCTCTTCCAAGCTCGTAGAAGATCTGGATCTGGCTGAATCATCAATCTTGAATTTGTTGGATCTTCAACTGCTATAGGCTCTCGATCCAATCCCATCGGTCCCATGACAGTGTCAAGTAATTCAGAGGAGTCCAAAATTGCAGAAATCTTGAACTTCCAGAGTGTATAGTGAAAGAACTTGGAGAAGCTTGTCGAAGGTAGAAAAGTGCGTTTCGAAGCGATGAAGTTTGGTCAAGCCAACCGGCACAAGACCAGCCCTTGAGCTTTTGGACACTCAAATAGACCTTATAGGCATGCTATAAGTGCAAAGAAACACACTATGTACCTTGGAGCATCAAGGAGAATGAGTCGATACAAAACAGATAGGTTCGCGGGTCGACTAGCTCAAAAAACTTACTATCTATGGAAGAGACAATGAACTTCAAATGCCCATAGCGACCAGCATGATTACAATTAGAAAAAATCCTTTTATGGGAGTGATACACATAGGGTTGAGTGTATGGAATGCACAAAAGTATAAGGAATAAGCAAAATATGCTATAGGAATGAATGCGACATTCACCGGTGGTACTTCCTATTTTTCAGGAATACGCGGAGATTGACCCCGAGGCAAAACAACTGAGATTTCTCCAAATCTACTGAACCAAATGCTTTGAAAAATTACAGGCATAAACTAGACACTGATACCTTTCCAATGAGTCCTCTTGCACTCAATTTGGAGCTCTGAGGAGAGAGCAGAAGCCTCTGCAAGATTACTGTTGGCGAAGAAGATGATGCAGAAAATTGAAGGAGCAAGACAATGATGGTCACAAGTGTATGTATATTGCTTCCATGTAATGTACAAGTGATTTCAACTCCTTATATAACCTCTAGGAGTGTTCCATGACTTTTACAACTTGAATTTGAATTCAAATGAAGGTGGGAATGGTTGTTGGAGGGAATCAATTCACTTCCCTACAATCTAGGAAAAGTGAAGATCTTGATTGATCTACTTTTAGGTGATTGATTGCTTGATTGAATGCAACTTCAACCACCAAAATTTCGTGGGATTTTGGCCCTATATTTGTACCTTTACATGTGTACAACTCAAGGCTTTTACAATGGTAAATGAGCCATCAAAATATTCTCAAAAAATACAATAAATGAGCATATGAAAAAGAACTCTCCAACGGATATTCTTTCGACGCGATAGCCTTTGATGTAGATCAAATCCACCTCAAGCATAGTGTAAGCTTGATGTTCCAACAGCTCCCCCTCAAGCTAAAGTATGCTTGAGTCTTCATTCTCTGATAGGTTGAATACCTGCCATAGCTTTGAATCTACAAAGCTTTATTCCATCAAGTGCCTTTGTCATCATATCTGCTACTTGCTTTTCAGTCGGAACAAAAGAAATGTCAATCTCCTTTGCCATGAGCTTCTCCCTGATGAAGTGATAATGGACTTTTATATGCTTGGTTCTCGCATGAAAAATAGGATTTGCCGCTAGATGCATGGAACTTACATTATCTCCAAATATGTGAGGTTTGGAACTCACAAGTCCCAAATCTATATACAATGCTTTTAACCATATTGCCTCTTGAGTTGCTATGGTCAAGCCTCTGTACTCTGCTTCAGTTGAGGATAAAGCAACTGTTGGTTGCTTCTTGGAACTCCATGACACTAGCTTCGAACCTGCAAATGCTAAGTAACCAGATGTACTTTTTCTATCATCCTTAGCTCCTGCCCAATCTGCATCTGAGTAGATTTTGATATCCAAATCGGAAGAGTAAGGATAGAATATACCTTCGTTGATTGTACCTTTGAGATACTTAAGTACTCTCTTAGCCGCATCCATGTGTGGTCTTCTCGGTGAGTGCATGAACTGACTAAGCACTCCCACACTATATGAGATGTGTGCCCTTGTATGAGTAGCATATATCAAGCTACCTACCAAACTTTGATACTCTTTAATGTCTTCAATTTTCTCACCTTCATAAACACTAAGTTTATGATTCATCTCCAAAGGTGTACCTACAGGTTTAGTGTTCTCCATTTTGAACTTGAGAAGAAGATCCTGAATGTATCTTCTTTGAGTCAAATACATTCCTTCATCTGTGTATATCACCTGCATACCTAGGAAATATGTGAGCTCACCTAGGTCACTGATTTTGAACTCCTCTTGCATGTGTCTCTTGATCCTTTGAATGCCATTTAGATCATCACCTGTCACAATAATATCATCTACATATACACATAGATAGATAACCTCATTGTGATCCCTTTTGATGAATAGAGAAGGATCGGAGCTGCTAGCTTTGAACCCTTGGTCTTGAAGATATGTAACCAACCTGTAATTCCAAGCTCTTGGAGCTTGTTTCAATCCATACAATGCTTTCTTAAGTCTGCAAACATAAGATGGATGATTAGGGTTTTCAAAACCTGGTGGTTGTGACATGTATACCTCTTCACTTATCCAACCATTTAGGAATGCATTTTTCACATCAAGTTGGAGGAGTCTCCAATTCCTTGCAGCAGCTACACTTATCAATGTCCTGATTGTAGTCATCTTTGCAACTGGTGAGAATGTTTCCTCATAGTCTATACCATGAGTTTGTGAGCATCCTTTGGCAACTAATCTTGCCTTGTACCTGCAAACTGATCCATCTGAATTTCTTTTAACTTTATATACCCATCGGCAACCAATTACCTTTTGATTCGGTGACATTGGAACCAAATCCCAAGTGTCCATTTCCTTCAATGCATCTATCTCTTCGTTCATGGCCTTTTCCCAATTAGGGTTTCCCTTTGCCTCTTCATAGGTTGAGGGTTCCTATGAAATAGAGTCTTTTGCCAAGTAGATTGAATGCTTTGTAACAAATGTGGAATCATATCCATACCTTTCTGGTTGTTTCTTCTCTCTTGCTGATCTTCTAGGTGCTTGTTTGGAGCATTCTCCAACCTCTTGCATCTTTGCTTTGCCTCTTGACTTCCATAGCTTGTAATCCCTTTCTCTTTCATCTTGGTCATCGTCTGTATCACTTCTTGGATCCTGGACCTGTGTATCATGCTTGCTTCCTAATTGATGAGAGTCATAATCAAGATCATATGGTAGTGTTACCTTTTGTTTGTCTTCATCATACCAAGACCTGTGTTCTTCAAACACAACATCTCTACTTGTAGTGAATTGCTTGGTTGAAGGATTGAAGAACCTGTAACCCATCTGAGTTGAGTCATAT
The DNA here is from genome assembly GCA_020310875.1 of Ceratopteris richardii. Classification (NCBI taxonomy): domain Eukaryota; kingdom Viridiplantae; phylum Streptophyta; class Polypodiopsida; order Polypodiales; family Pteridaceae; genus Ceratopteris; species Ceratopteris richardii. Next base: position 54,922,052 of record CM035438.1, read on the forward strand.
CCAATAAACACTGCCTTTGTTGCCCTTTCATCTAGCTTACCTCTTATTTGTGATGGTACATGAACATAAGCTAAACAACCAAAAACCTTGCAATGTCCAAGACTAGGTTTTCTTCCATGCCATGCTTCATAAGGAGTCATACCTTGAAGTGATTTGGATGGTAGTCGATTGACAAGGTACACTGCAGTTGAAATAGCTTCTGCCCATAGATAATGTGGCAACTTCTTCTCTTCAAGCATTGTTCGAGCTGATCCAACCAATGTCTTGTTTCTTCTCTCTGCAATTCCATTTAGTTGAGGAGAGTACCTGGTAGTCACTTCCCTTTTGATACCTTTATCCTGCAAGAACTCATCAAAATCTTTGGAGAAGTATTCTCCCCCTCCATCAGATCTGAGCTTCTTTAGTGATCTACCTGTATGATTCTCCACATGCGCAAGATACTTCTTGAAGCAATCAAATACTTCATTCTTACTCTTGATAAAGTATAGAACAGTCCATCTACTATGGTCGTCAATAAATGAGACATAATACCTTGATCCTGCCAATGAAGGTTCTTGACTTGGTCCCCATACATCTGTATGTACTAAGTCCAATAAGTTGTTGTGGATGTAGCCTTTGTGGTTGAATGGTTGTCTTTGTGCCTTCCCAATCTGACATGCATCACACCTGTTGATCATGTGTTGCTTTGATATGTTCGGCAGTCCTAGAACACTTTGATCCCTGCATATATCCTTCAAGGTTCTTTCATTCACATGAGCAAGTCTCTTATGCCACACTTCAAGCTCACTTAGGGTTTGAGACCCAAAGTTGAATAGAGCTATGTTCCTGGTATCTCCTACTTCAAAAGTAAAGAGCCTACCATGCTTCTCACCTCGGGCTATCTTCTTGAAGCCTTGACATGGATCTTCCACAAAAGCTCCATGTTGGGTGAACCTAACTTGCAAGCCTTTTTCAACTATTTGGCCTACACTGATTAGGTTTTTAGTGATAGTGGGTACATAGAGAACCTTACTCAGAATGTTTGTCCTGCCATTGGAAGCTTTGACATTACCAATCTTCTCCACATTGTGCTTTGTGTCATCCCCTGTTTGCACTTCATGTCTATGCTTTGGACTTTCCAAGTCAGATAGAAGAGCAATGTTGCCTGCAACATGATTCGAGCATCCTGAATCTATGTAGAACAAATGATCATCTTCTTTACCTTCTTTGTGGCTTAGGTTCATAAGAAGTAATGAGTCTTCATGTGGTTGATCTTCTGCATAATTGTTGTAGTCCCTTCTATTATAGCTTCTATTGTTGTTGTTGAAGTTGTGTCCACCTCTGCCTCTATTGCCGCCATATCCACCTCTTCCACTTCCTTTCTGGGTCTTCCCATTGAACCAGTAGTTCTGAGTGGTGTGGTTGGTCTTATCGCATATGGCACAAGGTTGAACATTCTGACCTTTGGCTTTGTCTTGCTTTGGTCCTTTCTTCTTCCCTTTCCACTTGCTCTTGCTTGCGAAGTTGGCTTGGGAAGTCTCTTCTTCATCTTCTTCCTTCTTCTTGCCTTTCTGCTTCTTATCCTTCTTATCTGCATATAGAGCACTCGTTGAATTACCATGATAAGAGTTACCTTCCTTTATGCTATTGTTGGCTTCTTGATTGAAGAGTTATCCAAGAAAGATGTTGAAGTCTGGAGTCTGCACATCCATGATGAGATCATAGGCCGTCGTGAAGGATTGCCATTGCTTATCACTTCGAATGCCGTTGAGAATTTGCCTCATGATGACCTCTTCTTCAATCAGCTCTCCAATGGATGCTAACTGATCCGCAACCTCTTTGACCTTGGTAACAAACTCTGTGATGGTTTGTTTAGGTGTCTTCTTCATTTGGTTGAACTCGTTCCAAAGATGATTCTTTCTTGCTTTGGTACTAGCAGAAAAGAAAGTCTCCAGGGCATCCCAAGTCTCTTGAGATGTCTTGCATCCTCTAATATATGGTAATAGAAAGTCAGAGATAGAGTTTAGTATGTACGACCTTGCTTGAGCATCCCTTGCGCACCAAAGTGTGAGCTTATCTGTCTCCTCTTGTGTAGGTCCTCCCTTGGATCTTGGAATAGGCATAGCTTCATCACCTGCTACAATTCCATAAAGATTTCTACCTTGCAAGTAGGCCTCCATTCTGATTTGCCAAGCCGCGTAGTTGTGTCGATCAAGCTTCTCGATCATTGAGGGAAAGCCATCACCCATCTTGAACTAGCTCTGATACCACTGAAATAACTTGGAGAAGCTTGTCGAAGGTAGAAAAGTGCGTTTCGAAGCGATGAAGTTTGGTCAAGCCAACCGGCACAAGACCAGCCCTTGAGCTTTTGGAGACTCAAATAGACCTTATAGGCATGCTAAAAGTGCAAAGAAACACACTATGTACCTTGGAGCATCAAGGAGAATGAGTCGATACAAAACAGATAGGTTCGCGGGTCGACTAGCTCAAAAAACTTACTATCTATGGAAGAGACAATGAACTTCAAATGCCCATAGCGACCAGCGTGATTACAATTAGAAAAAATCCTTTTATGGGAGTGATACACATAGGGTTGAGTGTATGGAATGCACAAAAGTATAAGGAATAAGCAAAATATGCTATAGGAATGAATGCGACATTCATCGGTGGTACTTCCTATTTTTCAGGAATACGCAGAGATTGACCCCGAGGCAGAAAAACTGAGATTTCTCCAAATCTGCTGAACCAAATGCTTTGAAAAATTATAGGCATAAACTAGACACTGATACCTTTCCAATGAGTCCTCTTTCACTCAATTTGAAGCTCTGAGGAGAGAGCAGCAGCCTCTGCAAGATTACTGTTGGCGAAGAAGATGATGCAGAAAATTGAAGGAGCAAGACAATGATGGTCACAAGTGTATGTATATTGCTTCCATGTAATGTACAAGTGATTTCAACTCCTTATATAACCTGTAAGAGTGTTCCACGACTTTTACAACTTGAATTTGAATTCAAATGAAGGTGGGAATGGTTGTTGGAGGGAATCAATTCACTTCCCTACAATCTAGGAAAAGTGAAGATCTTGATTGATCTACTTTTAGGTGATTGATTGCTTGATTGAATGCAACTTCAACCACCAAAATTTCATGGGATTTTGGCCCTATATTTGTACCTTTACATGTGTACAACTCAAGGCTTTTACAACGGTAAATGAGCCATCAAAATATTCTCAAAAAATACAATAAATGAGCATATGAAAAAGAACTCTCCAACGGATATTCTTTCGACGCGATAGCCTTTGATGTAGATCAAATCCACCTCAAGCATAGTGTAAGCTTGATGTTCCAACATATAGCTGATTCCATCCAGCTTCCCTTCAGTGAATGCCGGTGGGCAAATTCGAATAGGTGTAGCATTAACATTAGCTGAAGCACCAAGACTAGTGTTCGACAAAGAATCCATCATGTAATCACTCGAATAATCTATTGATATTCTAGTCTACTAGTAGGATAAAATAGTGATACTTCTCAAACTATTCGAACCTTATGGCTATGATACCATGTAAGACAATAGTTACGCAATATAACACAAGAGCAGTAGTAGAGAAGATAATAGATATAGGGGAATCTCAATAATTTTCTACTAAGAGCAAGTACAAAGATGATTGCATTGTCCACCCGTGCGCTCTCATGGTAGAGCTTAAATGGTGATCTAGACAACTCTAGATAGGGAGATACAAGGTAGAGGTATGCTAGCTCAATTCCATGTCTCAGGTAGTGGAGAAGTCATGTATATATAGGATCATGGGTGGCCTTTTGTCGATGGCTATACATGGGCGGTAGAGCATGGGTGGCCACATCCCGTGTAATTGCCATACACGGCTTAGGCTGGCTGAACCGACCTAACAAATATAAATGGTTTCTGACCCCCCAACCGGGGTTGCTCATCGCTACCCTGGACCTCACAATTGGGGACCCTGCTAACTCCCTTTCCTTACAATACTTTACATGGTCCAATATGACCATCCAACATGCAAGTTGGGATTCCCATCAATTGGGTAATGTACGCTTGGCTTCTCCTCATAATGGGGGCCTTACAAAATGTGCATACAATCATGAGGGGTAGACATTGATCATATACTAACACGTTGTTGGGTAGATTTATCTTAATTTCAAATAAAATTATAAAACCCTCAAAAATTTGTAATGGTATCCATTCACCAAGTTTACACATCCAACGATCATAATAGAATCTAGTGTACAATGAAGTACAATGTTTCAAGTATCAAAATCCTATGCCTGTTGCACCAATTTTACAAAGGTATCTATCCCCTTTGGTGCATCCTTCTACAATTCCTCAATTTTCACTTAGTAAACCCTCTACCTACTACTAGAATTGTGAATATCTGAAATAAATGTACAAAACAATGAACAAGAACAAACCAATGTAATCCTACTGATCTTGAAACTCTTGTAAATTTCAAAGAGTTGTGTATGTCCATCACCATCTTATGCTTCAAAGATGTTAATGTCCATATATCAGGTTGTGGCCACTCGGGCTTTAAAAGAGAATCTACCTTAATCATTTCTAACCTGCCAAAATCATTTGATGAAGAGGGTACACCATATATATGTGTGTAAAAGAAAACTCTCTCATGTAATAGTTGAGCAAGACGGGCTTGTGGAAAGACTCTCAACCCAGCATCTGCATGCAATGCTTGGAAAGTACTTGTAAGATATTATGAAATTTGAACAAAAGTCAATGAGTAATACTTACAATTCATAGGATATCTCATTTTGTTTGGGTTTTCCAATTTCATGCTTGACATCGTGAAAACATGTTGTACAATGGCAATAGTTTCACCATTTTTGAGCTTTTTAAAGCCTAATAACTTCTCTTTCCAATGAAGATCCAAGTTTTCACGATATCTTACATGATGAGGACCAACACCAGAGGGTTGCATGTACACCCATGCACCTTTGCACAACTCATGTCCTTACCAAATTCCTTCTATAGCCTTGATATTGTGACATTTTATAGTGACAAGCTCATCTTTTGGACGTTTATGAGATTTAGGTTTCTCCATTGGAGTTTAGGCTATGGAAATGATAGTAGGAATTCAAAGAAGAAGATGCACAGAGAAAGAAATGGACATGCAAGAGCTGCAATGGTGTGCTAGGGAGAGAAAGTAGTGGAAAGAGATGACTTTTTGGGACCTGGGTATGAAAATGTGAGGTTTTGGATGGAGAAAGTTGTATTTTGAGTTATTTTTTAAAAAGTCACTCTTTTCAGGTCATTTCATGCATGGATTTTGATTTAGGACTCAAAAATAGAACTTTTGATCCTAAAAAGTGGTTGAGGGACCATTAAATGGTGTTATGATGAGTTTTATAACTTTTTGAAATTTTTGAATTTTTGGGTGTAGGTTTCAGCCTAGTGATTTATAGGCTATAGACTGTGTCCACCACCCTCCTCTCATTGGTCCATCACTAATCAATCCTTAATCCAAAAGGCCCATGCAGGGTTCATTTTTTTTCCCTAATGAGCTAGAGAAGTCCTCCACACTCTCCTTATATCAAATATCAATTAACCATATATTTACACTTCATTTTCATAGCTATATTGACCTTTTTCTTTTGTTATAGTGCATTGAGTAAGGTCTATTAGGTTCTTTGAGTCATCTCTCTATGTGTATGAACGTAGATTAAGTTCCATAGTCATCGTATTTCTAGATCTTAAGTTATGAATAGATCAAGGTGTCTTTGTTTGTGTATCTCCTTCTTGGAAAGTTGAGATAGTCCTCTTGAGCTCATGAAATAACTTGTTGTAGCTCACTAAACACACTTTTCTTGAAATTATGCAAAAGTTCTTGGGTCAATTGCTCCAAGGCTATGAGCTTAGATTCAGATAATAAGCACTTTCTTTTATAAATAGAAGGTTCTCTCAAGGTTTTTTATACACACAAGTTATGTGTTTTGACATAGTGTTTTGACAATGATGCTCCAAAGTAGTATGGTGATCTAAATGCATATATTGAAAGCTTAGGGAGTATGGTTCCTTGGAGTTACTTAGGCTTGTCTAGAGTAGGGTTTTGCCAAGACCCTCTCATCCTTGTGCATTGTTCATCACTCTTCACCATGATATCAAAGCATAGTCATAGATTGGACATTAATGGTGATTCCCATCATCAATTGAAAAATTGGATCATAGCAAAGGGGTGAATGTCATGAAAGATGTGGTCTATTGTGATAGAGGGTTTCTATCATGATAGAGAGGGTCTATAATGTGGGTCTATCGTGATAGAGGGAGATCTATCTTGATATATGGGACCTATCGTAGGGGTTGTCTATCATGATAAACATAATTTGTTGCAATAGGTCCAGCTATTGGGATAGAGGGTGTCTATCACGATAGACAGGTGCCTATAAAGAATTGGGTTTTTTTGTGAATTTGGTCTATCACAATAGAGGGGGCTCTGTTGCGATAGTGGGCCTTGTCTTGATAGAGGGTGATCTATCACAATAGAGAGGGGTCTATCAAGGTCTTTTCTTTATTACGACAGACATGTGTCTATTGTGATAGAGTGGTTCATCATGATGGAGAAGTGTTCATTTGCAATATACAATGTCCATCAGAGTTGGTCTATGTTGATAGATGGGGGTCTATTATGATAGAGCATGTTTGTTGGTATAGAGAATGTATATCATGATGGAAGGGGTTTGTTGCTTGTCACATTTTTGTTCTACCATGAAATAGCCAAAACTTGCAAGTTTTTTTATGAAGGTACTACTCAAGGATGGTGTTGGGGAGCTTGTAGCTATTGCGTAGGAGTGCACACCAAATGATAAGTTTTTTGGCCTATCACGTGGGAGCACACACCAAATGATAAGTTTCTCGATTTGTCATGACAAACTAAGGTGGTCTGTATGGGTCTCGAGAATGATGATGTTGTAACTTGTAAAGGTTCCTCAAGCTAAGGATGATGTTGTACCTATATGAAATTGCTAAAAACCATAAAAATTGGGATGTTAGGTTCTATGTTAGTTAGCTGAACCAAACTTCAACATCTTCTACATCAAATTTCTACTATTCACATTTCTCCAAGTGGTTTCAGTGGTTTTCGTGGTATTAGAGCTACATCAAGATGGGGGATGGTTTTCCTTACAAGAAAAATTATGTTGCTTAGAAAATCAAAATGGAAGCTTCCTTACAAGCTAGGAATCTCTATGAAATTTTAGTAGGTGATGAAATTATCCCTACTCCAAGATCCAAAGGAAGACCTACACAAGGAGAGGCTTAGAATCTCACATTATAATGTGCAAGAGATGCTCAAGCCATCTCTTATATCTTAAAATTTATCTTTGGTTTCTTGCTTACACACATTAGATGTTGCAAAACATCAGTAGAAACCTTTGATCCACTTGATACATTCTTTTTTGCTAGCACCAAAGCTAGGAAAAATCAATTATGGAATGAGTTCAGCCAAATGGAGAAGACACCAAAGCAAACAATGATAGATTTTTTCACTAAATTTAAGGTCATTGTAGATCAATTAACTTCAATTGGAGAATTGAGTGAAGAATAAGCCATCATGTGGCAGTTCCTAAATGGCATTAGGACTGATACGCAATGGCAATCATTTACAATTTCTTATGATCTTATCATGGATGTGCAGACACCTGACTTCAACATATTTCTTGGACAACTCTTTAATCAAGAAATTGAGGGAAGGTAATTCTTACCAAGGTAACTCTACAAGTGCTCTTTTTTGTAGACAAGAAGGATAAGAAGAATGAAGGGAACAAGAAGGAGGATGACGATGAAGAAATTTCCGAAGCCCACTATGTAGGCAAGATGAAGTGGATATGGAAGAAGAAAGGAGAAAAGCATGACAAAACAAAAAGATACGAAATTCAACCTTGTGCATGTTGGTGCAAGAGATTTTCTTTAACTCATGGAATAATCTCATAATATATATCATATAGATGTGGTCATGCAAACATGTTCCTGTAAAGATCCAAAGAAAAAATCTATGTGCTTATCTTGCTCAATTGAAAAGACCAAAAGTGGAAGGAATCTTGCAAAAAGAGGGATCCAAAATTCATGACTTTTAGTTGGATTTGAAATTAAAATCAATCCTAAGGTTTAGCTTCACTTTTTGTTAGATGACTCACCATATTCAAGTTCAATAAGATTTCTAAATAGACTACCTCTTATTCATGGGATACATAGCCTATTCTCAGAGATTTGAGCTAACATTATGGGCTTACATTGTGCTCGCTTCAAGTGAGAGTAGTGCTCTATATTTATCTTGTATCATATGTGCAATATAAATACACATTGTGATTCATATATCTTGATTATTCAATCTATGTGTGCTCCTATAATACCTTGAGGTAGACAATCAACTATGTCGTTCATTTTTCAATGTGTCAGTATCCATTTTCAAAACTTTCACTTGGATGAGCTAGATATGAAATTTGAATTGAATCAATTAGCATATATATACAAAGTTTCATCAACTTTGGGTTAGTAGATTTGAACCTATGAAGTTTTGAAGGTGATTGTGTGTGCACTTAATCTTGTTCTAGAAAAGTCACGGTGACCCCTTAGACTTGTTATACTTATTGCTCAATGTATAGTCTAGATAAATTCATCAAATAAATTGATTTAATTAGCTAAACACTTCAATTAGATGTGTGAAAGAACTCTTTGGTGAATTGATACCAAGTTGTGAGCTCTGAGCATTTTACTAAGAGCTTCTCTTCCCAAAAAAGAAGGTTTTACCAAACCTTGTGAAGTACAAAGTTATATATTTTAATGCAAATATGAGAATGATGCTCCAAAGAACTTAGTAGTTTTTTATGCATATGTTGAAAGCTAATCAAGTAAATTGGGCATTCTTGAAGCTATATTGGTAGGTGTAGAGCAGGTTTTGGCAAACACCCACTCATATCTATCTATATCGCACCACCTCCTCATAGTGGTAGCACAACAACTAAGCATCATGGCTCTCATCTATTGACAAGTTATATCAAGGTAATTACATAGAATAATCAATCAAAACAGAAGTCTATCTACAAGGAAGGAATATATTTGGTTACATATCTAGAGCTGAGATGATGCAAATACTCAAAAGTCAGGGCCAACCAACACAAGAGGAGCACAAAAGGTTAATTGCATGGTTTTCAAAGGATGCTTTGGAAAGTTCATACATTCTCAACTCTATCTCTGATTTCTTACTTCCTCACATTAGGAATTGCAAGACATTACAAGAATCATGGAATGCTCTTGAAGCATTCTTCTTGTCAAGCACCAAATTGAGGAAAAATCAACTATGGATGGTGTTTACAACACGTAAGATGCCTAAGCAAAGTGTGACTGATTTTGTCACCAAGATGAAGGACATTGTAGACTAGATTGGAAGCATTGGAGGAGTTATTGATGAAGAACAAATACTAAGGTAAGTCATCAATGGTATCAAAACTGACGACAAATGGGAAGACCACCACAACTATGGATCTTTACATGGACGTGCAAGTTCCTAACTTCAATGCACTCCTCGGACAATATTATGAAGCAAAGCTTATGAAGATTGGAGGCAAACAAAAAGTTAATCAACCCTCTGGTCTCTATATAGATAAGAATAAAAGAAATTATAGCAAAGGCAAGGGTAAGAAGTCTGATTATGAAGTAAGTACCTCTGAAGAAAACTTTGCAAGTAGAGGTAAAGAGGCAGAGGAGGTAGACAAGGCAGGGGGAGAGCTCAAAGCTCATCACATTGTTCCATATATATACATATACACATATACACACATACACATATACACACATACACATATACACATATACACACATACACATATACACACATACACAAGCTCACATATACACCTACATACAAGCATATACATACACACATGCATATACACATATGCATGCATACACACATGCACATTCATACACATATACATATACATATACATACATATACAGAGACACATACATATGCATACATATACATATATGCACATCAAGTCACATGCATACCTGCCCACGAACATATGCATATACTTACACACACATAGTTACATACATGTATATACCTACACATGCATAGACTAGCAAAATCATAACTGTACACATAAATTTACCTGCACACACATAAATACATACATACACTCACATACATACACACACACATACATACATACATACATACATACACACACACACATATATATATATATACATATACACAGACACACACAGTTAGAGACACATACTCACACATACACATGCATACACACATATGAAAACACATATACATGCACTAAACAAAACTATGCATACACATACACACATATAGAGACACCATACATACACACACACATGCATACATATGCATACATAGAAGCACACATACATACACATATACACACATACAGACTCACATAAGCACCTACATACGTATACACACACATATATGTACTTACATATACATACACACATATAGATACACTCACATATACACACATACACAAACTCACATATACACCTACATACACATACACACACATATATGGACTTACATATGCATATACACATATAGATACACACATGCATATATACATACACATGCATACACGTACATATACATATAGGTACGTATACACACACACATATATATACATACATATATGTATATGCAATCAGGTCACATGCATACCTACCCACAAACATACACACATACATATACATACAAATACATATACACACACACATACATATACATGCATACCTATGTACACATACATATATTGATTTCTCACCCATTTTGTTTTATAATGTACAGATATTATGGATCCTAGTAGAGAGAGAAAGGTGAAACTCACTCTTATAAAACATCTTATGAGAGCAAGGGTTTTGCATGATACCTTAGGGATCATCATACATGAGTACTCAAAAATTCATGATGATGATTTGTATTTTACAATCTAGATGCTTACCTAGTGACGAGAGGAGGGCTCTTCTATGGCTACACATGCAGGAAGAGAACTATTTGCTCATACATATTCTTTTTTTTTCACAAATTTTTTAAATGACATTATAACACATATTTTTATTTATTATAATCTATCTATTTTTAAGACACCTATACCATCTCCAAATCATGAGAGAAGAGCATATGTGCCTATAAGGACATGCATAGGCACCCTAGGGCTAGAGTGTGATATAGAGCCAAAGGGCAATATAGTGTATATAGGGAATGGATTGGAGTTCAAAAGAAGAATGCGAGCATTATGTGACTCATACCTTCATCTTCTCCACTTGCAGTGGAAGTAAGTATAAGTTTTACATATAAATTGAAATAAATATCTTATATTTTATTTACATGATATTTTTTTTCTGTAGTGATCATGATGCGAGGGATAGAAAATATGTACTTAGTTCACTTGAGACAGAATTTGGGACTCGGTGGTCGCATAAGTGGTGTCTAAAAGAGATGCAAACACTTATGGCTCATCATTGTGATAATACACGATATGCATTGCTTTCATTTGTTATATATATATATATATATATATATGTGTGTGTGTGTGTGTGTGTGTATGTCTGTGTGGAAACACACACACATGATATACACATTTATTTATATATATATATTTCTACACATATTTATGTACATACACATATATACATATATTTATGCATATGTGTGTTTATGTATGTATGTATGTGTGCCACCGGGGGTACACATATATATTCATACACACACACATACACACACATATATGCACATTTACACACACACACACACACATGCACATTTACACACACATACACATGCATGTAGATACAGACATATACATGAATACACACATAGACACATACAAATACTCACATACACATACACACATGATCATATGTACAGACACATAGAAACACATAATCATATATACACATACACATGCATACACACACATACATATATATATGTGTGTATGTATGTGTGTGTGTATATATATACATCTCTCTCTCTCTCTATACATATATATATATATATATATATATATATATATATATATATATATATATATATATATATATATATATATATATATATATATATATATGTGTGTGTGTGTGTGTGTGTGTGCGTGTGTGTGTGTGTGTGTGTATATATCCTAATTCAAAAAGCTTATTTCCAAAAACCTAATTTGGAAACACTAATTTTGATATTAGGATTTTACAAACCCCAATTTAGCTTTTTGCCATATGGTTGAAGTATATGTACACATTGCATCTATTCCTTGCACCACCTACTAGAGAGATGTCTCTCCTCCCAACCTTATGCCTCTATATATAGCTACTCGAATCAACGAGGACCATAATATATATAAAGATACATACACATCATGTAGATACACATACATAAATATAAAGTGATGGACTAGATACACATGCATCTCACATACATGCCTACATGCACACATGTATACATATACATGCATACATATTTACATGTACACATTTACACATATACACATATACATATATACACATCACATATACATGCCTACATGCACACATGTAAACTTATACATGCATACACAATTAAAAACACACTTGCATATCTTACATAAATGCATATGCATACATACACATGTGCATACGTACACATGTATACATATATCACACACATGTGCACACATACATATATATGAAACACACATATGTACATACGAACACATGTATACATATAATACACATGAATATATACACATATGCATATACATACACGACAAAAATTTTGTCGTTAAAAATACAGCTATATATAAAATTTTAGGCATACCCCTAAGCTTCATGTTCTAGCTTACAAGAGCATGATTTCATCTCTCTGGTGGGACTCACCAATATTTTGATTGAATAAAGGAGAATCTATTATCAGATATCCATTCAAATGATTCAAGTTATCAAACGATAACTAGACTAGGATCAATCTACTCATATGTTTTCATTATTGCCATCATTTTGGCAATAAAGACTTGCAACCAAGGATGAGCATGACCTACCAAATAATGACTGTTGCAAAGCTAAAGAGAGCACAAGGCAGAGAAAAAGACGGGCCCCAAAATTTTTCCGATTTGGACACCCAATTTTTGTATTATAACCATTCTTGTAATATATTTTCCGATGTAAATGCACCAGAGGAGTCCTCTAGATGCATCCCCACAGAAGATTAGAAGCTTACCCATGTAAATTAGTAGGAAATTAGTCTTTAGTTAATAAAGTGCCGATCTCTTGTGTGAAAGGACCATTTTTAGGGCACAAGTATATAAGTCAATTTGTGACTCTTTGTAAAGAATTTTTGCCATTGTGAGAATCAAGAGCACAGAAATTGGAATTTGTGTCTTCTCCTCTCTCTATCTTCTTCTTTGTGAGCCTGTGTGCATGTGTATTGCTTGGAAAGAGTGTTAGGAAGTGTTGTCTATCCATGAAAGTGTTTGTTTGCTGTTGTTAAGGTGTGTGCGAAGTGTAGGACGTGCTGAAGTGTAGGAAGGTTTTCCCATGACTCAGTATTTTGCTCATAACTTGAAGTAGGAGTGCCAGAATTGAGTGAAACTACTGCCATTGGATGCGTCTTCTCAAGAGCTTCGAAATGCATATCCTACTTACTATATTTGGAGTTCGGAGCTGAGAGAAAAGCTCAATTTATTGTTGGCTGCTGTTCCAAGTATCGTGACACCATAACTGAGAGTTGAAGCTTGTTTGAATCAGTCTTTACCTTGTTTGCACTCTTTGAGTAGTTCATTTGCATTGATCATCATTTGAATGCATGTCCTCATACACTCGGTTAGGTTTGTATACTCATCGGATTGATAATTAAAGCGTGAATCCCCACTATATGCACTTGAGGGGGATTAAGGTATAGTCTCTTTCTCCACAAGTCCCTAAGTTGGTGCTTAGGTCAACACATTTTTTGGCACCGTTGCTGGGGAGTGTCGAATCAAACCGAGGCATTCGTGTGATGGTAAGTAGCTTTTTGCATTGAAGCGAGAGGAGGAGTGGTGATTTTCTCTTCTTTGGTAAGTCATTTTCAGCCGCACTTACTACTTCTCATTCTTGGAGTGTGTGTAGTGAGTTGTTAGTCTAGGGAAGTGAGTGGAATGAGTAGAGTAGGATGAGTAAGGGAGTAGGATAGGTAGTTAGAGTAGCTTTCATCCTGGTACTGTTGTTTTATTTTCAGTGAGTAGGAGAATTCAAGAGTATAAAAGCCAACAACTGCCATTTTGTAAATCATTAGTGCTCAAAGCAAGTATCATGAGAAACGGCGATCGGGTATTGAGGACGAAGTTTGGAGCGTTCCGAGCTACGCAGAGCTAGTCGGGAGGGGTAGGGAGCTGAGATAGAGTCCTAAGGTAAGCTCATGTATCATTCTCTCAGTTTCATTACATAGCTCAAGCTTTTCAGAAGAAAACAATCTGTGTTAGGTATCGTGTTGGCCTTACAGGGGGTAGAGAGTGTGTTTTGGGTAATGCTGAGAGTGAGGAGAGGATAGAGGAACCTGGAAAACATCTGTGTGCATTCAAAACCAAAGAAATCTAGCAAAAATTTGAAAAAAAGGGTCAAGTATCGTGTTCTCCCGCGGTCGAGTATCGCGATACCTGACAAGTATCGTGATCTCCTGTGGTTGAGTATCGCGATATTTCCCTCGGATCGTGTATCGTGTATCATTTTTCATCGATCGCAATACTTGCCAGAGATCGTGTATCGTGTATCGTTTTTCATCGATCGTGATACTTGCCAGAGATCGTGTATCGTGTATCGTTTTTCATCGATCGCGATACTTGCCAGAGATCGTGTATCGTTTTTTAACGATCGCGATACTTGCCAGAGATCGTGTATCGTGTATCGTTTTTCATCGATCGCGATACTTGCCAGAGATCGTGTATCGTGTATCGTTTCTCATCGATCGCGATACTTGCCAGAGATCGTGTATCGTGTATCGTTTTTCATCGATCGCGATACTTGCCAGAGATCGTGTATCGTGTAGTTTTTCATCGATCGCGATACTTGCCAGAGATCGTGTATCGTGTATCGTTTTTCATCGATCGCGATACTCACCAGAGATCGTGTATCGTGTATCGTTTATGTCCAGATATCGAGTATCGCATACTCAGATATCGTGTATCGTGATTGCTGAGGTATCGAGTATCGTTTGGTGCCGATCGCGATACTTATTAAGTGTCGTGTATGAAGTATTGTTTCCAGACTGGTATCGAGTATCGTGAGAGTCAGATATCGTGTATCGTCTTTTTGGAGTATCGCGTATCGTTTTCTTGAAGTATCATGTATCGTTTTTGGCCAAAGGTCGTGTATCGTGAAATTTTGGAGTCAAGTATCGTGACCTGAAAGTTTCTTTTTCAGTCATTTTTCCAGCCAAATTCCTCTAGAATTCTGACCCATAGTAAAGAAATCTAGAAGATAGAGGTTAGCAAGGGCTGATCAGAGCTGTTAAGTGGATGAACCTGAGATCTGGAAGAACCCTAGGAAGCCGAAGAAGTGTAATCTCTTTTGTAGGTAGTGTAGCCGAGGCAAGTAGCCGTTCACATTACTCGGAGACCTCTAGTGAGTCAGAGGAAGAAATTCCCATGGCTTTAGAGGATATGCAGAACACTGTACCAATGATTGGCATGATGTCAATTATTGAGGGAGAGTATTGGACCTCTTTAGAATATGTGATCACCAACCAACATGAGATACCCATATACTTGGATGGTTTGAAGAGATCAGTGGCCAGACTAAAGAAGGCTTCAGAGGCTTACATAGTGCCTAGGCCAGCAGTCAAGTATGCAGGAGGATTTTACATGGACAAAAGAGATATTCAGTATGTTGTCACGGAACACCCTGAAAACATTAATGAACTTGGGGAAGAAAACAATGCTTCAAACTTAAATGGAGAAGGGAATGAAGAGCAAGTAACTACTCCTAGAGGGAGATCTACGGTTGTTAGGGTTTGGAGAGGAGACCTGATTCCCCAAGATGACTCCATAATGGATGTATACTTGATCAATGGAATGGACCCTCTCCTTAGAGCACATTCTTCAATATGGGAAGCTGCCCCTAATCCTGTCACCATCTATGAGTTACAAGATCCTGATTTCCCCACCATCATCTGTTTCCCCCTAGGGACCAAGCCACTACTTCACGAAACCCACTTGGAACATCTCAGAATGATACATATCAACAGTCGGGGCAAACACAACAAACACAAATCCCGGTCAGACCACATGTGCAGTTTGCAATGCCTGCAAATAACCCTAATTACCGACCTCAACCACCTGTTGACCCAAGACATGGAATTCCTGCCCCAGTCAGACCACCTGTAGCAAGAGGACCAGGCATACCCGTAGGAAGACCAATTTTCCCCGTGATGCCTAGACCTCCTGAAGAAGGAAGAAGATTAGGGCCAATTCAAGTGGCCAAATGCATGAGAAACCACTATGATGGCTCTAGTGAACCTTACAATCACATAGCTGAATTTAAGCAAGTAATCAGAGCCGAACAAGTGGAAGAGTTTTTTATCCAATATGAATCTTTTGGTCTAACTTTGACAAACACAGCGTTAGCATGGTTCCAACCATTAGATCCTAATAATTTTCAAAACATGGAACAAGTCTATCAAGAAATGATTGAGGAATTCACTAAGTCTGGAATTAAAAACAATGCGTCATCATTGATCCATAGCTTTAAGCAAGCCCCTACAGAATCAGTGAGATTGGCAGCAAGAAGATTCAAGCAGTATGTGGACAGATGCCCAGTGGAAGAGAGACCTACCCAAAATAAAATGGTGTCATTATTTTTGGAAGGATTATTGAACGGATCATTAAGATCTCTGGTGTATGTAAAGAGAGTTCAAATGTTGCAAGAATGCATGAACGAATGTATTGATTTAGAAGACAATCTTGCAGAGGATTTGAAAATACCTCAAGGTAGCTTGAAAAGTGAAGATTCGGCCAGCAGCACATCAAACCCTAAAAACAATGTAGAGGAAATAGTCGACTTAGTAGCAAAGAAACTGAACGTTCAAGGACAAAGGAACTACCCCAATAACCCTATAAGAATGCCCATGCTTAGAAGATGTATGCAGTGCGGAGGTGATCATCCCTCTCACTCGTGCACTAGGGGCATAGTCCCACCACCTGCTTATGCTTATAATAGACCCACCGTCCCAGGACCTCTACAATATTGTAGTGTAGAACAAAAATATACAAATCACAGTACAGAAATTTGCCCTTACAATAGGCAATCGAGACCAGCACAGCCATATATGAGACCTTATGGATACCCTCAGAGAGAGCAAGGAGGTGAAGCATTGAGGTACCCCACTTATCAGTAGCAGGCACCAGTGCCACGACCACATGCTTATCAAGGATACACCCAACCACAACCAGTACTAGGACAACAACCGCCCCATCCTCAGAATGTTGTCTCAGTGAAAGTGGCTCGTCCTGAAGAAAACCTAGAGAGAGCAATAGTACCAGCTACACCTTTGATTGGTAATGAATCATATGACTCATCTTATGACTCTAGTCAAGGAGGTTATCCCTCTTATGAAAGCTCCATGATAGAGTATGGACAAACGTACGACCCATATGTTTATGACTTGGAACCACAAGATAACTCTTATGGATATGAGCAGGATTATGTGCCAATGATGTACACAGCTCCGAGAGCAACCATACCACCCCGACCCATGAACAGACCGCCTGTGCCTAGAGGACCATGCTACAGATGTGGAGGTGATCACTATATCAGAGAATGTACATTGCCAAACCCACCACCACCACAACGAGTCTGGGAAGGCTACTATAGTGACTGTGGTAAGGAACATCTTTTCAGAGATTGCCCCAAGAATCCCAACAAGGTTACCTCCAATGTGCAAATCAATGTGATAGAAGTAATAGAATCATCAGGGAGTGATAAGGAATACATTGTGCCATTGAAGGCGATAACAAGAGCAAAAGCTAGAGAGACCCCAGAAAAACCTGAAAAACACAATCAAAGTGACCTAGAGACGAATACGCCTGCACCTCAAATAGTTGAAGATTCGGAAGAGCCTGAGAAAAGTGTTGTAAGCAAACGAACACAAAGATGGAAGATCCGAAGAGATAGAATAAAGGAAAAGAAACTACAACAAAAGAAGGAAAATGAAAAGAATGAACAAACTCAAAAAGAAAAAATGAACCTGGAAGAAGGAAATAAGAATGAAAGGCATAAAAAGGATGAGATAGGATCGGTTTTAGCAGATCCCATGCCTGAAGAATTAGACATGTGGATTCAGGCATACAAGGCACGAATAAGAGCAGGACCTACCATAGAACAACATGAAAGAGAATATCCTAGAGGTGACCTAGAGAAAGAGAGGTTGGAGATCTGCAAAAAATTAATAGAAGTTGCTCAACAGACCTTAGAAAAACCTGCGTTGCCATTACCCAATACCCGAATTTCCGAAAGAGAATTCCAAGAGTGCGTCATCACTAATGATCACGAAAAACCCGAAGCAAGTAAGACACAGAATGGCAATTATTGTGAGGATAAAAGGGAAGGATCCATTGTTCCCGAAGTAGAAGGGGAATGGCCTAAAGACTTGTGGGCAAGAGTCCAAGAAGACAGGTGGAAGAAAGTGGAAGGAATTGAACCGCCCTTTGAAGAGCTAGAAGCAGAAGATGGAATAGAGGATTCAATACTTGAGTTGAATTCAAATGAAATATTACCAATTGATCTGAGTAACGAAGAAAATGATAGTTTAAAGGTTTTGCCAAATTACACAGGAGAGTACGAACATAATTCAGAATTGTATTGCATTCCCTCAATAAGGAAAAAAGAACCGAACCCATCAGTCCAAACATCGGATATCATACAACACCTTAGAAAGGTAAAAATCCCTTGTACCCTAACATTAGAAGAACTGTTGAAGGTTAAACCACATTTGAAGGAGAAATTGACCAGTCAGTTGGAGATCAAGACGGAAGAAAAAGAGATATCTGATGAAGTAAACACAGTAAAGATCCCAGTGGATAAGGTAGGAGATTTTAGTGAGGGAGATGAAGGAAACACTTGCCTTCCAATTACTTATAGGGGTTATACCACCAAAGCCATCTTAGATTCTGGAGCTGGTGTAGGCATTGCTACTAGAGAAATCTGGGAGAAATGGGGAAAACCAGCTTTAAGACCAATGCGCATGAAGATACAAATGACAGACAGACACATAGAAAGACCCTTGGGATTATTGGAACGAGTAGTTTTTACCACATGCGGAGTTGAATTTGAAGACACCTTAGCAATATGTCAATTTGAAAGGGCGAGCAATTATGAAATGATACTTGGGAGACCTTTCATGAGACAGCTAAAGGTTGTGCAAGGTTGGGGAAAAGATGCTATATACCTACAGCATGAAGGAACCACCACGAGAATAAATCTCCACACATATACATATCAAGATGTTCCCCCCTTACAATGGAATCAAATTCATAAGGAGGAAGACGATCAGTCAATTCACAACATAGGTTCTAGTGACCAATCTTGGATGAACGAGGACACTCATCTATGGATATGCCAAATTGCAAAAAAGGAAGAGGATAGGAGAAAAGGATGGTAGCAAAGGCAAGGAGTAGCTAGGTCTGTACAAGATCCAGATTACATGCCTCAAGTCCTTTTGGATGAAGAGTTTGAACCTCACGGTTGGATGGAGATTTTAGCGACCCTCGATGTATGTGTGAACAAAGAAGTAATAACTATGAATGAATGTATTGATTATGAAGGATATGACGTTATTCTATATGTGGTAGTCCTTCAGGAGGCTCAAGAAGGAGAAGTGATAGAGAAAGAATGGAAGGAGGACTATGAGAGCATTGAGATGGAGCAAGAACCAATGGAACCAGAGGATGAAAATAAAAAAATAGGTGTCACAGCTAACGAAAACAACCAGGAACCTACACAGGAAGAAGAGCTGGAGTTAGATAAAGAACCAGAAGGTGAAGAAAACAAGCCACAAGATCAGTTTGAAGTGCCAGCCCACTTCAAAAGATATGAAGTAGAAGAGAGAAAAATTGCTATTCAAATGCCTAAAAGAGAAGCACAGCTAGGAATAGCATATGACAATAAAGAACAAACCAAGAAGATAGTAGTAACCTTAGAGGAAGGAGAATAACGATGTACTTTCATAGGACACGATGTCTCAATGGAGGAAGAACAAGAGTTAATATGCCTCATAAGGGAATATTGCGATGTCTTTGCCTGGAGCTATAAGGACTTGAAAGGAGTAGATCGATCTGTATGTGCCCATAGAATCCCCATGACATCTGAAGCCAAACCTTCTAAACAAAGACAGTATACATACAATGATGTGTATTCAGCAAAGATAGAGGAAGAGATAGATAAGTTGTTAGATGTTGGATTCATTTAGGAGATCGAACACACGGAATGGGTATCACCTTTGGTGGTTGTACCGAAAAAGAATGGGAAGTTAAGAGTGTGCATCAATCTGAAGAAAGTAAATGCCGCGACCATAAGGGATAGTTACCCATTACCCATTACGGATCATCTGTTGGAAAGAGTGGCATGGAAGGAAGTTTATAGTTTTTTGGATGGCTTTTCAAGGTATAATCAGGTAGCCATTGCTCCTGAGGACCAACATAAAACCGCTTTTGCAACTGAATGGGGAGTATACGCCTTTAGACTCATGCCTTTTGGTCTAACTAATGCCCCACCCACCTTCCAAGATTGATGTGCTATGTATCAAAGAGTTCCTGAGAAAGAGTATGGAGGTATACGTGGGCGATCTATGTACTTATTCAGCTATACGATCAAAGCACATCCCTGAACTAGAAAAGATCTTTGCCAAATGTCGACAATATCGAGTATGCCTCAGCTTAGAAAAATGTGTCTTCATGGTTCGACAAGGAAAAATATTAGGACATATTGTCTCTAAAAATGGAATTTCAATTGATGAAGACAAAATCAAAGTAATTCTGGATTTACCAAGACCAAAGACTGCTAAAGAAGTACAAGAACTTATGGGACACTGTGGATACTACCGAAGATTTATACATATGTATGCCATAATTGCTAGACCTCTCTATGCACTCTTGTCTCAATTTAACTGGACCGAAGAATGTGAGAAAGCCTTTAATGAGTTAAAGAATCGATTGAGTTCAACACCAATCCTTCGAGTACCTAACTGGAATAAGCCATTTCACATTCATGTGGATGCTTCCAAGTTTGCCATTGGTTGCATCTTAACTCAACCTGTAGATACAGGAAAGCTAGACCACCCTATAGCCTATGCCAGTAGACAATTAAATCAAGCAGAGGGCAATTATACCACAACTGAGAGAGAAGGCCTATGGATGGTGTACGCAGTGAAAAAGTTCATACATTACCTATTGGCAAACAAATTCAAATTCTTCATTGATCATCAAGCCCTACTGTACTTAGTCAATAAACCTTGCAATACAGGAAGACTAGTACGATGGTTTTTATTGCTAATGGAATTTGATTTTGAGGTAGTAGTCAAGAAAGGAAATACCCACATAAGAGCAGATCACTTATCAAGAATGACCCATGGAGAACCACCCATAGGAGTACCAGATGATCTGCTAGATACGTACCTTTTTAACCTGGACGTATGTCCCCAATGGGTAGAAAAGTTGATCCCTATACTCATGCATGGACCTAAAGATGGGATCACACCAAACCAAACCCAAGACCTTTGGAAGACTAAAAACCTTCATATCATTGCAGGAAGTTTGTATCACCAAGATTCAAGTGGATTACTAATGAGATGCGTTGAAGAGGAGGAACAGGAAATGTGGCTTCAGAAAGCACATGTAAATCAATGGAAAACTCATTTGAATGCAAACGGAACATGGCAAACCCTGAGGAGATTAGGCATATATTGGCCAACCATGCAGAGGGATGCGCATAACTATGTATCAGCCTGCCAAACCTGTCAAGAACAAAATCCAGAAGAGAACTCCACTCTATGCTACTCCACAGTAGCACCGAGATGGAGCATGCCTCTGGTAAAATTCTTAAAGACCCAAGAATACCCAGAAGGAGCCACTTCAGCAAGGAAACGTGCACTTGTAGAACAGAGCAAGGATTATGCCATTATAGGAAAACAACTTTTCAAGCGAGGGAGAGATAATCAACTACGATTGTGCATTCATGAAGACGAATATCTTGCTATTTTAGAGATGGCACATATAGGAGCTGCAGGAGGACATTTCTCTGCAGATAAAACAACAAAAATGATCCTCTTTGCTGGAATGTGGTGGCCAACTCTACATTAAGATGCCGTAACATATGTGCAACGATGTGATACTTGTCAACAAATAAAATATCCAATTAGAAGAGATGAGATGCCACTGAGACCCATGATGAGTGCCAGAGCTTTCACTAAATGGGGAATAGACTTCATAGGACCTATTAGCCCACCAGCGAAAGGATCCCATGCCGAATATATAATTGTAGCCACAAACTATCTGACCAAATGGGTTGAAGCCAAAGCAACCAAGAAAAATGACGCAAGAACTACGGCCAAGTTTCTCTTTGAGAACGTTTTCACTAGATTTGGACTACCGATAGAAATTGTGAGTGATAGAGGTATGCACTTTGTGAATGAAGTTATAGAAGCGTTACTGAATGAATTCTTGGTAATTCATAAGAAATCAGCTCCTTATCACCCACAAGCCAATGGACAAGCCGAAAGTTCGAATAAAATCTTGTGTACAGTTCTCACAAAAATTGTTAACAATGGTAGATCTGATTGGGATAAGCAATTACATCATGCTTTATGGGCATTTTGAGTAGCCTACAAAACTGCCATAGGCACTACTCCTTTTAACTTAGTGTATGGACAAAATGCTATTTTGCCAATTGATTTCTTAATTCCCACTCTCAGAGTAGCAACCACTTACGAGTGGACGGGACATGAACTATCAGCTCAATTGGATCAAATAGAAAAGCTTCATGAAACTAAGTTACAAGCAGTAGCAGGCATTTATGTTGCTAAACGGCGACAGAAAGCCTACTTTGATGCTCACATTAAAGACAAAAATTTGAAGGAAGGAGATTTAGTTTTGGTATATACCTTGAAACAACACGTTAATAAGTTGCAGAAGAGAGGATATGGCCCATTAATCATCAATCATATATCGACAAGTGGAGCCATCAGCTTAGCAACCCTAGATGGGGAAGTATTACCAAACTATATCAGTGGATGTCGAGTGAAAAAATATCTAGAAACGTTGACTGAAGAAACAATGTCACGATTAATCAAGGGCAAGAATAGATGCATCGAGGAGGAAAGGATACGAGAAGAAGCAAGACAAGAAGCACTAGAACGAATTAAGAAACGGAAAGAGTGGATGAGAGAGAGAGAGATGAGAGATATCGACTAGGAGAAGAACTCATCCCAATGGCTAATTTTAGAGCCACTAAAAACCTAGGTCCACAGAGAACACAACCATATTTGAACTTGGGAGCAGGTAAAACCGAGTACCACTTAGTGGATGCTCTCATTGACACAAGAGCCGCCATAGGCTGTATCAAACTTTCTTTGAATCAGAAACTCAAGGAGGAATTACGTCCATCGATGGCACAGTTGATAGGAATAGGAGGAACAATTACTCAATGTATAGGTGAAATCACCATACCTCTGCATCTTGGCAACAACACTACGGAACAGAAGCTATTAGTGTGTCATGATCAGGATTTACTCGAAGATGTCGTGTTAGGTCAAGACTGGATATACGAATATGAGGTGACCATTCAATTGGCTTTAGGATACATCTCAGCCAAGATAAGACATCGTGAAGTATTCCGTTTGCTAGACAAACGACCAATCAAAGCCGCAAGCATAGAGCCAAAAATTCACTCTAATGAACACAGCCATGAATGTATGTTCACTAGCACTATAGAAACCCCTTCATCAAGTACTTCATGTGAGGACACACTGAATCTTGCTTGCATACCATCTTCTAATCTAACAAGTCACAAGAGTGTCATTCTATCTGAAAACAGCCGTAGTGAAGAACCATGCACAAGAGAGACTAGTCCTCTGAGTAATCCAAAGTCTGTACCTATTAGAATATACCCTATTCCGTATGCTAAACAAGCTTGGATAAGAAAGGATCAAAGGGATGCATATCTTCAACGACAGAAACATCTTTGACATTAGAACAACCAATCAAACAAGAAGGCAAATCATTTTGAACACCAAAGTCAACGATGAATTGCTAGGATATGGATTCCAAAGAAAGTAGTAGCCGCCCAACCGGATCGAGTGCAAATATGGATTCCAAAATCATGGGCTCCAAAGACGCTAAACCGAAACGATGAACCACTGCACAAGGAGAACCAATATGGTCTAAGGGCAAAACATCCAAAGAAGAATAGCTATAGGAAAGAGAAGGAGTCTGCAGTTGCAACACAAGCCAGTCCGAGATTCAAAAAGCAGATAGAGTAGACGTACAACATGAGAAGTACCACATTCATCAGGAATGTTCGGGATACAATACGTCCCAACAGAGTAAAGCAGATTTGGTTGCAGAAAGACAAGACAAACTGCATGCATCATCCAACTACTTCAAGTTGCACACATTTGGAGTTATCAGGACCCAAAGTATGCATGATAGGGCCACATTACAAGGCCATGCATTTGGCACATCTTTCTTCTATTTCAGGATAGTCGAGCATATTTTTCTCTTGGGAAATAGGAGAGCACTTGTACATACATTAAGAAAATCACTCAAAAAATAA
This sequence comes from Ceratopteris richardii, assembly GCA_020310875.1. NCBI lineage: Eukaryota > Viridiplantae > Streptophyta > Polypodiopsida > Polypodiales > Pteridaceae > Ceratopteris > Ceratopteris richardii. The sequence goes on from CM035438.1 coordinate 54,946,861, forward strand.
TAACCGCTTTGGCTATGACCTAACTTTTTTGTTTTTCCTTTTCAGATGAAAATATAAAAATATATAAAATATGAAAAATCCAGGTATTACCTTTCTCACACCCACAAGAAAGGGACGACACCATTCACGTGGAGAATTGCCAATCTAATAAAGGATAAATGAAGGATGATTCTAAATATTATTCGGTGACTAATTACTGCCATCAATTGATTGTAGATGGCATCTCCCAATTCTGAAGCTACGCAAGAGGAAGAGGTGCAACTTCTTCCATTGGAATCAATAACGAAAGCAAGAGGCCATTGGTTTCTTGATGACCAACCAGTGTTGGACCTTATTTTCATGGCAACCATAAAGATCATGGATAGGGATCACTACTTCCCTATTATGTCACAAGACTTCAAGACTATTATACAAGGATTACCTTGCATGGTGGATGTCTGGACACAAGCAGGGATAGATGCATTTCTGAGAGTACCTAACTATCTACCAAATTTTCAAAGATGTACACAAGTGATGAACACACTGCAGCCTGCAGCAACGAAGATATCAGTTCCTGAAGCAAGAGTACTGGACAGAGTGGGTACTTGGAGAACAATTCAATTCACTCATGAGTTAATCAACAAAGCTTTTGGATGGAATCAAGAAGGAATCACTAACGTCAAGGAGGAATGTCATGACCCAAAAATGAGATCCTTTTTGGATATTAACAGAACAGATATTGAAGATGCTATCCGCTTAGTGCATCAGCACTTTTGTTTCCCGAGTATGCATAGATACAGAGCCCCGCAAAAGATTGTTGTACAACTACTATCTCATGCAATGAAACAAGTTGGAAACAAAGTGAATATGACTCCTTATGGCCAAGAAAGATTATTTGAAGCCAAGAAGAAATGGGGTTAGAAGAAGTTTCTAAATGGCAGTTCTGCGTTAACCTTACTTATCTACGAGGTCCTCGATATGAAAAATTGTCTCCGTGAGATGCCAACCTCAGAGGGGTTAGCCCAATATGCCAAATCCGCCACGGTTCCCAAGAAAAAGAAAGCAACTACTACCGTGGAAGAAGCAGGAACTAGTTCGCAAAAACCCATGAGGGGTACAAAGCGCCTCAGAGAGGAGGAAGCCTAGGCTACACCCCAATCAAAGCGGACACATAGTTTACCAAAGATTCCTATAGTCCAAATGCCAATCACCAAGAGAGATCTCTCCGCTGCTCGAGAAGAGACACATCAGTACATGCAAGGGCAAGTGAATCTGAATGTTCAAGGTCATCACTACAGACAAGCAAGTCAAGAAAAGCAACAACAGAGTAAAGAAAAGACCCCAGAACAAGCTGCCAGATACAAAGCATTGGGCTTAAATGATTCAAGCTCCAACGAAGAATCTAGTCCTGAGAAAGATACATTGGATACTGATATAAGAACAGAAACTCACGAGGAAGACTGGATGGAAATTAATCAAGTTGAAGTCACACCTGACAACCAACAGTCGCAAGCGAAGAATATCGAACAACATGGGGATAAGGTGCACATGATTCAACTAAATTACCAATCGAAGATAAGTGTGAAAGAAGTCCCCGTGAATAATGAAGCCCCCAGGCCCCCTATCAAAGAGGAGATACGAACTCTAGTAAACGCAGACTCAGACATATTACAAAACAAAGAGCCAATTGTATTCGAGGTGCCCGATCACACACCTCAAGGCAAAATCAATCACATGGAGGCTGAGCCAAGCATACAACTCCACATTAGGCAGCCCCATGACACTACATTACACATAGCACAAGGAAAAGATGTGACAATAGGAGCAGAACCAAATATTCCTAAGACTTGGTTAAATGTGGATGTTACTCAGTTAAAGCCGGTTGTAAAACAAATGATCCAAACGGCCATGGACACACAACAACAGATGATGGATATAGATGCAGATTATGATATAAGGCCATGAGGGAAAAGAGTCAATTCCAAATCATGAGTGAACAATTGTCATCACAACTCATCTAGGCCCAGAAAGAAACGGCAACTAAGGAAACGGAGTTACTCAATGTAGAAACACAATGTGATACATTGATGAACCAGCATCACCAACTCCAGGCACAATTAATAGATCTACAAAGATTACATGAAGCGAGTGAAGCAGATAAGGATAGAATAAAAGCTAGAAGCAATCTGCTTCAAACACAACTAAAAGTGTACATGGAGGAGAATGATACTTTACGAAACAGAAATAAAGAACTGATGAAGTCATTACTTTATGATCAACCCATTGAAAAGCATGAGACATCAAAAACCGCACAGCAAGAATTAAGAGATCAGGTTGCAAAATATGCAGATTTGCTAAAGCAAGAGCAAGCCCGAGCAGAAGAGTGGGAAAGAAAGTACACCAATGAAACAAATGAACTGAAAATGCAATTACAAAATGTGAACGCCAAACTGGTACGAAGTTACAGCGAAAACATAGACAATATAGCATAAATTGGCAATGAATTGCTTGCCGCAAAGGAAGCACTCAGAGCAACCATGCAGGAAAGTAAAGAGAAAACTGAACGTATAGCGCAATTAGAAATCCAAGTCAAACAAAGCGCAACGATCGGGACACTAGTAGAGCTAGATAAGGAAACTCCTACTGACGAGGTAGAGGTACGCTCTCTATCTCCCCCGATTTGTAATTCTCCAATACATGAGCAGATGGCGGATATACATGATGATCATCCAATGTCATACACTACAGAAATAAGTCAGAAGGAGCGGGCACTACTGGTGTCCCGATTGACAGAAAATTTTGAAAATGAAGTAATCAAAGTAATGAAAGAAGCAAAGATCAAGGGTAAAGACTTGGAACAGATCATGAAGCCTTTCAACATTCCGTACGGATTATTGAAAGAGAAAACAAGACAATATATAAAGAAGATTACAAAGAAAAGTCCAGATGAGCAGCTAAACTTCAAACATGACGCGTTCAATTACACTCAGGAAGAGTTCAACGCTGCACAACGGGTTTGGAGGAGAAAGTTTTTGGAAAAACATCCTACACTATGGGTGCATTGGCAAGCAGCACCATATTTCCTATAGGTAAACCCTTCATATTGTCCTATACCACATCGACGAGAAACCAGAGAATTTTTGGACATGCAAAAACTGGTGCCATAAATAAACAGTGGCTAAATTATCCTCTGCTTCCAAGTCCGCCACATAATTATCTACCTACGGAAGAGTACATGGTAAAAACCATTGAATTTTGGCTGCAAAATTATGCGACAGTAACCGACTTAACTATCAAAATGACAAATAAAATACTCAGTATGATACTTACAGTATTGAAGGTCTTCAAGCATGCGGCCTACACATTTTTGAATTTCATTGGTATTAATCAGGGCATAGAGATCCTCATTTTTGATCTGTCTGTTATGCCTAGCCGACCAACCATAATGGCCTATTATTCCAGGTTGATGTTCTTGCCCAGTACATATATGCAAACATTCAAAGAAGCATTCTTTACAGGATTTTTTGAAATTGATTCAGAAGTCTTTTTAAAGATATCCTCCAACCTGAATGCCAGATTAGTGGTATACAAACTGAGCTTCTTCACGGACCACAGACAGCCACCCCATGACGGTGTAAAGGCAAAACAGTGGAAACAACTAATGATACGTGAAGCCAATCTGCTTAATGACAAAGAGCAAAAAGTATATAGAACATACGCTCGTTGATTGTCCAAGCCTGTCGGGGATGACAAAGTCCAGGAGGGGGGCAGTGTTGAGGGAAAATCAAGCAAAAAGAAGAAAAGAAGAAGACAAAGAAAAAAGCTTCAATAAAAAGATATTTTATGAAGACATATCTCGGCAAGAAGCCCCACAGGGGCACGCAACACCCATCTCTGCACAGAGCCCCACAGGGGCACATATCAAGGAAAAAGCATGTAGGTGGAAGGAGGAACCAGGGCCAACAAGTATCCATGAAGAAGTGCAAGAAGATATCCAGCGGTTCCGAAACCACAAGAGGGTGCTTCAACCTCTTGATCTTTGGAAGGTCGAGATCAAAGACTGAAGCATCACATCCTCATACCTTCCACTGGTGGCGTGCGTGGCAACCGGACTTATAAAGCAAAACAAATGCATCAGGCCCAGAGAATGTAAAACAAGAATTAAGAAGAGGCCATCAAAACCGAACACCTGTTTAACAAACAGGCAGAACTGAGCAAGGGTTGCGAGCGATGAAAAGAAAAGGACAAGCAGCACAAATGCATTAGGTCGAGAGGATGTAAAAGACAAAATCAAGACCAGGGCCATTAAAACGTAATGCCAGTCTAACCAGTAGGCAGAACTGACCGAAAGATGCATGCGGACAACAAATTGAAGACAAGAAGTAAAGCCTGTCAAGGGACGAGAGAGACGAAGAGGGGCAGAGTGTTGTAGAGCTAAAGAGAGCACAAGGCAGAGAAAAAGACGGGCCCCAAAATTTTTCCGATTTGGACCCCCAATTTTTGTATTATAACCATTCTTGTAATATATTTTCCGATGTAAATGCACCAGAGGAGTCCTCTAGATGCATCCCCACAGAAGATTAGAAGCTTACCCATGTAAATTAGTAGGAAATTAGTCTTTAGTTAATAGAGTGCCAGTCTCTTGTGTGAAAGGACCATTTTTAGGGCACAAATATATAAGCCAATTTGTGACTCTTTGTAAAGACTTTTTACCATTGTGAGAATCAAGAGCACAGAAATTCGAATTTGTGTCTTCTCCTCTCTGTATCTTCTTCTTTGTGAGCCTATGTGCATGTGTATTGCTTGGAAAGAGTGTTAGGAAGTGTTGTCTATCCATGAAAGTGTTTGTTTTTTGTTGTTAAGGTGTGTGCGAAGTGTAGGAAGTGTTGAAGTGTAGGAAGGTTTTCCCGCGACTAAGTATTTTGCTCATAACTTGAATTAGGAGTGTCAGAATTGAGTGAAACCACCACCATTGAATGCATCTTCTCAAGAGCTTCGAAACGCATATGCTATTCACTATATTTGGAGTTCGGAGCTGAGAGAAAAGCTCAATTTACTGTTGGCTACTGTTCCAAGTATCGTGACACCATAACTGATAGTTGAAGCTTGTTTGGATCATTCTTTACCTTGTTTGCACTCTTTGAGTAGTTCATTTTCATTGATCATCATTTGAATGCATGTCCTCATACACTCGGTTAGGTTTGTATACTCATCAGATTGATAATTAAAGCATGAATCCCCACTATATGCACTTGAGGGGGATTGAGGTATAGTCTCTTTCTCCACAAGTCCCTAAGTTGGTGCTTAGGTCAACAATGACCTACCTCTAAGTTGAACATGAATGACTTGGCACCAAGGATGAGCATCAGGGTGTTTATAAAAAAATGCTTGTTCAATATGGATAGGAAGAATATATGGTTCTCTAGTAGATCACATTACCTTGGAAGAATCAATTGCCAAAAACCTAGATAATATCTTTCTCAATGTGAAATAACTACCTTTACACTCGGCTCGAAACCAGTGAATGTTCAAAATGACCTATCAAAATATATGAAAACAAAAAACCATTATTAGGTGCTTGAAAAATAATAAACTCTATCATAAAAAAGTAAACTTTTTTTTTACGTGTTTGAATGTATGAAACAATATCTCGTAGATACCAACAACAGTTCCCACATAACCAAGTTCACCATCTATAAGGTTCGTGTCTTTTGAGCCAGCATGTGATAGTTCCTTGAAAGAAGCAACAATGCTAGAATCCTCTATTTTATGTCAAGAATCAATAGCTTTGATTCTAATATGGTGTCTAAAAGCCCACATATTAGTGAACATTTCAGCCTGGAAAAGAAATTAAATTAGTAAAGAGAAACTAATATACATATATGTAAAAAATAGAATATTATTAAAATAAAATTACCTTTTGTTCACAACCTATCATTAACTCTCTCTGCTCATGTGAGATTTCTTCATTATTTGCATTGGGTCATTGCAAACGCGTATATAGCGAATCTATGAAAGAAGATATATTTGTAATCTCATTATTATCGAGATTACATCTATATCTTTTATTTCTCTGTCTTTTACTTTGGAGATTTTGAAGTTTCTATTCTTAATCACTAATGAATGCTTGCATGTATTCGCTATTATATGCTACAAAAGTAGAAACATCATCTATTTGGTGAAATGTAAATTAAAATGGAACTCTCTTACCTAATAATACCTTGTTTGTTATTTTTGAAGAAGACTCATTGGTCCATGCACGTGGAGCTTCTTCATGAACTCTTTTAAGATACTCACTAACATAGTACATGCACTCCTCAAGCATCTAACCCTTTTCCATGGATCCTTCTAGTTTCACTTTTTTTTGCCACACATAACCTTTTAATATTCCCATAAATCTCTCAACCCAAAACATCCATCGAGTATTGACAACACTTGCAATCTCTATTTCATCCACAAGATGGACTAATAAATGAACAACAATATCAAAAAATGAAGTAGGAAGCTCTTTCTCCTTCAAACATAGTAGCTCTTTGCATTCACGTTTCTTTTGTGCGATAGAGTTTTTACCAATCTCTTTTGATGTAATCCACCTATACACATCATTAAAAAAAATTATAAAGAAATTAATTCAAAAATAAAAGATATCAAATATTGATATATATTAAATATAAAAGTATCATAATTACCTTATAAGAGATCCAAGAAAATAGATCACATCTCCTACCCCTTTTTTTGTACATCCATTGATAATCAAAAGTAAAATGTACTTCAAAAAGTTATGCCAATCATGGGTCTTTAACCTAGAGAAGCTCTTATCATCCATAGTAAACATGTTATGGAAAGATGCTCCATATCCTCTAGGATTCCAAATCAAAGGAATCCTATTTTTGATAGCCTACATCTCTTTTTTCGTAAGTACCCAAGAAGCAGGTGCCTAAGTCATTTCGTATCAATGTCTATAAAAACCTAGCCATAATTCTGGTTTTGAGTTTTGGTCCTTCAAATCATTCCTTGATGCTATGGTGTCTTTTAATCCAAGAAGATGCTACCATAATAAATAACCAATATTCTTGAATATATGCATAGGATCAAGAAGATGATAGACCTTTAAATCTTTCCAATACTCCATAGAATACCATATCGATATATATTCTCTACGAGTGCCAATTTTCCTTTACCTCTCTTCACATTTTCATTATCTTCATCATCACTGAAGATTTCTGATTCTAGATCTATTAGAGATCCATTTGTCCATTTTTTATACCAATCCATAGGTGCCATTGGTTTTAGACACTGACCTATTTCAAGCTTTCCATTAAAATGTATCGCTTCTCTTTTACATCTTAATGGATGATCATTAGGCAAGAATCATCGATGTCAAAGAGAACTATTTTTGTTGAGACTCTCACTATCAATTGATCTCAACCAATCCCCACAATATGGACAAGTTTTATAATCCTTAGTAGATATTCTTGCATCATGAAAAAGATAAAGATATAATTAGATTAACTCACACATATTTGTATGCATATTAAATAAAAAAGTTACATCAATACCTGAACAAACACCATATCCTAGAAAATCGTGAATAGTCCAAGCCACAATACCACAAACCATAATATATCTTTCATTGATGCTTTTCGATACATCAATGACATTAATGAATCCATGACTCTTGGGGATCCTTAATGAGAGGAGCAAGATATATATTCATATCTTTAACTTTTCTTTTTTCTAGGATTAAAAATAAAAGTATTAAATGTTCCTTTTTAGTGCTAAGATATGATGGAAGATTGTAGTTTATGACTACTACCACCTGCCATAGATTTCATGGAGAATGGATTAAACCATCTAATGCAAATCCTAACTTTAGATTCTATGGTTTTTGTGCAAAATCAAGCCATGTCGAATCAATGTGTTGAAAAGTTCCACTACCTGTTGGAATTTTGATAATTCCATCTTTACTTTTATGATCATGTCCCCATGTCAAAAGCTTTGATAATTCAGGGCTTTGAAACATATTTCTAATATGTCGATACGATGTAAAATGTCTCAATACCTTTTTGAGATTTTACCTTCTTCGTCCTTATATCGAGCAGTCTAACATTTTGGAGATGTCAAAGAGTTTGCATATTCACCTCTATATAAAATACAATTGTTACGACATGCATGTATACATTGATAATCTATATCAAGATTGTTGATTATCTTCTTCATTTCCTCATGTAAGGTAGGAAGAATATTATGACTTGGTAAAAACTTTATAGATAATAGCTTGTAAGTTCATGAGAAAAACTCATATTAATAAAAATAAATAAATATATATACATATATATATGTATATATATGTATATGTGTATGTATATGTGTATGCTTATGTGTATGTGTATGTGGATGTGTATATGCATGTGCTTGCATATACGTATGTGTATGTGTATGTATGTGTGCATATGTTATGTATGTGTGTATATGTTATGTATGTGTGTATATGTATGTATGTATATGTATATGTATGTCTATGCATATATGTATGTATGTGTATGTGTGTATGTATGTATGTGTACGTATTTATGTGTATGTATGTATGTATGGGTGTGTATATTTGATTTCATGTCTATTTTTCTTTTTGTTTATTGTGGTATGCATACTTTCATATAGATATCTAGACCACTAAATTGTTCAGCTATCTCGAATTTTATAGTCAATAAATTACCTACCTTGCTAACTAAGACTTACATATTTGTTTACAAATATAAAGTATTAGTTAGCTATGGAGGTATTAGGTGGTTTGAAAAATAGGAGGAGAAAATTTATTTGGAAGATTTTGAAAGATGGACAAATAGTTTTAAAGGATGGGTGAATAGAAAGCATCCATTCAATACAAGTTCTTGTTCTTAACTTATCTAAGGTAAGAATAAGAACCTGCATTGAATGGACGCATTCTTTCTGCCCATCCTTTAAAATTGTTCTTCCATGCTTCAAAATCTTCCAAATAAATTTGCTCCTCCCATTTCCCAAATGACCTAATACCTCCATAGCTAACTGATACTTAATATGTGTATGCAGAGTTCATGAAAGAGTTAGCGGTGTAGGTATTAGGTCGACTAGAATAGGAGAAGCAAATGTGTCTAGAAGATTCTAAAGGCTAGGCAGACAATTCCAAAGGCTAGATGGATAGAATATCTTCATTCGATACAAGTATGTATAATTTGACCTTATCTCCATAACATGTGTATGCATGTATATGTGTGTATGTTTATATGTGTATATGCATTCATGTATATGATTATGTCTATGTACGTATGTATTTATATGTACATGTGTATGCATGTATATATATAAATAGATAGAAAATTAAAAATTATACCTTAATAGTGCTGAAATAGATACATTAATCCATCCAAAACAATTTTGAAGATTGAGAATAAGTAAGCTTGCACTTAGTCATAACGATTTCCTTCATATACATGCTTTATACATTCCTCTCAAAGATATTTCTCATTTTTAGAAATATGAATGCTCTCACTATCATTTTGATACCAATCCTCCATAAAATCTGCCATTCCATCATCTTCATCATTGTCACAAAAATCTTGTACTTTATCTTCTTTTGAATATAGGACTTTCAACCTTGCATATTCCATAGGATAACTTTTGCATAGCCTCCTCATAGAAGCTTCTGATAAAGAAGGTCATACTGGCAACTCTAAATGGTGTGGTGGAATATCATCAACATCATATGTTGGAATCTACACACATGAATAAACATCATTAGTATCTCATAACTAAATGAAAAGTAAACTTTAAACAAAAAATTAGATATGTAATTTATTTTGAAAAGAGATTGAAATGACAATTTTTAATGCAATACAAGATAAGTGGATAGAAAGTTTTCATTTTCTCTCTAGCTAAAAGGTGCTCTTGGAGGTCTACGCCATCCATAAATCACTAATATTTCATCACCCACATGTAATGGAGTGATAGCATTGACAACTATGCATCTTGCTACATCTCTACTCATGTATGGTGATTCATGACTATTTTTATGCTCATCAAATTTTCATGAAATATTATGTAACCCTCGGCTACTATTTATTAACCCTGCTATATTTCCATGTGTGTAAGGTCTTCCATCAATATATAATCTTTCATTTTCTGCATGTGAATCCCTCTACTAGTAAGGAATGCTGCATTCAAGCATATTCCATAAGTACTCATGCTTTGAACATAATGTGCAAGTCAATGCCAATCTCCCCATCCATATATAGGACCACAAATTGATATAAGAGTGACTTCAGAGTTTGGAGGCACATACAAATCCTGTACAATAAAGAGACCACGACCAACACTAGTAATAGTGGATGGAGCAATCATATAGCAATTAACCCAAAAGTTAAAAACCTCTCCATCTAAAGGAAGTCATCCTCTATTTCATCCTCCATATCTTCTTCTATCATAGGTTGTACTAGAGAATGACCACGAGCTGGAAATGGATAATCTCCAACCGTTTCAATCTCCAAAGCAAGAGGTAGAGGTTTTCTAGAAACCTTTTCTTGTGATTGATGAACATAAAGTCCATGATGTGTACCAGGTATATTATTATTATGAGTATGAGAATCATTATCATCGTCATCATCATCCAACAAATATTCTTGTATATCAACAATAATTTGATTTCATATATGGTTTTAAAAATAAAATAATGACATTAATTTATAGAAAGAATACATACCCAAGAATTATCACATTGACCAAGTGGTTGTGCACACTCAAAAGTACCATACTCTACCTCATGTTCAATACATTCCAATTGTGGTCTTCAATATGTGCCATAACAAAGATTACACAAACATATAGTATGCTCTTGATAGTAAAATTCATCATAATTCCTATCGAAGGACACATGTGAAGTCGTTGCATGGGTAGGAGGTGGTGGAGTGCCCTCTGATTTATCAGAATCTGATTATAACAATAAAAAAACATATATCATTTATGTATCTATCAAATATATTTAAAATTAAAAGTTTGATATACTTACAATATATAGTCCTTGGATGATTAGTAGATGGTAGAATTCTATCTTATTAATCAGAATCTACAAAGAATGGTATTAGAAATTAATAATCTGATTATTTACATACATAAACATTCACATTTTCACATTTACACAAACACACATATTCACATATTCACATATTCACATATTCACATATACACAAATACAGATTCTTGTGGATTAACTGCATGTATTTTGTATGAATGTGTGTACATGCATGCATGTGTATGCATATATGTATATATATGGATATGTATATGTGTGTTTATGTATGTATGTACATGTGTATATGTATGCATGTATGTGTGTATATGTTTGCATGTATATATGTGTAGGTATGTGTATGTGTATGTGTGTGTATGTATGTATGTATGTATAAGTGTATGTGAGTATGTATATATGTTTATGTGTGCATGTATTTTGTATGTATGTATGCATGTGTGTGTGTGGATATGTGTATGTGTGTGTAAGTATGTATGTTTATGTGTGCATGTGTGTGTGTGTGTATATATATATATAGAGTAACTATAAATATGTGTATAAATATATATACTATATATATATATATATATATATATATATATATATATATATATATATATATATATATATATATGTGTGTGTGTGTGTGTGTGTGTGTACGTGTGCATGTATTTCATATGTATGTATGTATGTATGTATATGTGTATGTATGTATGTATGTATGTATGTGTATGTATTCTGATTCTTTTTTTCACTTTGAGATTAAAATAGCATGAGATATTGTATGGTGGAAAAAAATAGAGGAGACCTAACATACCACCTGAGTCGGGTCACATAGGCTAAATGGGCCATCATGGTTTTGTAGCTACATTTATAAGTATATGTGTTATTCAAAGTGTATTTTTTATTTTAGTTAAAATGCAATAGACTAATCTTGTTTATTTATTTCAATGAAGCGAACGCTCCTGGCATCTACTTTCACTTTCTCAAATATCTCATTGAGATCATTTATATTCTCTGAGATATCTGTCAGATAGTAAAGTCCAGTTTTACAATGTACTTATGTGTGCAGGTGGTCTATCTTGGTGAGTTGCGTCTCCTAATCAAAACTCATCCAAATTACTTGTTTTTTATCTTGTTGGAAAGCTATTCCTGCTGTCTTTCTCTATAGCAAATATCTTTGTCAAAGGATATATATTCAGAGATTTATCAGTCTGAGAGTGAAGCTCAATTCTTCAGCATACCTGTGTGGACAGGTAGTTCATCTTTGACAGTTGTGTTTCCTAATCAAAACTTCTCCAAATTAAATCATTTATAGCTTGTTAGAAAGTTCTCTTTGTCTACTTTGATTTCCTAAGTCTCAAGTCCATTTGAGTTTTTTATTGAGAGCAGCAAGCTATCTAGGGTGCAGATGTTTGTCCAAGTGCTGGACATACAAGGGTTCACTACACACTTCCATTGCGCATAGGAGAACTCATTCTCCACATATGTGTGTGTATGTGTGTGTACGTACGTGCATGTATATGTATGTATGTACATATGTATATGTGCATATGCATGTATGTGCATGTGCATGTGTAAGTGTATATGCATATGTATGTGTATGTGTATGTGCATGTGCATGTTAATGTTTGTGTATATGTATGTATGTGCATGTATATGTGTAACTGTGTATATATATGTGTGTATGTGCATGTATATGTGTATATGTATGTATGTGCATGTGTACATGTGTATATGTGTGTGTGAATGTGCATATGTGTGTGTATGCATGTGCATATATATGTGTATATGTGTATGTGTGTGTATATGTACATATGTTCATATGTATGTGCACGTGTATAAACATATACAAGTGTATGTATATGCATGTATGAAACATGCATGTGCATGTGGATGCATTTCCATTTGCATCCATGTGTATATGCATGCATGTGAATGTGCATATACATGTATTTAAGTATGTGTTAATGTGTGTATGTGTATGTGTATGTGTATATGCAATAATTCATGCATGCAAGTCCTTTTATTTGTTTGTAGAAATGTTTGTGCATATGCATGTGTATGTGTAAGTATATGTGTATGTGTGTATATTTCTAAGTGTATGCATATGTATGTGTGTATATGTGTGTGTGTATGTGCATGTGTATATGTGTATGTGTGTGAACGTGCATCTTCATGTATAAGTGTATATGTGCATATCAATAAGTGTGAGTATCTTAATTAATGAAAATAAAACAATTGAAATGATATACAAAGAATGAAAATTGTACTTAAAATAGTTAACCATATTTTTTGCATGATTAGCTTCTTGAATAACTTGCAATAAAGAGAGAGAGAGAGAGAGAAAGAGAGATACTTAAAAGAGAAAGAGGTGGAAAGTGTTGGAGACCTCTAAATCTCCAAAGGTTTGATCTATACTGATTTAAGAGCACCTCTATATCAGTTATGGACCAAACTTTACACAAATATTACCTTCATTTACCTAATCTTCAATTATCACTTCTCTCAGTGAGAATCTTTCTTCTTCAAGAAGTCTACTTCAAAGATTGACTTCATTGCCTGCACATATCTTCAGATTTCTTCAAACTAATGATGCACATATCTCCTTGCTACCTTTTCGCAATCATATCAACCATTAGTCCTTCAAAAGAATCATTAAAACGTTAATTTGATCCTTAAGATCAAAAGTATGTCAAAAACTGTCTTCCTGAACAAACGACTTTGACATAGGTAACTTCTAAGGTTGATTTCTCACTACACAAATCCCATTTTGCTAAATGCTTTTAGCCATAGCTTCCTTATCTTGTAAATCATATTTTGAATACTCATTCATCAAAAACTTTACATTGTGCACTGAGATCTAAGCAAAACATTGACACGAAAAAATGTGCGACTTAGAGAGGTCTACCTACAGACTTTACATACACATTTTCCTATTGATCATACTCACAGCATGAAAAGAATTAGACCATGAAACTTTGAACATAGCTTCATTAGCTTCTAGATTAAATGTGTACAAAATATTTCCTAATCCACATGATCAAGCTTAGAGAAATGTGAGAAAGACTCGACGCTAACCCGTGAAGATGACTCTCTACACATCTATCACAATGACACTTGGCTTCTAATGACTCACTCACTTATTTCTTTACATCATTGACTTATATACATATGTTTCTAGACTTATCCTACGTCAATTACATTACTCCTTATCATCCTAAAGATTATCCATACTCATAGTACAAGAATTTGCAACTGTAATGTACATATGTATACAAGCTTTACTTCTGAGATCTCTTCTCTTTCTCAAATGACTTTTTTCACTTCAATCTGATCATTGACATGCTTCAAACTTTTTGTAATCACCAATTTGTGATTGTTTTATTCCAACAGCTCCCCCTCAATCACTAATTGTGATTATTCTGTTCTTCTTTACTCCTGCCATCTCTTTGAATTTCTGTAGCTTAGGTCCATCCAAGCTTTTTGTTAACATATCTGCAACTTGCTCTTTTGTTGGAGTATACAGCACTTCAATCTCTTTATCAAGTACCTTTTCCCTCAAGAAATGATACTGAATCTCTATGTGCTTTGTCCTGGCATGAAAAATAGGGTTAGCTGCCAAATACAATGAACTCATATTGCTCCAAAAATAATTGGAGTACTCTAATTAGTTCCAAAACTCTTCAACAAGGTCTTTAACCATATCACTTCTTTTGCAGCCTGTACCATTCCTTTATACTCAGCTTCTATGGATGACAAAGCAACTATATGTTGCTTCTTTGAGCACCAAGAAACTAATTTATCTCCAATGTAACAGAGATACCCATGAGTAGATCTTCTATCATCTGAATCACCTGCCCAATCTGCATCACTAAACACTTTGATTCTTGTATCAAAAGTAAATCCATAATATAAACCTTCATTTAGAGTTCCCTTGATATATCTGAGTACCCTTGGAGCTGCAATCCAATGAGTCTTCTTTGGACAATGCATAAAGTGTGATAACACACCTACTACATATGATAGATCTGGCCTTGTCAAGGTAGCATAGATTAAACTACCTACCAAACTTTGATATTTCTTCATATCATTAAATTCTTCACCTCCATATCTGCTCACCTTATGATTTACCTCCAATGGTGTGGTTGAAGGCTTGCAATCTTCCATGTTGAACTTGACCAGAAGATTCTTCAAGTATCTCTCTTGTGTAACATATACTCCATGTTGAGTATACACAATCTACATTCCTAAGAAATAAGATAAGTTTCCCAAATCACTTATCTTAAACTCCTTCTCTATTTGTTTTTTAAGCTCCTTGATTCCTTGAGCATCTGTACCTGTGACAATAATATCATCAACATAAATACACATGCATATATATCCGTTTTCACTTGCCTTCACTAGCAAGCTACTATCTGCCTTTGATGCTTGATATCCACATTCATTCAAGAACTTAACAAGCCTGTAATTCCATGCTCTTGGGGCCTGCTTCAAACCATACAAAGCTCTCTTGAGCTTACACACATAATCTGATCCACTTGAATCCATGAACCATTTCCATCCTTTACAAGCAGCAATAGCAATCAATGATCTAATTGTAGACATCTTAGCAACAGGACTAAAGTTTTCATCATAATCTACCCCATAAGTTTGGGCATAACCTTTAACCACAAGTTTAGCCTTGTATCTAGACACTTTACCATCTGCAAACCTTTTTGTTTTATACACCCACTTACATCCAATGACCTTCTGATTCTTTGGTCTTGGCACCAATTCCCATGTTTCATTTTCAAGTAGAGCATCATACTCTTCTTGCACTCCCTTCTCCCAATTCTGTTTACCTTTAGCTTCTTCATATGTGATTGGATCCTCTTCTATCTTCACAATGTAAGCATAATCTTTTGTTGTTAGGAAAGATGTATCATAGCTATACCTAATAGGTTCTTTCCTTTCTCTCAAGGATCTTCTGACCTCTACACTTCTTGAAGTCTCAGTCACATTTGATTCTGAACCAAATCTTGGCCCATCCTCAACATTTTCCTACAATTTACTTTTATAATCAACATCGTCAATATCTTCTTCATACACACTTACTTTTGTCTTCCCTTTCCTTTGTATTTTTTCAACATCTGCATAAACATTTGTTGACCCTGTATACCATGTGCTTTGCTCATCAAATGTAACATCTTTGGTAACAAGAAATTGCTTTGTAGATGGACTCCACAATCTGTAACCCATCTATCTATCATCATACCCAATAAACACATACTTCTCTACTTTGGGTTCTAGCTTATGTCTTAATTGTGAAGGAACATAAGCATATGCTAAACATCCAAATACCTTACAATGATCAAGAGTAGGTCTTTTACCCCACCATGCTTCATAAGGTGTTCTTCCATCCAAAGCTTTACAAGGTAACCTATTCACAAGGTATGTTGCAGTGTTGATAGCTTCTGCCCATAAGTAGTTTGGATAATTCTTTTCCTTCATCATTGCTCTTGCAAACTCTACAAGAGTTCTATTTCTTCTTTCTGCAACCCCATTTTGTTGAGGAGAGTACCTGCAAGTTACTTCTCTTCTTATACCTGCATTCCACAAATAAGTATCAAACTCTTTAGAAAAATACTCTCCCCCTCCATCTGATCTCAACCTCTAGAGCTTTTGTCATGTAATCCTTTCTGCATAAGCATGATAATGCTTGAATGTCTTGAACACTTCTGATTTGTCCTTGATTACATATAAAGTAATCCATCTAGTTGCATCATCAACAAACAACACATAATATCTAGAACCATTTATGCTATAGTCCCTTGAAGGAACCCACACATCTGTATGAACCAATTCAAGCATATTTGAATACTTGTACCCTGATTTATTGTATGAACTTTTGTGTGCTTTACCTAATTGACAAGCTTCACACTTGTACACCATGTGTTGACCTTCAACATTTGGCAATCTAAGCACCACATCATTCTTTGACATTTCCTTTATGGCTCTCTCATTGAAATGACCTAGCCTTTTATGCCATAGGTCTAATTCAGACATCTTTTGACTTCCATAAGTAAATAAAGCATGTCCCACATTACCTTGAAATTTGAGAGTAAACAACCTTCCTTCCTTTTTACCTGTAATGATATTTCTATATCCTTGATTTGGATCTTGCACATAAACACCATCATTTGTGAATCTGACTTCATATCCCTTCTCCATAATTTGCCCTACACTTATCAAGTTTTTAGGAATAGTAGGAACATAAAGTACCTTGCTCAAGAGTGAACTTCCACTCTTTGTCTTCACTGATCCAATGCTCTCCACTTTATGCTTGGTGTTGTCACCTGTTTGAACTGTATGTCCATTCACCTTTGCTTCCATATCAGTCATCAATGATATATTTCCACTCAAATGATTGCTACATCCTAAGTCAATATAGAACACCCTTTGGTCTTCTCCTACTGCTTCATGAGTTTCATTCAAGATGAGATTCATGTCATCCTTTTGATCTAATGCATAATTATAATAATTATTGTTGTAGGACTGAGATTGAAAACTTCTTCCACCTCCTCTAGCATATGATGTCCTACCACCTCTTCCTCTAAAGTTGCGTCTTTGGTTTCTGCCTCCTCTACCTCTTTGATTGAAGCTCTGGTTATTTCTTCCACCATTTTGATTGTTATACCAACAAGCATTTGCCAAATGATTGATTCTACCACAAATCCAACAAGCTTTAGTATTGTCTTTGTTCTTACCTCCTCTTCCTTTACCTCTGAAGTTCATCTTTCCTTTTGTAAAGTTAGCTTGACTTGAAGTTCCTTCATCATCAGTTGAATGCTTCCCTTTTCCATTCTTTTTCTTGTCCTTGGAGTACATAGCTTGACTTGCACTCCTATCATTGTCTCCCTTAATGTCCTGCTCAAAAGTTAGCATGTGTCCTAGCAATTGATTAAGATCAAGAGTAAAGTGATCTAATGACAATTCTATGGACAATATAAAAGGCTTCCACTTCTCATCTCCTCTCAGACCTGTAAGTATTTGCCTTACCAACTTATCCTCTTCAATGTCTTCATCTATTGCTCCGAAGCTATCTGCAATATCCTTCATCCTTACCACTTAATCAGAAATTGATTGTGAGCTTTTCTTCTTGAAAGTTGTGAGCTCTGCCCATAATGAAGACTTCCTTGACTTGGTTGTGTTTTGGAAATGTTCTTCCAAAGCATTCCACACATCTGTTGCACTTTCTAATCCTCTAATGTGAGGTAGAAGATAATCATTTACAGCCATGTAAATGATGCTCCTAGCTTGAGCATCCTTTCTCATCCAATTCTTCAAACCTACAACTTCCTCCCTAGTTGGAACACTAGGATCTTCAAACTCAGGCTTTTCTTCTTCTTCTGTAATGAATGCCATCAAATCTTTGCTCATGAGGTGTGCATCCATCCTCATGGACCAAGGTGGATAGTTCTCCCTATCAAGCTTATCAATCTGCAAGCTTTCTCCCATCTTTGATCTTCTATATCTGCAATTACTAGGATTTATGATAATATAGTGTACCTTTGATATGAGGCTGTAATCCTTCTTGATCCTTCTTTTCACTTCTTCAGGTTGCCTGCAAGAATTTGACCTTATCCACCTTCAATTAGAAGGAACTTCAATATCTTCAACAGTCGGGACTTCCAATGCCTTTACTTCACTTGTATTACACCTTCAGCTCTGATACCATTGTTGGAGACCTCTAAATCTCCAAAGGTTTGATCTATACTGATTTAAGAGCACCTCTATATCAGTTATGGACCAAACTTTACACAAAAATTACCTTCATTTACCAAATCTTCAATTATCACTTCTTTGAGTGAGAATCTTTCTTCTTCAAGAAGTCTACTTCAAAGATTGACTTCATTGCCTACACATATCTTCATATTTCTTCAAACTAATGATGCACATATCTCCTTGCTACCTTTGCGCAATCATATCAACCATTAGTCCTTCAAAAGAATCATTAAAACGTTAATTTGATCCTTAATATCACAAGTATGTCAAAAATTGTCTTCCTAAACAGATGACTTTGACATAGGTAACTTCTTAGGTTGATTTCTCACAGCACAAATCCCGTTTTGCTAAATGCTTTTAGCCATAGCTTCCTTATCTTCTAACTTAGATTTTTAGTACTCATTCATCAAAAACTTTACACTGTGCACTGAGATCTAAGCAAAACATTGACACGAAAAAATGTGCGACTCTGAGAGGTCTACCTATAGACTTTACATACACATGTTCCTATTGATCATACTCACAGCATGAAAAGAATTAGACCATGAAACTTTGAACATAGCTTCATTAGCTTCTAGATTAGATGTGTACAAAATATTTCCTGATCCACATGATCAGGCTGAGAGAAATTAGAGAAAGACTCGATGCTAACCCGTGCAGATGACTCTCTACACATCTATCACAATGACACTTGGCTTCTAATGACGCTCTCACTTATTTCTTTACATTATTGACTCATATACATACGTTTCTAGCCTTATCATGCATCTATTACATCACTCCTTATCATCCTAAGGATTATCTATACTCATAGTACAAGAATTTGCAATTGTAATGTACATATGTATACAAGCTTTGCTTCTGAGATCTCTTCTCTTTCTCAAATGACTTTTTTCACTTGAATCAGATCATTGACATGCTTCAAACTTTTTGTAATCACCAATTTGTGATTGTTTTGTTCCAACAGAAAGAAGAGAAATAGAAAGAGAGAGAGACAATAAGCTAGAGATTGGACAAAGGAACAATTTAGCCAGAGATTGTTTGAGCTCATAAGCGTAGCATAATTGTGAATCTTGGAGAGCTCTTCGGTCAAATGTGTGTAGATGCAGATCAAAGAGCCTCCAACATTTTTATTTTTTTGGTAAAAAGGCCATCGTGTAACTGATGCTAAATTGTCGTATCTTTGCCTCCAAATGTATCGCATAAGCGACGCTTGTGATTATCATTTATGCGACACATTGTATCGTCACTTATGTGACACTTTTCTATATTGTCACTTTTTTGATGCTTAGTATTACTGTCGCAATGCGCGTTACTCCACACATCGATAGGAACATCAAAGTTTTCATTGTTTAAAAAAAGCAATGCGCTTGACGACTGTTGAGATGCTTTACACCATTATACAGCGATGAAGTTATGTCGCATTAACCATCACAATGCATGTATATTCCTTATAGTGGTAACTCATCTACTAGTAAGTAGAAATCTACTGATTCTACACAATCAAAGAAGGATGATAGAGAAAACAAGAAAATCGACAAGCAGAAATTATTTTGCAAATACTGTAAAGGAAATGATCATGTCATAAAGAGCTACCCAAAAGTGGTTGCAAAAGAGGTAATAAAAAAAAGAGGCTAGAACGGTTGTTGCAGGGGTCTCTACACCCAAAATAGAGTTTACTAATCTTGTGCAAAATGAAAAGTGGGCATTCACTATAGTTTGCACTTATGACCCATCTTTTCACCAACAATGTATGTCTGTAGAAGACTCAAATGTTTGGTACTTTGATAGCAGGGCAACGAAACATATTATCATGCAGTGTACTTTCTTCCCTTCACTTGAGCCTTCCCCTAAAGGGAATATTGTCATATCGACGAGAAACTCCTCTTTTCCTTTGATGGAAATTGGTAAGATCATTTTGACTACAACACCAACACTAGCTAAGATTGTCTTCGTTGAGAAATTTGTTGATAATAGATGCATAGTTCATGATCTCTCAAATGGGGATGTCATTATTTCTTCTGGCATTTCCTGTGGGCTGTATAAGCTCATAGACTATGAAAAAGCTTTGAATGATTCAACATGTGCAGTACATGATTCTCAGGCTATGTCAGATGCAAAGCTTTGGCATGCATGCTTTGGTCATCTAAATTTTGGTAGTTGGCTATGCCTAGAAATCGGAAATGGTTTTCTCTCTACCCAAACTTGAGCCATCTGGTAAACATGTTTGTGAAGGCTATATTTTGGGCAAAATATAACATTCCTCATTCCCAAAAGATGGTTGAGTTAGAGCTACTAAAAAATTAGGGCTTGTTCATAGTGGTCCTATGTAGACACCCTCCTTTGGGAACTACCTTTACTTTGTGAGTTTTTTTTTATGACTTTCCCAAGCATGCATGGGCGTATCTACTAAAAGAAAAGTTGGAAGTGTTTACGTGCCTCAAACAGTTTCTAGTTTTGTCTGAAAATCTATAAGCATGTAAAATGAGCATCCTCCATTCTAATCAAGGGGTGGAATATATGTCTTCTTATTTTAATGCATTTCTAGCTCAATGTGGGATAAAACATCAAAGTATAGTGTCATATATAACTCATGAGAATGGAGTCGCTGAAAGGAAGAACAAGTCACTCATGGAGATGGCGAGGTGTATGATCAAGAATCAGGCTTTACCACATAGTTTTTGGCTTGAGGTTGTTATGTGTGAAACATATGTACTTAACACATGTCCCACTAAAGCATTGCACTATATCACTCCATATGAGTCTTGGCATGTTCACAAGCCATTCATTGATCATCTGCATGTTTTTAGTTGTGAGGCATATTTATTAGTGCCTAAACAATAATGTAGGAAATTGGATGACAAAGTAGTGAGATATATTTTTGTTGGGTACAATTCTAAAAGCAAAGGCCATCCTCTATATCATCCATAGATTAAACACATTTGGGTTAGCCATGGTGTTGTTCCTATGGAAGGTGCTATTTAGCCATTCCTTTCAGTTACTAAGGAGACATCAATTAGCTCCAAAGATATGTATGACACTTTTCTGCCTCTTTTGAGAGGTGTATAGTCTAGTGTTGGTCTAAATGAGGCAATTTCTTAGCCTTGAGACATTTCACATGATGGTGCATATCATTTCATTTTTTATGCAGATTTACATGATGCACTTGTTGACGAGAGAAATGATATAGAGGAGGCAAAGACTATGCATAAATGGCTAGTTTAGATTTTGGGAGATAGCAAATTAGATGCACACTTGTCATATCATACTCGTTCAAGATCTCATAGTGCTTCTTTTGCATCAAATTGCTACGCTAGTGCTGCCTCTAGCCTCTGTGATGAGAATGAGCCTCTTTTGTTTGATGAAACATAGAATTTAGAAAAATGGATGGCTCATATGCAATCTGAATATGATGCTATTATGAAGAATGATACTTGGTCTTTATGGGACTTGCCTCTTGGCAAGAGGTCAATTGGTACTAAGTGGGTATACAAGTTGAAGTGTAAGCCTGATGGAATAGTTGATAGGTATTCATCTAGGCTTGTTGCAAAGGATTATGCTCAAGAAAGAGGCATTTATTTTGATGAGACCTTTGCTCCTACATGTCAAATGACTACCCTTCATAGTATTTGTGCACTTGCAGCTCATCATGGTTGGAATCTAGGTCAGTTGGACATTAAAACTACATTCTTGAATGGGGGCTTGCATGAAGAAGTGTATGTTTTATAACCTTGTGAGTTTGTGGAGATTGGGCATGAAAACAAATTGTGAAGGTTGAAAAATGCCTCATATGGTTTGAAGCAAGCACCATGTGCTTGGTATGAAAAGATACATTCCTACGTGACTGCACATGGTTTTGAGAATAGTCCAATTGAGAGCATCTTATATGTTCAGTGTGCAAATGATGTGCTTCTGATCATTAGTGTCTATGTTGATGACATGTTGCTCACTAGTCCTCATGACACTAGAAGAAATAGGGGGGCGTAGCGACGCCCCCGAATTGAAAAAAAAATGTGTACTGTTGCTTATGCGACACTGGCGTTGCATAAGCGACGGTCAATTTTTTGATTTTTTTTTTAAGTGACAACCATCGCATAAGCGATGCTAGCGTCGCTTATGTGATGCTAAATTAATAGCATCGCAAATACCGTCGCTAATGAGCGATGGTATTTGCGACGTTGGCAAACTGAAGAGTGTCGCATATGCGACGCTCTGGAATGTTTAAAAAAAAAAAATCGATTTCTCCTGGCACATTTGTGCCGAGATTTGGATGCGAGAGACCAAGAAGAGACCGAGAGAGAGAGAGAGCACGCGAGAGAGAGAGAGAGACGCATCTACTTGCAAGGTATGTGCACACACACACAGAGTTACACACACATACATATGCATACACACACACATATACACACATAGACACACACACATACACATAGACACACACACACATACACACACATACACAAATAATGTTTCATACACACATGCACACATAATGCATACACCTACACACACATATATACATACATATACACACACATACACACACATACACACACATACACACACATACACACACATACACACAAACACATACATACACATATACACACATACACACATATATGCATACACACACACATAGAGAGACATGCACACACATAAACATACATGCATACATAATGCATATGCATATGCGTACATCCATACATACTTACATGCATACACACACATATGCATACATAATGCATATGCATATGAGTACATACATACTTACTTACATGCATACACACACATATGCACACATACACACATACACACACATAGACACATACACACACATACACACACATATGCATACATACATGCATACACATACACACACATATGCATACACATACACACACATAGACACATACACACACATAAACACATACACACATACACATATGCATACATAATGCATACACACACATACACACACATAGACACATACACACACATAAAAACATACACACACATACACACATAAACACATACACACACATATGCATACATACATGCATACACATACACACACATATGCATACACATACACACACATATGCATACACATACACACACATAGACACATACACACATAAACACATACACACACATAGACACATACACACACATATGCATACATACATGCATACACATACACACACATATGCATACACATACACACACATAGACACATACACACACATAAACACATACACACACATATGCATACATAATGCATACACACACATATGCATACATACATGCATACACATACATACATAGACACATACACACACATAAACACATACACACATAAACACATACACACACATACACACACATATGCATACATACATGCATACACATACACATATGCATACACATACACACACATAGACACATACACACACATAAACACATACACACACATACACACACATATGCACACATAATGCATACACACACATACACACACATATGCATACATACATGCATACACATACACACATAGACACATACACACACATAGACACATACACACACATAAACACATACACACTCATAGACACACACACATACAGATAGACGCACACACACATACAGACACATATACACACACACATACACACATTATGTTGCATTCACACACATACACATGCATACACACATAGACACACATATACACACACACATACACACATACACACACATATATGCATACACACACACATAGAGAGACATACACACACATACACATACATGCATACATGTGCATACATAATGCATATGCATATGCATACATTACTTACATGCATACATACAATACATAATGCATACACACACATATGCATACATAATGCATACACACACATACACACACCTATGCATACATACATGCATACACATACACACATAGACACATACACACACATAGACACATACACACACATAGACACATACACACACATAAACACATACACACTCATAGACGCATAGTGACACATACACATAGACACACACACATATACACAAACACATAGACACATACACACATAATGATGCATACACACACATACACATGCATACACATACATATGCATACATCGTGCACATAGACACATAGACACATACATACTCATAGATACACACATATACACATAGACACACACACACACATACACACACATATACACACACATACACACATAATGATGCATACTACACATGCATACACACATACAGACACATATACACACATACACACACATAGAGAGACATACACACACATACACATATATGCATACATATGCATACATAATGCATATGCATATGCATACATAATGCATATGCATATGCATACATACATACTTACATGCATACATAATGCACATGCTTACATACACATACATAATGCATACACACGCATATGCATACATAATGCATACACACACATACACACATATGCATACATA
The DNA here is from genome assembly GCA_020310875.1 of Ceratopteris richardii. Lineage (NCBI taxonomy): Eukaryota > Viridiplantae > Streptophyta > Polypodiopsida > Polypodiales > Pteridaceae > Ceratopteris > Ceratopteris richardii. Next base: position 54,972,166 of record CM035438.1, read on the forward strand.
ATGCACATGCATAGATACATACACACACATAGACACATACACACATAGACACATACACACACATAAACACATACATACTCATAGATACACACATATACACATAGACACACACACACACATACACACACACATACACACACACATACACACATAATGATGCATACTACACATGCATACACATATACACATGCTTACATACACATACATAATGCATACACACACATATGCATACATAATGCATACACACACATACATACACATATGCACATGCTTACATACACATACATAGTGCATACACACACATATGCATACATAATGCATACACACACATACACACATATGCATACATAATGAATATGCATATGCATACATACATACTTACATACATACATAATGCACATGCTTACATGCACATACATAATGCATACACACACATATGCATACAGACACATACACACATATGCATACATACATGCATACACATACACACATAGACACATACACACACATAGACACATACACACACATAAACACATACACACTCATAGACGCATAGCGACACATACACATAGACACATACACATACACACACACATATACACACACATATACACACACATATACACACACATATACACACACACAAACATACACACATAGACACATACACACATAATGATGCATACACACACATATGCATACATACATGCATACACATACACACATAGACACATACACACACATAGATACATACATACACATAAACACATACACACTCATAGACACACACACATACACATAGACGCGCACACACATACACACACATATACACACACTTACACACATACACAGATACACACATAATGATGCATACACACACATACACATGCATACACACACATATGCATACATACATGCATACACATAGACACGTAGACACATACACACACATAGATACATACATACACATAAACACATACACACTCATAGACACACATACATACACATAGACACACACACACACACATATACACACACACAAACACACATAGACACATACACACATAATGATGCATACACACACATACACATGCATACACACATACAAACACATGTACACACACATACACACATATATGCATACACACACACATATGCATACACACACATAGAGAGACATACTCACACATACACATACATGCATATATATACACACATAATGCATATGCATACATACATACATACATACATGCATACATACACATACATAATGCATACACACACATATGCATACATAATGCATACACACACATACACACATATGCATACATACATGCATACACATACACACATAGACACTTACACACACATAGACACATACACACACATAAACACATACACACTCATAGATGCACACACATACACATAGACACACACACATACACACACACACATATACACACACACATAGACACATACACACATAATGATGCATACACACACATACATATGCATACACACATACACACACACATACATGCACATACATACACACATGCATACATACACATACTTAATGCATACACACATACATATGTACACGTATATATATATATATATATATATATATATATATATATATATATATATATATATATATATATATATATATATATATATATATATATATATATATATATATATATATATATTGATTTCTAATCATTTTGTTTTATATATTAGGTATTATGGATCCTAGTAGACAGAGAAAGGCGAAACTCACTCTCATAAAAAGTCTTATGAGAGCAAGAGTTCCATCTGATACTCTAGGGGCCATAATGTGTGATTACTCGTAGATGTCTGATGAGGAGCTCGACTATACGATCGAGATGCTTACCCAGCGATTAGACGAGGGCTCTTCTGCGGCTCCACATGCAGGAAGAGAGCTATCTGCTTATAGGTATGTTTTTTTTTCATAAACTTTTTTAATGATATTATAACACATATTTTTATTTATTTTTATCTATCTATTTTCAGGACACCTATACCACCTCCAGCACGTGATGGCAGAGCAGAGTTGCCTATGAGGACAAGCATAGGCACCTTAGGACTAGAGTGCGATATAGAGCCAGAGGGGAACATTGTGTACATAGGGAATGGATTGGAGTTCAAGAGAATGATGCGGGCACTATGCGACTCTTACCTGCGCTTTATCCACTTACCGTGGAAGTAAGTAAAAATTTTACATATAAATTGAAATAAATATCTTATGTTTTATTTACATTATGTTTTTTTTTTGTAGTGAACATGATGAGAGGGATAAAAAATACGTACTTAATTCACTTGAGATAGAGTTTGGGAGAGGATGGTCGCTTAAGTGGTGTCTAAAAGATGGACACTTATGGCTCATCGTCGCGATAATGCACGGTATGCACTGCTTTTATCTATATATATGTGGATATGAGTATGTGTGTTTATGCATGTATGTATGTATATGAGAGAGAGAGAGAGAAAAGAGTGAGACTAGAGGTATAAATACACACATATACATCATACATGCACATTTATACACATATACATATACAGGCACATTTATACATACACACACGTACATGCACATTTTTACACACACATACACATGCATGCAGTCACACACATATAATGAATACACATAGACACATACACATACTCACATACACATACACATACTCACATACACATACATATGCATAATCATATGTACACACGCATAGACTCATATAATCATATTTACATGCATGTATACATATACACATGCATATATACACACACAACACATGCATATGCACATATAGATACACATACATACACAACACATGCATACGCATAAATAAATAAATCCTATTTCAAAAATCCTAAATTGAAAACACTAATTTCGATATTAGGGTTAAAACCCCTAATTTAAAAACTCTAATTCATTTTTTAGCCATATGTTTGAAGTATATGTACACACTGCATCTATTCCTCCAACGTCCTACTAGAGAGATGTCTCTCCTCCCAACCTTATGCCTCTATATATAGCTACTCGAATCAACGAGGATCATAATATATATAAAGATATATACACATCATGTAGATAGGATACATAAATATAAAATGGAGTAGATATATTATGCATCACACATACATGCCCAAATGCACACATAAATATATATATACATACTAACATATTTACATGTACACATTTACACATAGACATATATACATATATACATGTACACATCACATATACATGCCTAGATGCACACATAAACATATATATACATGCATACATATTTACACATAGACACATATACATATATACATGTATACAATTATAAACAGTTGCATATATTACATGAATACATGAATATTTTACATAAATGCATATGCATATATACACATATGCATATTTAACACATGTATACATATATCACACACATGCAAACATATACATATACATGAAATACATATATATGCATCCTAACATATGTATACATATAATACACATGAATACACACACATATGCATACATACATGATAAAAATTTTCTCCTCGAAGATAAAGCTATATATAAAATAATTAGGCATACCCCCGAGCTTCATGTTCTAACTTAGAAGAACATGATTTCATCTCTCTAGTAGGATTCATCGTTATTCAAGTTAATAAAAAAATCTATTATCTGATATCCATTCAGAAGCTTCAAGGTATTGATCGATAACTAGAGTAGAAACTATCTAATCTGCTCATATGTTTTCATTATTTCCATCATTTTGGTAAGACATCAATATAGTCTCATCTTCATTATCCTTATTGATTTCATTTATTTCTTCTATTGTTAAATCTATGCTCTCATGAATCACATCATCTATTGATGGATTAATATCTATTTCTGGTAATTCCTCTTCCTCATCAGTAGAATCAGCATGTAGAGAATTATCCTCTTCAACAAAAAGATTAGTATCATTATCACGTATAATGATTCTAATTTCTATTTCAGATGTTGATGTATCTGTATCTGATGCTGAATCATCAAGAGGACTTTCTTCGATCTCTCTAACAATAAACTGTTCAAACAATGACCTACTTCTAGGTTGCACATGAATGACTTGCCACCAAGGATGAGCATCTGGGTTTTTATAAAAAAATGCTTGTTCAATATGCCTAGGAAGAATATATGGTTCTTTAGTAGATCGCATTACCTTGGAAGAATCAATTGCCCAAAACCCAGATAATTCCTTTCTTAATGTGGAAGTACTACCTTTATACTCTGCTCAAAACCAATAAACCTTCAATATGACCTATCAAAATATAATACAACAAAAACCCATTATTAGGTGCTTAAAAAAATAACTAACTCTATAAAAAAAATATAAACTTTTTTCTACCTGTTTGAATGTACGAAATTAAATTTCATAGATACCAACAATAGTTCCTATGTAACCAAGTTCGCTATCTATAAGGTTTGTGTCTTTTGAGCTAGCACGTGATAGTTTCTTGAAAGAAGCAACAATACTAGAATCCTCTGTTTTACGTAAAGAATCAATGGCTTTGATTCTAATATGCTGTCCAAAAGCCCACATATTAGTGAACATTCGAGCCTGCAAAATAAATTCAATTAGTAAATAGAAACTAACATACATTTATGAAAATAAAGTTATCCTTCGTTCACAACCTATCATTAACTCTCTTTGCTCATCTGAAATTTCTTCATTATTTGCATTCGCGCATTGCAAACGACTATATAGCCAATCCGTGAAAGAAGATATATCTGTAATCTCATTATTATCGAGATTACGTCTAGATCTTTTGTTTTTTCGCCTTTTACTTTGGAGATTTTGAAGTTCCTCGTACTCGCTAAGGAATGCTTGCATGCATTCGCTATTATATGCTACAAAAGTAGAAACATCATTTTTTTTCTTGAAATGTAAATAAGAATGGAACCCCCTTACCTGATAATACCTTATCTGCTATTTTTGAAGAAGACTCGTTGGTCCATGCACGTGGAGCTTCTTCATGAACTCTTTCAAGGTACTCACTAACGTAATACATGCACTCTTCAAGCATCCAATCCTTTGCCATGGATCCTTCTGGTCTCGCTCTTTGTCGCACATAACCTTTTAATACTCCCATAAATCGCTCGACCCAAAACATCCATCGAGTGTAGACAACACCTGCAATCTCTATTTCATCTACAAGATGGACTAATAAATGAACGTGAATATCAAAAAATGAAGTAGGAAGTTCTTTCTCCATCAAACATAGTAGCTCTTTGCATTCACGTTTTTTTTGTGGGATTGAGTTTTTTTCAATCTCTTTGGATGTAATCCACCTATACATATCATAAAAACAATTATAAAGAAGTTAATTAAAAAATAAAAGATATCCAATATTCATATATATTAAATATAAAAGTATCATAATTACCTTATAAGTGATCCAAGATGATAGATCATCTCGTACTTCTTTCGTTGTACATCCATTGATAACCAAAGGTAAAATATGTTTAAAAAAGTTATGTCAGTCATGGGTCTTTAACCCAGATAAGCTCTTATCATCCATAGTAAACATGTTTTGAAAAGATGCTCCATATCTTGTAGGAGTCTTAATCAATTGAATTTTATTGTTGATAGTCTCTATCTCTTTTGTTGTAAGTACCCAAGGAGCAGGTGCATAAGCCGTTTCTTATCGATGTCTATCAAAAACTGGCCATAACTTTGGTTTGGATTTTTTATCTTTCAAATCATTCCTTGATGATGTGGTATCTTTTAGTCCAAGAAGATGCTGCCATAGTGAATAACCAATATTTTTGAATATATGCATAGGATCAAGAAGATGGCATACTTTTAACTCTTTCCAATACTCCAAAGAGTACCATATTGATATGTTCTCTGCGAGTGCCAATTTTCCTTTACCTCTGTTCACATACTCATTATCTGAATCATCACTGGAGATTTTTGCTTGTGGATCTAGCAGAGGTCCATTTGTCCATTTTTTATACCAATCCATAGGCGTCATAGGTTTTGGACACTGACCTGTTTCAAGCTTTCCATTAAAATGTATCGCTTCTCTTTTAGATCTTAATGGATGATCATCAGGCAAGAATCATCGATGTCGAAGATAAATATTTTTGTTGAGATTCTTACTATAGATTGATCTCAACCAATCACCACAATATGGACAAGCTTTATAACCCCTAGTAGATATTCCTGCATCATGGAAAATGATAAAAAATATAATTAGATTAAACCATATTTACTTACATGCATATTGAGTTAAAAAATTACATCAATACCTGAACAAACACATTATCCTGGAAAATCGTGAATAGTCCAAGCCACAATACCACGAACCGTAATATGTCTTTCATTGATACTTTTCGATACATCAATGACATTAATACCTCTCCATAACTCTTGAAGATCGTCAATGAGAGGAGCAAGATATATATTCATATCTTTAACTTGTCTTTTGCCTGGGATTAAAAGTGAAAGCATTAAATGTTCCTTTTTAATGCTAATATATGGTGGAAGATTTTAGTTTATGACTATCACTGACCATGTTGACCATTTATTGGATTTCATGGAGAATGGATTAACCCCATCTAATGCAACTCCTAACTTTAGACTCTGTGGATTTTATGCAAATTCAGACCATGTAGAATCAATATGTTGAAAAGCAACACTATCATGAGGAATTGTGATTATTCCATCAATACTTTTGTGATCATGTCCCCAAGCTAAAAGCTTTGATAATTCGGGGCTTTGAAACATATGTCTAATCCGTGGAGCCAATGGAAAATGTCTCAATACCTTTTTTGGGATTTTACCTTCTTCACCCTTATATCGAGGAGATTGACATTTGGGACATGTCAAAGAGTCTGCATATTCACCTCTATATAAAATACAATCGTTAGGACATGCATGTATACATTGATAATCTATACCAAGATTGTTGATTATCTTCTTTATTTCATCATGTGAGGTAGGAAGAATATTCTGACTTGGTAAAAACTTTTTAGATAATAACCTGTAAGTTTATCAAAAAAAGATATATTGAAAAAAGTAAATAAATAAATATACATATATATATATATATATATATATATATATATATATATATATATATATATATATATATATATATATATATATATATATATATATATATATATATATGCATATAATTTTATATATGTGTATGCTTATGTGCATCTTTCAAAATGTTCGCATAAAATTTGATTGTTTTGGATGAGAGGATACGATTGTTTGTTTTGGAGGATATGAAATATGTACCTTCATTCAATGATTTTTCGATTCTATCATAGTTCAGTTTGAAAGTGTGAGAAGTGGATTTATAATTGCTATTCAAAGAATTTGGCACTTTTTATAGGCCATACGATGGTGACCTGGATGAATCGCATGCACAGAGGTTACTCAAGATAGAGCAACCTGATTATAAGGGACTAGTACCAGCAAGATTCATGGGGTATGCAGTAAACCTCTTGCATGTCAATTATGAGCATCTGAACTTAAGGATAAAAAGTGAAAATCATGGTGGCTTGAGAGGATCACTTTTATAACAGCTTGTTCAAAGAACTTCAGGTTTATGCTCAATCCTAGGATCAAGTTCTTTTCATTACAACCATTGGATTTATCAAATGGATGGATAGGAATGATTCTTTATATGATATTTAGGACAAAGGGGAAAAAATAGGCGCCTTTATTCTCCACCATTGGCTCTGGGGCTATTCTAGACCGTTGGATCAGTGCTGACATCAATTTGGATAAGATAAGCTACGATTTTTGGACAAACTCTGCATTATTGATCATTGATCATAAAGAAAGGCTTATCCGATGAAAAAACTCGTGGATCATCCTTGCTTTATGCTTTAGTGCATCTCCACCCTTGAATGTGAGCTCATCCTGACTGTACAACATGGTTCAATCATTGTTTGCCATGTGGTAGCCCTTCAAGCCTTCAATTTTCTTATTCTAGGAAACTACGGTGACCATGAGAATTGGATTTTGTGCTCTTTGACCCTTCAAATATCCTTTGATGAAAATGAAAACTTGTAGGGCTATGTTTTGAAAGGTCTCCTTTAGGAATATGCAAATTAAAAAACTCCCTTGTGAATCTCCCTTATACAAGTTTGACTACATTTGGAAGCTTGCAAGGTGGCATTAAGGTCTCTAGCAAGCTCTGATAGCCCTTAAAATTTGATGTAAGACATTATGTGATTCATGGTTTGAGAGTTATTGCGAAGATCCATAGTGCATTGTATACATGAAAGCTTTTCTTTTCATATTCACAAACATTACTCACATTTCTTTTCATTCGCGACATTAAGCATGAATTTACAAATACCACTGCTTTAAGCTTCTACTTCAATATTCATAATGTAGGCCTTGGGGTTAGCGAATTCAGCCGCTCCTGCCCAAAACTTTAGGCATACTCAGCATCAAGGGACCTGGTGGTGCATCATCGAGGACCCTTAGAGAAGGTTCATATGGTTCTTCAGATTAAGAAGGTTCTTCATATGGTTCTTATGATAATTAAGCACTCTGCATCCGTAGATCTCCTGTAGGATCTAGATCGAGGGGACAAGGGATTAGGTTATTGTCAAATAAGGCACCCCTTCCTATTGGACTGAGACCCCAAAATCACTTGAGCCACCTATTGCGCTACACATGTGTGGTAGTTAGCTCGACATACATATGATCCTCCAACCCCAATAGACCTCTACAGACCCTAAATGATGGTGAGATGACATTCGGTGCCCACAACCGACATCATATATTGTCAGTGGCTTTGAGACAAAGGCCTCGCGGCGCTAAGAACTTTGGAGAATGCACCGAGGGTCTACATTCGACGACTAGGGCAATATGTCATATGACAAGCGAAATTTTGTCTTCTTCAACTTATCCACTTTTTAAAACATATTAAAACGACTTTATGCAATCAGTAATCATGTTTGTTCTATTTGCACACTATGCGAATATGAAACTACCATCAGTCACATATGTGACACTGTCAATCTTGGAAGTTTCATAGTAGACGATCTCCTTTTTCAACGACACGCAGATTCTGAAACTTTATCCATTTCCTGCGAATCCTGTACAGGAACGAATAACGACAGCGATGATCTGGAAAGTAAGCGCGAACTTAGCATTGAACGCTTCATTTTATAAGGCAGTATGCTGGCTGTGTTGCTAGCGTTACATCGATACATAGTAGCTATGGAGATTAGAAAGAGATCTGGGCTTACAAGGGGTAGTACAGTGAGCTCGACGAGGAAGTGCATATAATGTATGGGGAGCATAAAAAGGTAACGTCGTTGGCTTCGGCGGCACAGGAATGAATAAGAATGCAGAGATGCTGCAGAGAGAAGCATCCTCTACTTAAGCGGGCAGGTACACGTCGAGATCTAGGCGATAAACCTGCTTGAAGGTCCTGACGTCGATGGGAACAATGGTGGCCGTTCCCTGCGCCATCAGGAAGGATCCAGTCCCACCTGAGATTGCGTGGGGCTTGGGGGTGATGACATTGACGAGGCCGAAAATGTTGATGGTGCCCTCCAAGCCGCTCAAGTGAGCAGGGGTGCCGTGCTGCGGTTTGGTGGTGTTGATGGCTACCGTGAACGTGCAGAAATACGTGACCCCATCGAAGGAGGCTGTGGTAGATAGGCCTGTCACATGACCCAGCAGCGCACTCTCGGGGTCTTCGGTCACCGTCATGTGGTCGTTGACGCAGAAGATTGAACCGTAGGGGGCTGCCGTCTGGGTAATTGGACCCGGCGCATGCTCCGCCATCAGGACGTCTGTGACGTTGAGGCGATCATGGAAAAACACGTGCAGTTGCTGGCGCCGCATGCCGTGGAGCATGTGGCGCGGCTTGGCGGTCGCGGCCGCATACTGCACTTCGAGCAGCGGAGCTGCGAGTGACGTGAGAAGAAGGAATGCAACAACTGTTCGGCGCATGGCTAACGAGTGTACTCACCGCCGTCGGTTCTGCCTCACAAGTCTTGGTCCTAGTTAGCGGACTCCTGCCTTCGTGGGAAGTCTGTATTCCTGCGTAGAAGCCACTGGGGAATCGACATACATATATAGATGAATGTATATGGTGCTGTGCCTCACGAGGAGCTCATGATAGGAGAGCTTGAGCTACTTGCCAAAACGCAGACGTTGAAAGAAAGTACAGTACATTTCTAAGAGTTCACGGATTGCGCACTCGAAACTTCAGCCTTGTCGTCCTTTTGGAAAAATGTGATGCAACCGCATCTTTGCGAGACCTTCATTCATTTTCTCTTTCTTTCTCCTTTTCTCTCTCTCAATGAAAAAGAAAATATACAACTGGTGGCTGTGATCGAACATCAGAACATTCTTTCTAGAAAATTCAATTGATGGCCTCACACTTGATGGTTTCTTTTTTTTGTCAAAGCCTATTTTACTCATCAAAACGTGCACTTTTTTTCTTCCTCTCAAAAGACAACATGGCGATCAAGTTTTCCTATCAGAGAACATGCATTCTCAAATTACACATGTCATTTAACATCGTAGGTTATGTAAAGCGCATGTCATTTTTCTATATACATAAATATATGGAGGTCTAGTACTCCTAGAGATTCGAGAATCGGAAGTCACACTACAAGGAATACAAGGATGTACGGATGATTGATGCCATAATTTCGTCCCTTTTTGATTACGCATTTCATCGTATTGAGTGTCAAGGATGCATCCTCGCTTAAATAGTGCTATGATCGACACTATTTCCAAAGCTATTAGCAACATTAATGCAAGCATCACATATGTGAGAGTCGCATATGCAACACATTTGGAGCGTCACATATGTGACACTAATTAGCTTCGTATATATAATCGTGAAAATCATCCCACATGCGATGCTGAAAAATATCGCATATGCAATGGTTGACAGGAGCGCATATACGACGTGTGCGCATCGCTTATGTGATGGTTGTTTTTGACCAAAATAAAAAAAATATATAGCTCTTCGATCATCATTTTGTGTTCATATGATCAAAAAGCGATCCAACGTTCATATCTTCGTTGCGCATATGAGCTCAAGCTCTCTCTTTCTCAATCTCTCTCTCCCTTCTACTCTCTCTCTCTCTCCCTCTTTCTCTCTTTCTCTTTCAATCTCTCTCTCTCTCTCTCTCTCTCTCTCTCTCTCTCTCTCTCTCTCTCTCTATCGAGCATAATATATGGCTAATTATTGCAAGTACAATTTTCATTGTATATCATTTATTTTTTCCTATTTTCATTAATTAACATACTCACAGTTACACATTCATGTACACATATACACATACACATACACATGCATATACACACATACACATACACCTATATATACACACACATATAGATACATATACACACACAAACACACATATTACATGAATGATTTATACAATTCAAGTAAAAATTACATGTTAAATATAAACTATAATAAAAATCATTAGTACATTTAAGTCATATAATTCACACCATAGACACAATTGAAAACATAACTTTGTAGAGAGTACATGCGCAGAAGGAAAATGAAAAGAAGAGTGTACTCACAAACCCTTCAATTGGAAATACATAAATCCAAGTTTTCAAATAGAACCCAAGATTTATTTCCAAAATTACAACCCTTAGAATCCATAGATTTAGCCTTCTGAATATGTGTTTTAATAGAGCAAACTGCCATACTTGGAAAAGGAAAATAGGATAGGTGTGGGGATGCATTAGGCAAGGAATGGACCTACTTGCTGGATGAGGTCATCGCCAACACAGAAGTAATGAATGCACACAAAGCTTAACAAATTTTCTTCCCTTCCAAAGCTAAGAAGTATATAAAGTCAAATTGTATCCTATTAAAGTTCTTTACACATGGGAGTTTGAACAAGATTTGTTTCTTTGGTCATCATTCATGCTAAGAGTTGAGGTTGAGAGGTAGTAATGCACTAGAATTGGCTAAAGAGCCTATAAATGTGTGAAAACTCGTGGACTCTAAGCTAAAAATAGTGATAGTAAAGCTGAAGTACATTTGTCAAAACGTCTACCAATTGCATGCAAAAGTCTCAATTAAATGTGGAGGAAGCTAAAAGCTTTGAAATGCAATCCAAAGTATCAAATTAAGAGGCGCATGATTGATGGTTTGCAATAGTTTGAAAAGAACATGTACTATTGAGACACATCGAGGATTCAAATGGAAAGTATGTTCTTCCTATTGTGGCACAAAGGAAGAGATTGACTTTGGGACTATAACAACTTTTTCTTGCCTACATTCAAGATTGGGGAAAGAAAATGGAAGTTGCTAGATAGCTCATGTGGCCAGAAACAAAGTAGAGCTGAAATAAAATTTCATTCTAGTATGAAGGAATTTCTCTATAGATGTGTGCTCTTAGAAGAACAAAGGAGAAGATTCTCCCTTGTTTTTATATGATCAAAATCAGGTTCATAATATTGTCTTAGTTTTTTCAGCTATATCAAGTTGAATAGCTCATACAGATTGATTTCTTTAAGTCTTCCATTGCATATCTTCTATGTTAATAGAAAATTTGAATATAGCCAAGCATTGTAATGTTCTTGTGTATGGTACCTATGCTATCATGTGTCTATAGTCTCGGGTTTGTGAGCATTGAAAGCAGACACACAAGAAAGAAGATCATAAATGGTATAAGTCTAAGTATGTGTTATAAGAAAGTTTTTTACCTTGATATGTTGACACAAAAGAATGCTAAACAACTATGAGTTCTCTAATACGCATAAGAACAATGTCTACAATATAGAACTTAACAAACTTTGCACTTTAAAAAAGTGAAGAAATTTCACTCACACAAATGATAAAAGACTCAAAAGAAAGTGGTGCAAAAAGTGAAGAAATTTCACTCACTCAAATGACAAAAGTCTCAAAAGAGAGTGGTGTAACTCTATGTCTAACTATATGTTTGTGACTTTGAAAAAAAAACTAATGTAATTGTTGAAACAACCATTTTATGTATGTATAAAGAATAATCTTTTATTAGTAGGTTGCAATTCGATTTTTCAAGATGGATATGTGTATCTTATGTATGGTATTTCTTATATGCTAAGAAGCTATAAATAGTTACAATACAAAACTTGTGGACAGAGGTAGAGCATGTTGATATATTTTGATAGTGATGTGTGTGAACACACTAGAACTACAAGTGATATTTTTCCCCTCTTAAGGAGGGGAAAAATGTATAAATCCCTATAACCCTAATATGTAACGTATCTTTGTACATTCACTTGGTAATACATTCAGTATTGTGTGTTGTGCTTCAAACTTCTTCTCCTTGCTTGTGGTCTTCATGTGCTTCTGAAGACCTCAAACTCCAACAATTGGTATCAGAGTAGGGTGCCGCTTCATTTAGGACGTCCTCGACACCCCTTTGGTTATAGTCTTAGAATCGCATGAAAATTGGTGAACATAATTAGGGTGATTGGGACTTTTTGCCTCTGAATGCACTATCACAGTGCTTGTGCAAGAAATTTCATCTTTTTGTGCCAAACATATATATATATAGGTTTCAGTTTTCCAGTACAAGCACCTCAAAGTCTCAACAGATCTTGCAAAGCTTGATAGGGTAGTCATGTTCAAATTTTTGGCATACAATCATTTTTTCTGCATCAAGGTATTTTTATCAATGGTCATGGTTGAAAGCAATGATGTATTCCGTATGTTGGTTGTTGAGGATAGATTCAATGGTCCTAATTACACATTATGGGCATATATGATGCATCATGTATTGGTTGCAAAAGGATTGGAATATTGTGTAGGGTGCCAAAAAACATCCTATTACACATGCAAATACAATTACTAAAGTTGATCTCGATGGTGTTGAAGATGTCGATCTTCAGGTTCCTATTCATGTTTTGGTTCCTACTACACCAACTACAGAGCAGCTTTGTTGGGATGGTAGAGATGCCAAGCCACATCCATTGATAGACTTGTATATGAAACGTGCATTATTCCTCACATTCGTGCCTACAAAATAGCAAAAGATGTTTGGGATACATTTACCACTTTGTACCAGGCAAGGAATGAGGCTCGTTTTGCTTACCTCCAAAAACAATTGGAGAATGAGCACATGAATGGAGGAGATTCCATGGGTAGTTTTTTGACAAAGATCAAAGATTTGAAGGAGCAGATGATTTCTGTTGATGAAGTCTTTCCAAAAAGTTCACTTGTCCAAATTGTTCTAAATGATCTTCTAGATTCATATCAGATTTTTGCTTCTACCCTTCAATTGATGATGAAAGGAAATCCAAATGCCTTAAAATTTGAAGAGTTAATCTATGTTTTGTTGTAGGAAGATCATTCTAGGCAAAACACATCCATTATACATGTTGCAGATCAAGCTTTCCTGGCTAGTCAGAAAGGCGAATGTAAATGAGGTTCATCTACTAGTAAGCAAAAATCTACTAATTCTGCACAATTAAAGAAGGATAACAAAGACAAGAAGAAAATAGAGCAACAAAAAATATTTTGAAAATACTATAAAGGAAATGATCATGGCATAAAGAGTTGTCCAAAATTGGTTGCAAAAGAGGCAAAGAAGAAAGAGGATGGAATGGTTGTTGGAGAGGCCTCTACACCCAAAACAAAGTCTCTTAATCTTGTGCATAATGAAGAATTTTTCTATTGTTTGTAGTTATAACCAATCTTCTCATGAATACTGTATGTATGCAATAGAATCAGATGTTTGGTACTTTGATTGTGGGGCAACCAAACATATTACCTTGTAGCAGAGTTTCTTCACTTCACTTGAGCCTACCCCTATAGGGAATACTTTCACATGTGCCAAAAAGTCCTCTTATTTTGTCATGGGAGTTGGTGTGATTATTCTGAGTATTGCTGATGGTAGTTCTTTTACATTGTTGGATGCTTTAGTTGTGCCATGGATCAAGAAAAATATGTCATCAGTTTCAATATTAGCCAAGATCAGGTTGGTTGTGAAATTTGTTGATGACAAATGTACAATTCATGATTTAGACTATTGTTGATGGTAGTTCTTTTACATTGTCAGATGCTTTATTTGTGCCATGGATCAGGAAAAATATGTTATCAGTTTCAACATTATCCAAGATCAGGTTGGTTGTGAAATTTGTTGATGACAAATGTACAATTCATGATTTATCAAATGGGGATGTTATTATTCGTTGTAGCATTTCATGTTGTGGGCTATATAAGCTCATAGACTATGAAAAATTTATGAATTCAGGTTTGGCAAATGCAAGTCAAGAGGCTATGTGGATTAAGACACTATAGTCAGATTTGGGAGTGAGGTCATATACTTCTCATATCATTGGATACAATATAAGATCTCTTCACCTTGTACTAAATCCAATTTATTATGCTAGGACCAAACACTCTGAGGTCCATTATGACTATATTAGGATGAAAATCACAAGGAAGGAAATTGAACTCTCATATATTTCCACTCAACAACAATGTGTATATATGATGACTAAAGCATTGGATGGAGTAAAATTAAATAGGTTCAAAGCTATGACTGGACTCCAAGAAATATCAATCGATTGAAGACTCAAACATCTTTGGCTTGAGGGGGAGATATATGTGCATAAAGTAAGCCTAAATGATTGACTTATGAACAAATGATTTCTCTTGATATTTTAGGCATAATTTCACACTCATAGTCACATACATTTAAGGTGCTTCAAAGGTTAATGTCTACTTTTATCTTATTCAAAGGTAAATAATATCATTGGAGAGAATCTTTTGGACTCATTGGAATCCAAATGCCATGATTCCATTTGAATTCAGAATTCAAATTACTTCCTAAAAGTTTAGGTCACTTTTTTGGTTGAATCTAGCAATATGGAGCAAGAGTATATATATGCTAATCACTTTGTCCGCGAGATATGAGCTGATCATCCTACTCATTTAGAGTGAATTATGTCTTGTCTCAAAGCTAGAGAAGTCTTCCACACTCTCCTTATGTCAGATATCAATTAACAATATATTTACACTTCATTTTCATCTCTATATGGACCTTTTTCTATTGTTATAGTGCATTGAGTAAGGTCTATTAGGTTCTTTGAGTCATCTCTCTATGTGTATGAATGTAGATCAAGTTCCATAGTCATTGTATTTCTAGATCTTAAGTTATGAATAGATCAAGGTGTCTTTGTTTGTGTATCTCCTTCTTGGAAAGTTGGGATTACCCCCTAACTATAGTCCTCTTGAGCTTAACTTGTTATAACTCACTAAACACACTTTGTTTGAAAGTACGCAAAAGGTCTTGGGTCAATTGCTCCAAGGCTATGAGCCTTGATTCAAACACTAAGTGCTTTCTTTCATAAATAGAAGTTTCTCTCAAGGTTTTTTATACACACATGTTATGTGTTTTGATTAGTGTTTTGAGAATGATGCTCCAAAGTAGTATGGTGATCTAAATGCATATATTGAAAGCTTAGGGAGTTTATTATGGTTCCTTGGAGTTACTTAGGCTTGTCTAGGGTAGGGTTTGTCCAAGACTCTCTCATCTTTGTGCATTATCCATCACTTTTCACCATGGAATCAAAACATAGTCATAGATTGGACATTAATGGTGATGGATTCCCATCATCAATCGAAAAATTGGATCATAGCAAAGGGGTGTGTGTCATGAAAGATGTGGTGTATTGCGATAGAGCACTCTTTTGTGATAGAGGGTTTCTATCATGATAGAGAGGGTCTATCATGTGCGTCTATCATGATAGAGAGAGATCTATCATGATATATGGGACCTATCATACGGGTGTTCTATCATGATATACATAGTTTGTTGCAATAGGTCCATCTATTAGGATAGAGGTTGTCTATCACGATAGATGAGTGTCTAAAAAAAATTATGGGTCTTGAGAATGATGATGTTGTAACTTGTAAAGGTTCCTAGAGCTAAGGATGATGTTGTACCTATAAGAGATTTCTAAAAAATAGCAAAAATGGAGTGGTAGGTTCTATGCTAGTTAGTTGAACCAAACTTCAACATCTGCTACATCATATTTCTACTATTCACATTTCTCCAAGTGGTTTTAGTGGTTTTAGTGGTATCAGAGCTGCATCAAGATGGGGGATGGTTTTCGCTACATGATTGAGAAACTTGACAAGAACAATTATGTTGCTCGGAAAATCAAAATCGAAGCTTACTTACAAGATAGGAATCTCTATGAAATTGTAGTAGATGATGAAATTATGCCTACTCCAAGATCAAAAGGAAGACCTACACAAGAAGAGACTAAGAATCTCACACTATAATGTGCAAGAGATGCTCAAGCCATCTCTTATATCTTAAACTGTATCTTTGGTTTCTTGCTTCCACACATTAGAAGTTGCAAAACATAACAAGAAACCTTTGCTCCACTTGATACATTCTTTTTTCCTAGCACCAAAGCTAGGAAAAATCAATTATGGAATGAGTTCAACCAAATGAAGAAGACACCAAACCAAACAATCATGGATTTCTCACTAAAGTTAAGGTGGTTGTAGATCAATTAACTTCAACTAGAGAATGGATTGAAGAATAAGCCATCATGTGGAAATTCCTAAATGGCATTAAGACTTATATGCAATGGCAATCATTTACAATTTCTGATGATCTTATCATGGATGTGCACACACCTGACTTCAACATATTTCTTGGACAACTCTTTAATTAAGAAATTGAGGGAAGTTAATTCTTACCAAGGTAATTAGTCTACAAGTGCTCTTTTTTGTAGATAAGAAGGATACGAAGAATGAAGGGAACAAGAAGGAGGATCATGATGAAGAAATTTCCCAAGCCTACTTTGTAGGCAAGATGAAAGGGATATGGTGCATGTTGGTGCAAGAGCTTTGCTTTAGCTCCTGGAATAATCTCATAATATATATCACATAGATGTGGTCATGCGAACATGTTCCTGTAAAGATCCAAAGCAAAAATATATGTGCTTAGCTTGCTCAATTGAAAAGACCAAAACAGGAAGGAATCTTGCAAAAAGAGGGATCCATAGTTCATGACTTTTAGTTGGATTTGAAATTCAAATCAATCCTTAGGTTAAGCTTCACTTTTAGTTAGATGACTCACCATATTCAAGTTCAAAAAGATTTCTAAATAGACTACCTCTTATTCATGGGATATATAGCCTATTCTCTGAGCTTTGAGCTAAAGTTATGGGCTTACATTGTGCTAACTTCAAGTGAGAGTAGTCCTCTATATTTCTCTTGTATCATATGTGCAATATTAATAGACATTATGATTCATATATCTTGATTATTCAATCTATTTGTGCTGCTATAGTACCTTGAGGTAGACAATCAATTATGTGGTTTATTTTTCTATGTGTCAGTATCCATTTTCAAAACTTTCACTTGGATGAGTTAGATATGAACTTTGAATTGAATCAATTAGCATCTATATACAAAGTCTCATGAAATTTAGATGAGTATATTTCAACCTATGAAGTTTTGAAGGTGACTATGTCTACACTTAATCTTATTCTGGAAAAGTTAGGATGACCCCTTAGACTTGTTATACTTATTGCTCAGTGTATAGTCTAGATAAATTCATGAAATAAATTGATTTAATTAGCTAAAAACTTCAATTAGATGTGTGAAAATGCTCTTTGGTCAATTCATACCAAGTTGTGATCTTCGAGCATTTTACTAAGAGCTTCTCTTCCCAAAATAGAAGGTTTTACCAAACCTTGTGAAGTACAAAGTTATATATTTTGATGCAATTATATGAGAATCATGCTCGAAAGAACTTAGTAGTTCTTTATGCATATGTTGAAAGATAATCCAGTAAATTGGGCATTCTTGAATCTATATTGGTAGGTGTAGACCAGGTTTTGGCAAACACCGACTCATCTCTGACTATATCTCATCAGCTCCTCATAGTGCTAGCAAAGCAACGAAGCATCATGGCTCTCACTATTGAAAAGTTATATCAAGATATTTACTCAGAATAATCACTCAAAATGGAAATCTATCTACAAGGAAGGAATATATTTGGTTACATATCTAGAGATGAGATGATGCAAATACTCAGAAGCAAGGACCAACCAACACAAGAGGAGCACAAAAGGTTAAATGCATGGTTTTCAAAGGATGCTTTGGCAAGTTCATACATTCTCAACTCTATCTATGATTTCTTACTTCCTCACATTAGGAATTTCAAGACATTACAAGAAACATGGAATGCTCTTGAAGCATTCTTCTCATCAAGCACCAAATCCAGGTAGAATCAACTATGGATGGTGTTTACAACACATAAGATGCCTAAGCAAAGTGTGACTGATTTTGTCACCAAGATGAAGGACATTGTAGACCAGCTTGGAAGCATTGGAGGAGTTATTGATGAAGAAAAAGTACTAAGGTAAGTCATCAATGGCATCAAAATGGATGACAAATGGGAAGACCACCATGGCTATGGACATTTACATGGACATGCAAGTTCCTAACTTCAATGCACTCCTCGGACAATATTCACACATGAAGCAAATCTTATGAAGAATGGAGGCAAACAAAAAGTTAATCAACCCTCTCGTCTCTGTTGATATATTTAGGTAGTGATGTGTGTGAACACTCTAGGACCGTCGGGGCACTTTTTTCCCTCTTTAGGAGGTTTTTTTCCCCCGGCTTGTATATACGCCTATTGCCCTAATGGGCTACTTATCTTTGTACATTCTCTAGTACTACATTGAGTATTGTGTGTTTGTGCTCCAAGCTTCTTCTTCTTCCTTGTGTTGTTTGCGTGCTTCCGCAGACGTCTATCTCCAACAATTGGTATCAGAGCAGGTCGCCGCTTCTTCTAGGACGTCGTCGACACTCCTCCGTTTGCAGTCTCAGATTCGCACGAAATTTGGTGCCGAAATCGCGATCTGAGCTCGTTTTGGCCTCCGAACGCACTATCACAGTGCTTGTGCAGGCTATTTCGTCCTTTTGTGCCAAAGGTATATACCAGTTTCTGTTCGCCAGTTTAAGCGTCTCGAAGTCTGCTACAGGTCTAGCAGAACTCGTCTGGGCAGTTCCGTTCAACTTTTTGAGATAGAATCAATTTTCTGCATCAAGGTATTTTAGTCACCGGCCATGGCTGAAAGCAGTGATGTATTCCGTATGTTGGCTGTTGAGGATAAGCTGGATGGTACCAACTACCCATTATGGGCTTATATGATGCGACATGTACTGGTTGCAAAAGGATTGTGGAACATTGTGCAGGGTGTTGAAAGACGTCCTATTACACCTGTAACGACAGGTACTGCAAATATAGGTGCTGGAGCTGATGAAGATGGTATCGAAAATGATATTCCGTAGATTCCTGTTCGTGCTGCTGTTTCTGTTGCACCTACTGCAGAGCAGATTCGCTGGGATGGCAGAGATGCCCAGGCACATGCATTGATAGCTTTGTCTGTCAAACGTGCCATTATTCCTCACATTCGCTCTTGCAGAACAGCAAAGGATGCTTGGGATACACTTACCACTTTGTACCAGGCTAGGAATGAGGCTCGTGTTGCTTACCTCCGAAAACAGTTGGAGAGTGAGCACATGAATGAAGGTGATTCTATGGACAGTTTCCTAACGAAGATCAAAGATTTGAAGGAGCAGTTGATTTCTGCTGATGAGGTTATACCAGATAGCTCACTTCTGTAGACCGTTCTGAATGGTCTTCCTGATTCATATCAGAGTTTTGCTTCTACTCTTCGGTTGATGATGAAAGGCAATCCAAATGCCTTGTCATTTGAGGAGTTAGTCTCTGTTCTGTTGCAAAAAGATCAGTCCAGGCAGAACAGGTCCATTATGCGTGTTGCAGATCAAGCTTTCCTGGCTAGTCAGAAGGGCAAAGGAAAATGGAGCTCTTCTACTAGTAAGCAGAAATCTGCAAATGCTGCACAATTGAAGAACCAGGATAAAGATGAGAAGAAATCAGAAAAGCAGAAATTGTTCTGCAAGTACTGTAAAGGAAATGATCATATTATAAAGAACTGTCCAAAACTGGCTGCTAAAGAGGCAAAGAAGAAAGAGGCTGGAATGGTTGTTGCAGAGGCCTCTACACCAAAAACAGAGTCTGCAAATCTTGTGTAGGAAGAAGAATGGGCGTTTACTACTGTCTGCAGTTTTGACCCATCTTCTCATGATCAGTGCATGTCTGCAGTAGACTCAGATCTTTGGTACTTTGACAGTGGGGCGACCAAACATATTACCTCGCAGCGCAGTTTCTTCTCTTCACTCGAGCCTGCCCCTACAGGGAATACTGTCACATGCGCCAATAACTCCTCTTATCCTGTTATGGGAGTTGGTAAGATCATTCCGACTACTGCTGATGGTAGTTCTTTCACTTTGTCAGATGCTTTATTTGTGCCAGGGATCAAAAAGAAGCTGTTATCAGTTTTTGCATTAGCCAAGATTGGCTTGGTTGTGAAATTCGTTGATGACAGGTGTACAGTCCATGATCTCTCAAATGGTGATGTGATTATTGCTTTTGGCATCTTATGTCGTGGGCTGTATAAGCTCATAGACTATGAAAGATCTGTGAATGATTCGGCATGTGCAGTTCATGATTCTCAGGCTATGTCAGATGCAAAGCTTTGGCATGCACGCTTTGGTCATCTGAATTTTGCTAGTTTGCTACACCTGCAGAAATCTGAAATGGTGTCCTCTTTGCCCAAACTTGAGGCTCCTAGAAACATGTTTGTGAAGGCTATATTTTGGGCAAAATGCAGCGTTCTTCCTTTCTAAAAGATGGTTCAGTTCGGGCTACGCAGAAATTGCAGCTTGTACATAGTGATGTCTGTGGTCCTATGCAGACACCCTCTTTTGGAAATTACCTTTACTTTGTGACTTTCATTGATGATTTTTCCAGGCATGCATGGGTATATCCACTCAAAGCAAAGTCCGAAGTGTTCATGTGCTGCAAACAGTTTTTGGTTTTGGCTGAAAATTTGTCAGCATGTAATCCGTTCTGATCGAGGGGGGGAATATATGTCTTCAGATTTTAATGCATTTCTGGCTGAACGTGGGATAAAACAGCAATGTACAGTGCCGTATACACCTCAACAGAATGGAGTTGCTGAACGAAAGAACAGGTCACTCATGGAAATGGCGAGGTGCATGTTCAAAAGTCAGGCTTTACCACATAGTTTCTGGCTTGAAGCTGTCATTTGCAGCATATGTACTGAACAGGTGTCCCACTAAAGCATTGCAGTCTATCACTCCATATGAGGCTTGGCATGACCGCAAGCCATCTGTTGCTCATCTGCGTGCTTTTTGTTGTTTGGCATATGCATTAGTGCCTGAACAACATCGCAGAAAATTGGATGATAAGGCAGTAAAATGTATTTTTGTTGGGTACAGTTCTGAAAGTAAAGGCTACCGTCTGTATCATCCACAGACTAAACGCATTTTGGTTAGCCATGATGTTGTCTTTGTGGAAGATGCTATTCAGCCATTGCTTTCATGTACTAAGGAGACATCTGTTAGCTCCAAAGACATGTATGATACTTTTATGCCTTTTTTTACAGGTGGACAGGCTAGTGCTGGTCCTAATGAGGCAACTTCTCAGCCTTTTTGCAGGTTTCATATGATGATGCAGATCATTCCATTTCTGATGCAGATTTACATGATGCACTTGTTGATGAGAGAGCTGATAGTGAGCAGGCAAAAACTATGCCAAAATGGCTGGTGCAGACTTTGCGTGACAGCAAATTAGATGCACCTTTGTCATATCGTACTCGTTCAGGCTCTCATAGTGCCTCCTTTGCATCAGATTGCTATGCTATGGGTGCATCTAGTCTCTGTGATGAGAATGAGCCTGTTTCTTTTGATGAAGCACAAAATTCAGAAAATTGGATGGCTGCTATGCAATCTGAATATGATGCTATAATGAAGAATGGTACATGGTCTTTATGTGACTTGCCTCTTGGCAAGAAGGCCATTGGCACCAAGTGGATATACAAGCTGAAGCGTAAACCTGATGGTACAGTTAACAGGTATAAGGCTAGGCTTGTTGCAAAGGGTTATGCACAGGAAAGAAGCATTGATTTTGATGAGACCTTTGCACCTACATGCTGTATGACTACTGTTCGGAGCATTTGTGCACTTGCAGCCCATCATGGTTGGAATGTACAACAGTTGGACATTAAAACTGCATTTCTGAATGGTGACTTGCATGAAGAAGTGTATGTTTTTCAGCCCTGTGGCTTTGTGCAAAAAGGGCATGAAAACCAGGTTTGCAGGTTAAAGAAGGCATTATATGGTTTAAAGCAAGCACCACGTGCTTGGTATGAGAAGATACATGCCTATCTGGTTGCACATGGTTTTGAAAACAGTCCAACTGAAAGCACCTTATATGTTAAACGTGCTAATGATGTGCTTCTGATCATTGTTGTCTATGTTGATGACATGCTGCTCACTGGTCCTATTGAGACACATATTGCTGATTTTAAGGCTGATTTGCATGCCTCATTTGAGATGTCTGATTTGGGGCATTTGCATCACTATTTGGGCATTCAATTTATGCACGTTGATGGTGGAATGGCTTTGTGTCAAACGAAATATATTGACACATTATTGCAGTGTTTTGGCCTTGAAGACTGTAAGCCTATTGCCACTCCTATGGAGACAGGTTTACGATTGAGTCTTCATGATGCTGGAGATGCATTTGATGTTGTTCTCTATCAGCAGGTTGTTGGATGCTTGATTTACTTATGCATTACTCGGCCAGATATTCAGTTTGCTGTCTCACAGATGAGCAGGTTTATGCATTGCCCAGGAGTCACGCATTGGAAAGCGGTTAAGCGCATCTTTCGCTACTTGAGTGGTACTCGGCTACTTGGGTTGTTTTATCCCAAGGGGGGATCACTGAAAGAGGCCGCGGAGAGCTACGTCGTGGTGTGCTCGGTTGCTCCAAACGCCAAGGGAGTGGGCTGCTGCGTGAGGAGAGAGAAAGTAGAGAGAGAAACCTGCACAGAAATTTGGAGAAGAAGATGGAGAAGCTGAAGCTGAGAAGTCCCAATCAAGTTATGAGAGATTTGGGACCAAGTCTTATTGATAAGTGACTTTTAGGTCATTTGGGCATGTTCACACATGGCCAATGACCAAAAGTCATAAAAATAATGTAAATGCCTATAACTCCCCAATTTGGGGTCCAAAAAATACAACAAAAATATGTCTGGAAAGCTCTCGAAGAGAGCTTTCACATGGAAGGGTCAAAATATACAAAAGGAGAGTCCTTGGGGCCTTTATCCCCAACAACCTCCCACTTAAAGGACCAAGGAGGCTCCTTTAAGCTAAGTAACTCCCACCATCTGTATACATAGCTGATTTTGTGCCTTGGGTAGACACTTCGTGAGAGCATCTACAGGATTCTGTGAAGTATTGACCTTGATCAAAGTGATCAGGCCATCCTCTAACACCTCTCTGATGAAGTGATATCTCACATCAATATGCTTTGTGTGAGCATGAAACATGGCATTCTTTGCCAAACATATGGCACTCTGGCTATCGCATCCAAGAAGAGGTGCCTTTTCAAGCATCCCAAACTCACTGCAGAGCCGAGCTAACCAAATGGCTTCTTTGGAAGCCTCTGTGGCTGAAATATATTCAGCCTCTGTAGTAGATAGTGCAACTATCCTCTGAAGTCTAGAGCACCATGAAATAGCTCCACCTGCAAGGATGTATACATAGCCACTTGTGGACTTGTGTGTGTCCACATCACCTGCCATGTCTGAATCACAAAATCCTTTTAACTCCAATGGACCCTTTCCATAACATAAGCATTTACTTTTTGTCCCTTTCAAATATCTCAAGATAGATTTGACTGCCTCCCAATGAGCTCTACCAGGATTAGCCATGAACCTGCTAACAACTCCCACTGCATGAGCAATGTCTGGCCGAGTGGCAACCATAGCATACATAAGTGAACCACAAGCTGATGCATATGGAACACTCTTCATGTAACTCGCTGCATCATCATTTTTGGGACAGTCATCCTTGGAAAGCTTAACATGTGGCTGCAATGGCACTCCAAGAGGCTTAGCATCAGCCACATTAAATCTGTCCAGCACTTTTTCAATGTACTTTTCTTGGGATACCTGCAAAGTATGCTCCTGTCTATCCCTTTTTATACGCATACCAAGAATATGCTCAGCTTCCCCAAGGTCTTTCATTGAGAATGCAGAGTTCAGCTGCTGTTTTAGAGCATTCAGAGTGCTCTTTTTCTTCCCAGCCAGCAGCATATCATCTACATACAGTACAAGAATAATTGGGCTGCCATCTTCATCCTTTTTCGTGTACAAACAATGATCTGCATGGCTTCTTTTAAACCCATGTTTGAGCATAAATGCATCAAACTTCTTATACCATTGTCTAGGGGCCTGTTTCAGCCCATACAAGCTCCTTTTTAGTTTGCATACCAGATGCTCTTTTCCAGGAATGGCATATCCTTCTGGCTGTTTCATGTACAGCTCTTCATCTAAATCACCATGCAAAAAGGCTGTTTTAACATCCATTTGGAATAACTCCAAATCCAAGGCAGCTGTGAGAGCAAACAACACACGTAAAGTGGTCATTTTCACCACTGGAGAGAACACTTCTTGGAAATCAATGCCCTCTTTTTGGGCATATCCCTTAGCAACCAGCCTTGCCTTATACTTGGGTTTGCCATCAACAGTTTTGATTTTGTACACCCACTTGTTTGGAATGGCTTTCCTTCCTTTGGGTAACTCAACCAAATCCCAAGTATCATTTGCATGCAAGGCCTTTATCTCTTCCTGCATGGCTAACTCCCACTTCTTCTTGTGCTCACATAGCTTTGCCTCTTTATAAGTAAGAGGCTCACCCTCATCTGATAACATAATATAATGTATAGAGGGATCATATCTATTCACTCGCCTCCTAGGACGTATAGATCTTCTTACCCAATGATCAACATTACCAGGCAATGGATCTACATCAGGAGGTACATTAACTTCTTCATTGTTAACAGGCTGCTGTACATCATTTCCAGCCCTGTTTTCAGCATGAATAGGTGGCTGCATATGCCCTTCAGGAGCATCATTTTGCTGTCCAGCATCATCTGGCTCAATAACCACGGGCTCATTGTCATTTCCAGCCATATGTGGTGCATCTTGAGGGTCCATATCAGATTTAACTGGTGGCTGTACATGCTGAAATTTGACTCTTTTATGGTCATCTTTAGAGGCACAATTGTTTTTGAGCAGCCTTGCCTCATTAAATACAACATCTCGGCTGCGTATTACCTTCTTGAGTTTAGGTAGCCAAATCCTGTAGCCCATTTCACCTTCATCTCCATAACCCATGAAGATTCCTTTCATGGACTTTGCATCTAACTTGCTTCTCAACTCAGGCCTTATATGCACAAAAGCATCGCAACCAAAGATGCGTAGGTGGTCATATGAAGTTGGTTTGCCAGACCAAACCTCTTCTGGAATGCCACCTTTTAAGGACATATGAGGGGATCGATTGCAAACATGAACTGCAGTTTTCAAAGCCTCTCCCCAAAATCCATGAGGGAGATTAGCTGTGGACAACATGCATCTCACCCTCTCACATAAAGTCCTATTATACCTTTCAGCCACACCGTTGGAAGAGGGGTTGTATGGGACTGTTAGCTCCCTCTTAATACCAAGATTTTCACAAAATCTATTGAATTCAGCACTTGTAAACTCACCCCCATTATCTGTACGTAAGCATTTCAGCTTTCTACCTGTTTGAGTGGTCACAAATGCATGAAATTTCTTAAATGCAGCAAAGGCTTCATCTTTAGATTTTAACAAATATACCCAAAGCTTCCTAGAGTAATCATCTACAAAAGAAACAAAGTAAAGAGCACCCCCCATAGATTTTGTGGGCATGCTACAAACATCAGAATGAACAAGATCAAGCACATTAGACTTACGAGAGACACCAGAGTAGTAAGAATTCTTTACTTGCTTACCATATTGGCATTCATTACAAAAATCAAGTTTTGAGCCTTTAGCATCAAACTTGTCCAAATTACATAGTTTATCAAGGCCTTTTTGACTCATGTGACCAAGCCTTTTATGCCATAATTCCATATGTGAATGGATTTCAGCCAAAGCAATAAACTTGCCCAGCAAGGCTATACCATGCAAGCAATAAAGAGTCCCTTTCTTTGTACCTTTAACAATCAGCCTAGAGCCTTTGATAAGCTTCCATGACCCCTTCTCAAAGAGGGTACTATATCCATGCATATCCATTTGCCCAACAGACAATAAGCTTTTCTTGATGCTTGGTACATACCTTACATCATGCAAAACCAGCTCATTGGTACCATCCACTGTGAGATGCACTGTGCCAATACCTTCAATTGAACAAGCATGGTTATTTCCAAGATATACATGTCCATGGCTACCTGCATGAAAGGTAGTGAAACACTCCTTAATAGGAGTTACATGAAACGATGCACCTGAATCTACAATCCATGTTTGTGACAAAGCATCATTCACAGTAAGCAAGGCATCAATCAAATCCCTCTTTGTGATCTGCATATCTTGTGCATGAATATTAATAGAAGGATCAATAACTTCAGCATGCTCTGCTTCCATAGTAGCACAAAGTATATCTTCTGCATCTGATAGCTCCTCAATGATGACACTAGAGGCCACATTGGCCTTCTCTTTGTCTTTGTCCTTTGAGGTATCATGTGCTTCATTCTTGGTGTCCTTTTTCTTCCTATCACCTGTGTTCTTCTTTCTTTCTAGTTCAGCTTTATAGAATCTGCAATCAGGCTTCTTGTGACCTTTCCTACCACATTGATAACAAGTCACTTCAGCCTTGCCTTTGCTTTTGCTCCTGTTCCTCTGTACATTTCCACTTTTCTTTTCTGTTCTTCCTCTAGCCACATTGGCTGAACCACTACCCTCTCCACTAGCTTTCCTCCTGATTTCCTCATTCAGAATAGAACCCCTTACACCATCAAAGGTAAGACTGGGGCTATTCGAAAGTGAAACAACCAATGTTTCCCACGAATCAGGTAAGGTCATCAACAAGAAGATGGCCTTAAGCTTATCATCAAATGGAGGTAATCCAGAGTTCTGCAATTGTGAAAGAGTACTTGACTCATCAAGCTGCATACACACTAGCTTACGCATAAGATGCACTTGATTTACAGGCGTGGTATTTTCATAAGTGGCTTTCAGCTTCTCCCATACCTCAAAAGCAGTTGTAAGGCCTTTCAAATCCACTAAGATTTCATCTGATACAGCCATCTTGATGTAAGTGATGGCCTTCTTGTTTAGGTTCATCCATGCTGCATCTGTCATATCTTCAGGCTTGACTTCCTCAAGAGCCCCTTCACAATCTTTAAGAAGGAGGATGCCCAACATTCTCTCTTTCCACAAATCGAAACCATTACCTTCAAATCTCTTGATCTCAAACAAGCTTTTGACATCAGAGGAGGTAGAGGCCATGTTTGCACACTAAGAGCTTCAAAATTTCACCAAAAAGGTAAAATTCACCTGCTGTCCTGTGCGCAATTACCTTAGGAGACTATAGCTGAGAAATTAAGCCCAAAAACTGTTGAAAACTTGTAAAAAACAATTTCTGAAATTTTCTGCAGAAAATTTCAGAAAATTCCAGCAAGCTGTAATTGCATCAAAAACAACAAATTTGTTGTTTTTCAACCACAAAAGGCATACATAGATGTAAAACCAAGGCAATGGGTGCTTGTTTTCACAAAAGCCCCAATTTTTGCAGCAATATGACCTGTAAAATCAGAGAAATGACCTACTGTAATAAGTTTCCAGCAAGTGTGCACTTCCTCAATCTTTGTGCATGTCTTCCCACTTGAAAAATGAGAGAATTTCTACCACAAAAGAAAAAATCAGCAATGTGGATGCTGAAAAAGACCTGTGGGGATACAAAAAGAAGAATAGAAGAGATTCTTCGCGATGAAAGTCTCTAAAAAGCACAAAATTTGCTTCAGCTTTGCTCCGGGCTGAAGTAATCCTCCAAAAACAGCCCTTTTATCGCGAAAAATGAAGGTTTTTTGCGATGAAATTCTCCCAAATGCAAGAAAACACCTTAAGCTCAACATAGGCTCAAGTAGAAAAACAGTTTGAGCAACTTTGTCGCGATGGAGCAGCTCAAAGCTCTGATACCAGTTGAAAGAGGCCGCGGAGAGCT
The DNA here is from genome assembly GCA_020310875.1 of Ceratopteris richardii. NCBI lineage: Eukaryota > Viridiplantae > Streptophyta > Polypodiopsida > Polypodiales > Pteridaceae > Ceratopteris > Ceratopteris richardii. The sequence goes on from CM035438.1 coordinate 55,001,362, forward strand.
ACGTAGTGGTGTGCTCGGTTGCTCCAAACGCCAAGGGAGTGGGCTGCTGCGTGAGGAGAGAGAAAGTAGAGAGAGAAACCTGCGCAGAAATTTGGAGAAGAAGATGGAGAAGCTGAAGTTGAAGAAGTCCCAATCAAGTTATGAGAGATTTGGGACCAAGTCTTATTGATAAGTGACTTTTAGGTCATTTGGACATGTTCACACATGGCCAATGACCAAAAGTCATAAAAATAATGTAAATGCCTATAACTCCCCAATTTGGGGTCCAAAAAATACAACAAAAATATGTCTGGAAAGCTCTCGAAGAGAGCTTTCACATGGAAGGGTCAAAATATACAAAAGGAGAGTCCTTGGGGCCTTTATCCCCAACAATCACTACCGCTAGATTTGCATGCTTTTTCTGACTCAGATTGGGCTGGTTGCTATGACACTCGTGTGTCCACCAGTGGTTTTTGCTTCATGCTTGGTAGCTCATGTATATCTTGGTTGAGCAAGAAGCAGCCTACTGTGGCCACTTCCAGTTGTGAGGCTAAGTATAGGGCAGCTTTCATAGCGACTCTTGAGTGTGTGTGGCTCAGACGCCTTATGGCTGATTTGGGTGTTGGCCAGTCTTCTGCCACCACCATCTTCACTGACAGTCAGAGCGCATTGGCAGTTGCGAGGAACCCTGTGTTCCATGCTCGCACTAAGCACATTGAGGTGCATTATCACTATGTCAGGGAGAGGTTCTCTGCTTGGGAGATCAGCTTGGCATATGTGCCCACGCAGGAGAACATTGCAGACCTTTTCACGAAGGCTCTGCCTAGGGAGAAGTTTGAAGCTTTCCGCAAAGCTTTGGGCTTACTTCCTTTTGTGGAGTGATTTCCACATAGCTTGGCACTTCCTTATACATGAGTGTCAGCTCCTTGTTCACCGCATCACTCCCATGGGGGATTTGTTGATATATTTAGGTAGTGATGTGTGTGAACACTCTAGGACCGCCGGGGCACTTTTTTCCCTCTTTAGGAGGTTTTTTTTTCCCCGGCTTGTATATACGCCTATTGCCCTAATGGGCTACTTATCTTTGTACATTCTCTAGTAATACATTCAGTATTGTGTGTTTGTGCTCCAAGCTTCTTCTTCTTCCTTGTGTTGCTCGCGTGCTTCCGCAGACGTCTATCTCCAACAGTCTCTATAGAGATAAGAATAAAAGAAAGTCTAGCAAAGGCAAGGGTAAGAAGTTTGATCATGAAGTAAGTACCTATGAAGCCAAATTTGCAAGTAGAGATAAAGAGGCAGAGGACATAGACAAAGCAGGGGGAGAGCTCAAAGCTCATCACATTGTGCCATATGTGGTATAAAAAATCACATTATAGAGAATTGTTTTAGGAACCCTAGGAATCAAAGAGGAATAGCATACAAGAGAGGAGGCTATAGAAACTCTAGAGCAAGATTCAACCACTCTTATGGATACAATAACAACTCATACAACAATAACTTCCAAACAGTATACAAAGGAAGGAGAGACTACAACAATTATAGAGATGATCAAACTCAAGAAGATTAACTTCTTCTCATGAACATGACTATGAAGGAAGGTAAGCCATATGAAGATTTGTTTTATAAAGATTTAGGATTCTTTCGTTGAAGACCCACATTAGGGATTTAAGAAGATATCAAGAGGAGAAAAATCAAGTAGATAGCTCACCTTTGAACTCCAAGACACCAAGAACATTTCATTGTTCAATTATGGCACCCAAACTCTATCAAAGTTAGAGATTTGACACAAGAGGTTAGCTCATATAGAAGAAAGAGCTCTCAAAAGAATAAGTAGGGATCAAAGTGTACTTAGTCTACCAAATATATCAAAACAACATATATGATATATAAATGTAGTGTGTGTCAACTTGGTAAGTCACACAGCAACACTTCATCAAGGATAAAACTACATTTTGACCTAGAGGAGGATTTTCCAACTTTATCGTAGAGGAATGAGCATACACTTGAAGGATTAAGTGATTCAAAAGATGATAAGAAGCCTCCAAGGAGAGAAGTTTGTTCTTGGAACTAAAAAGGCAAAACCAAAGTGAAGGAGTGGAGGGACATAGCAGAATCTTCTCAACAAACACTTCAAAGGTCAACTAGAGAGAAGAGGAAGCCTGAAAGGTATGGTTATGATACTTTGTTACTTACTAAACACTCTATATACCTAGCACATTATTCAAAATCTAAGGAGTCCTTATCATATGAAAAATTAAAGAAGAAACTTGAATGGATGAATGCCATGGAGAAAGAGATTGATTCATTACAAGAAAATCAAACTTGGGAATCGGTGTCAAAGACTCCATCTATGAAGATCATAGGTTCAAGATGCATATACAAAGTAAAGAAAAACTCTGATGGGTCTATAAATAGGTACAAAGCAAGACTTGTGGCCAAAGACTATGCATAAACACAAGGAATTTAGTATGAAGAAACTTATTCACGAGTTGCAAAGATGCCAACCACTAGAGTGCATATGAGTGTTGCATCTGCCAAGAATGCGAAGGTATATCAAAGGGATGTAAAACATGTTTTTCTAAATGGATGGATATCTAAGGAGGTATACATGGCTCACCCTCTTTGTTTTGAAGATTCATCATACTCTATGTATGCAGGTCAAGAAAAGCTTCGTATGTTTTGAAGCAAGCCCCTATGCTTGCAATCATAGGCTTCTTACCTATTTGTAGGATAGAAGATTGAATGTGAGAAAAGTTGATCCTTCCCTTTTCATCAAGAGGAATCAATCTAAAGTCCTATCTGATGATATCATAATTACAGGTATTGATGCTGAAGGAATAAGGAATATCAAGCTTCAAATGAACGAGGAATTCAAAATCAATTATCCAATTCTACTCACATACTTCGTAGGATTGGAAGTGGTATACACAAAAAAGGGTATGTATCTTTTGGGAACTATCAATGAAGGTTTGTACTATCCTTATACATCTGATATAGAGATCAAGATCTTCTATGATGTAGATTAGGCAGGTTCTAAAGATGATAAGAGAAGCACTTTTGGGTACATCACCTTTATAGGTACAAAATTGATTTCATGGTCCTCAAAGAAGCAACCCACTATTGTACTCTCATCAACTGAGGCTGAATGTAGAGGACTTGCCAATGCGAATCACAAAGAAATGTGTATTAAGTCCCTATACTCTATTAGGTCTTAAGTCATCTACTCCTTATATGTTCGATGATAATATTAGTTAATTGGATCTTGTTTCAAACTCAATCGATCATGCCAATGCTAAGCACATGGAAGTGCATTACCATTATGTTTGGGAAAAGATTACAAGCAAGGATATTCAATTATCATATGTCTCAACTCATCAACAATGTGTAGATATCATGAGAAAGGCATTGGATGGAGTCAAGCTAAATAGGTTTAAATCCATGACTAAATTGCAAGAGATTTTGAAGGATTAAAGATTCAAGCTTCTTAGGCTTGAGGGGGAGCTCTTGGTGCAACAAAGGAAGCCTAAGAGCTTTGCTTTAGCTCATGCACTACTCTTATATTATATATCACATAGATGCAGTCATGTGAACATATGCTTGTAAAGTTTTAAAGATAAAATCTTTGTACTTATCTTGGTCAATTGTAAGAAGTCCAAAATTGGAAGGAATCTCATGAAAAGATTAAGCCAAAATTCATGAATTTCATTAGTATTTTAAATTCAAATCAATCTTAAAGTTTAGCTTCACTTTTAGGTGGACGACTCACCATCTTAAATTTCAAAAAGATTTATAAATAGAACACCTCTTATTTGTGGGATATATAGCCTATTCTGAGAGATTTGAGCTGCCTTTATGAGCTTACATTGTGCTCACTTCAAGCGAGAGTGGTCCTCCATATTTCCCTTGTATCATATGTGCAATATCAATACACATTATGATTCATATATCTTGATTATTTAATCTCTATGTGTCCTTGTAGTACCTTGAGGTACAAAGTCAACTTGTGTGGTTCATTTTTCTTTTTGTGAGTATTCATTTTCAAAAATTTTACTTGGATCACTTAGATAAATGTATTTTGCATCTAGAGACAAAGTTGTATCATATTTGGAGCAGTAGATTTATGGCTATGAAATTTTGAAGGTGACTACGTCTACACTTTATCTTGTTCTTGAAAAGTTAGTGTGACCCCCTAGACTTGTTATACATATTTTGCCGTGTATAGTCCAAATAAATTCATCAAATTACTTGCTTGAGTTAGCTAAATACTTCAAATAGATGTTTGAAAAATCTCTCTTGTCAATTCATACCAGGTTATGAGGTCTGAGCAATTTTGAGAGCATTTGTTCCCAAAATAGAAGGCTTTATCAAACCTTGTGAGGTATAAACTTATTTGTTTTGATGCAATCATTTGAGAATGATGCTCCACAAGATTTAGTAGTTCTTTATGAATATATTGGAAGCTAAGCAAGTACATTAGACATTCTTGAAGCTATATTGATAGTTGTAGGATAGGTTTTGCAAAACACCCACTCATCTCTATCTATATCTCATCACCTCTTCACGGTACCATCTACAAGTCCAACCACACCATTCAAAATTGTTGGTTCAACGTTAGAACATAGAAAGGACAAGGCATATGTGGATTTGGCAAGACAAGAGGTAGATGTCGACAAATCTACAATAACAACAATATAAATCACAATGGAAGGGACTACAACAACTATTCTGAGTATCAATCACATGAAGATTCATTAATCCTAATGAATTTGAGTCATAAAGAAGGTAAAGAAGATGAGAATCATTAAACATAAGAAAGGACAGGCAAGAGATGGTTAGACCACACCCCAAGGGCAGGATTAGGAAGGAATCCTCAACCATGGCTTTTGGGGCAAGTTGTTAGCCCATCGTACTCCTAGGCAGTAGGTCATGCCATCGATTCTCAATGGTATCACTGCCTAGGAAGTAGGCTTAGGCAAGGTGAATGGAAGGCATGTGCGCCACTTTCAAAGATGATCAAATATTAGAGTGTATCTCCCAATCCCTAGGTCAGATTTAGACATGTAATATATTATTGGAAAGCTCTCCGAAAGAATGTTCCAATGAAAGCACTAGATTGAGGATCTAAGATACCTTGCATGGTTGAGAACTAGGTTCAAGAGACCAAGGTTGAGGGCAAGTTAGGTCCATAGGCTAGTGGCCAAGAAGTGGAAAGGAAAGGTTCAAGATACCGTCCTAATCGATAGGCCATGAGTTGAATCCCCACAAGAATTTGTTCTACATAGACTCAGGTTATTCGAACCATGTTGTAGGCAAACGTTGCTCTTCTATAATAGTTGGCAAAACCCAATCATAAGCATGAAGTACAAATAGGGGAAGATACCAAACACAATGTGGAAAGGATTGGCAATGTCAAAGCTCCTAAATGGTAGAAAAAACATTCTAAATAAGGTTCTCTATGTACCCAATATTACTAAAAATCTAATAAGTGTATGCCAAATAGCTAAAAAGGGCTTTCAACATAGGTTCACACAACATGGAGCGTATGTGGAAGATTTATGTACAGCTTAAAGAAGCTAGCTAGAGGTGAGAAGCACGATAGACTTCTCACATTTTAAGTGGGAGAAACCAAAAATATTGCTATATTCAACTTTGGGTCTCAAACCCTAAGTGAGCTAGAAGTATGTCACAAAAGAATTGCTCATGTGAATGAAAAAACCTTGAAGGACATATGTAGGGATCAAAGTATTCTAGGTCTACCAAACATCTAAAAGCGACACATGATATAAGGTGTGATGCTTATCAAATTGGGAAGGGGAAAAGGCAACCTTTAAACCACAGAAGATACATCCACAAAAATCTTTTGGACTTAGTACACACAGATGTATGGGGACAAAATCAAGAACCTTCCTTAGTAGGCTCAATGTATTATGTATCTTTTCTTGATGATCACAATAGATGGGAAATTTTTTACTTAATCAAGAATAAGAATGAAGTGTTTGATTGCTTCAGTATCTGACACATGTGGAGAATCATATAGGTAGATCATCAAAGAAGCTTAGATTTTATGGAGGGTGAGAATATTTCTCCAAAGATTTTGATGAGTACTTGTAGCATAAAGGCATGAAAAGAGAATTTCATACTAGGTACTCTCCTCAAAAAAATGATGTTGCAAAAAGGAGGAAAAAAACACTAGTTGGATTAGCAAGGACTATGCTTGAAGAAAATAAGTTATCTCATTATCTTTGGGTAGAAGCTTTGTCTACTGCAATGTATCTAGGTATGACTCCTTATGAATCTTGAAACGGTAAAAAGCCAAGTCTAGGTCATTGCATATTTTTGGTTGTTTAGCCTTTGTATATGTACCTTCATAAATGAGAGGGAAATTGGATGAAAGGGCAACCGAGGTTGTGTTCATTGGCTATTACTAAACACAAATGGGCTATAGATTCTATAATCCAACCACTAAGAACAACAAGCACGAATGTTTTATTTGAAGTACACAGGTCATGATATGAAGAGGATAAACAAAAGGTAAAATTACATTATGATCTTGATTTAGATTTTCATCCATTAGGTAGCAACCATGATGCAAAAATCCATGACTCAAGAAGTGAATCTGAAGATGAAAAAGATGAAAAGGAAAGAAATTACAAGCTCTAGAAATCAAGAGGGAAAGCCAAAATGCAAGGATGTGGAGAATCCTCCAAACAAAATCCTAGAAGATCAACAAGGGAAAGAAGCAAAGTCAAAGGTCTAGTTTTTGAAAGAAGAAGTTGGAGACGCTTGGAGAAGGTGAGAACTTGAGTTGCAAAGTGATGAAGATGGTCCAACAAACCAGCACACGACCTACCCTAGCTCTTTGGATATGCCAAATAGACATTGTGGACTTGTAATAAGAGTAACAAAACTCAATAGGTACTATAATAAATTAAGCCTATGGTCTAAGGGTCCCGCTGGTTTAAACGGATCTGAAATCGAACACTATTTGGTTACCCGTGTGTATGACCAAATATCTCAAGTCCAGACTTTTGAGAAGATCATATGCACTTATAAACAAGTGATCCACTTATCTTAGTGGTTATGTCTCAAGGGTACGAAGGAGGAGGCCTTGGGTTCAATCCACATGGTGTACATGGGGAGAGTATTTTGCCCAAAGCGATCTAGAGAATTCTAGAAACATCCACTTGAGTTGACTCAAGTTAACTGGGACACTTGGTGCACATGTAGTTACATGGTCGACACAAGTGTGGTTACAATCCACCTACTCAAGAAGGCAGTTCCTTGGAGAGATCCATATATAGAGGCATATGGTTGGGAGGAGAGTCATCTCTCTAGCACGTGATGGCCGTCGTAATCCTCATTCTCTTGCATTGGTATCAAATCCAAGTTTTGATCCTTGGACTTATGGGTTGTGGGGCCCACCATGCTTCTGTTGCATAAAGTGTTGTTGATTCAAAAATATTTGATAAATTTCTCAAGAAATTCAAACTTTGAAATTGAAATAATCATTTCAACTAAGGAATATATAGACTAAGTCAAGCACCAAGTTCCTAATCTAACTTGGTAAATTCAATCTTTTGCATCCAAGTGATGCACAAGAATTGCATTCCTAGTAAGCATTCATAAAGATTGAATATAGGCATGAACTTTGTCTGAAGTGAAGCATTATTTGTGAAAAAACTCATCAATAGAACCTTAGTGGGTTGACAAATTGATGTTGCATACCACATTAACTATCTTGTGGTTGGATGATGTCTTAGATTTGCTCTAAATATATTTGAGAATCCATTTTACTCCTCTTAAAGATAGTAAAAATGCTTCAATACCTTGTTGAAACAAGATCTCTCAGAAGTTAAATTCTTGAGTCATCTAGAATTTGACTCATAGAAAGTTTACATATCTTGAAGTTTGAATTGGTTATACAAAGTTTTAGTTCTTTCTTTTTGCTTTGTGAATATTTTGGATTTGACTTAGATGCAGTATCTAATTCTTTTTTCAAAAGTCTAGGGTTAGTTGGGAGGAACCAAGTAACTAAATTAAACATCGTAGATAGATGCTCTATACAAGAGCCTTTTCAAATCTTCAAAGAGGATAAGTCTAAGTTGACGTATTCATTTAAAAATATATAGCATAAATAACTTCCCAGAGTCTAGTATACTTTAGAATAGAGAAATTAGGAATTGCTTATCAGATTGATAATTCCAAAGAACTTTTAGCTAAAGTCTTTTGAGGAAAGTGTCCTCAGTTGGACAATTTTCATTTTGGATTCGACTTGGTCAACTTATAGTACAGTTGAATAAAAGTCCATGATAAAATTTTGCCTAAATTTTACATAGGATTTTCAAGTACAATTGGACAAATTAGTCCTCCAGTCGGGTGAACAAATCAACTAAATGTTGGTTGAGAGTATACTATTGTACAAACATCCAAGTTAGATGTTTAAGCCGACCAAACTTCAAGTTATCCAAATCAAATTCAAGTGAATCAAGAGGCCTCAAAGTCTTGATAGCTGTAATAAAGTAAGCCTATGGACTAAGGGTCTGGCCTGCTTAGATGGATCGGAAATCCAACACTGTATGGCCACCTATGTGTATGAACAAAGACTCTCGAGTCTAGACCTACTCAAAGGTCATATGCTCTTGTAAACAAGTGATCCACTTAACCTAGTGGTTAAGTCTCAAGGGTGTGAAAGAGGAGGTCTTGGTTTCAATCCCATGGGGTACATGGGGAGAGTATTTTGCCCAAAGATATCTAGAGCCTTCTAGAAGCATGAGTTAACTCGAGTTAATTGGATCACTTGGCACACATGCAATTACATAGCCGACACATGGATGGTTACAATCCACTTGCCCAAGAAGGTAGTCCCTTGGAGATAGCTATATATACAGGCATATGGTTGGGAGGAGAGTCATCTCTCTAGCACATGGTTGGTGTCGTAATCCTCATTCTCTTGTAGGTACTTTGGAATAACAATGAGGATCAATTGGTACAAAATAGATATTGGACTTTGACTAGCACACAAAACCTTCTATTTTGGAACTAGGTTGCATTATTCGTTATTCGACAAATGTTTATTCATGAATAATTACATAATTTTACGGCAACCCTCCATAATTTGACCAAATTATTTGGTGCCACATCAACTTATTCGGAAATGAGCGAATACTTTTTGCATAGTAATTCGATAGTTTTTATCGAACCGGCTTTCGATCAAAAATTTTATTGGTCGAAAAGTCTTTGATCGAATTCGATTTCGATCGAAACAAATTTGGTCGAATATTTTTTTATAAAAGAACACAAGTAGACTCATTTTTCATAAGAGTTACTTTGTTTTTTACGAACTTACAGTGTCATAGATAAAACAAAGTATAAAATCTTGCTATACGTATTTACTTTCGTACTTAAAGCATAACAAGAAATATATTTGTTTGCGAACATTAGGGGGAAAAATGAACCCTGCATGGGCCTTTTAGATTAAGGAGTGATTAGTGATGGACCAATAGGAAGAGGATGGTGGCCACAGTCTAGTCCCTTAATCACATAGGCTAGGCATAGGGTTCCCTTGTTTCTGTGTGGTCAAAGAGAGAAAAACTACCTAGAACTCGTGGTTTTGGCCATTTGAATGGTTTTGAAAAGCTTGGAAATAAGTAAGAGTCCTTGGATTGATTCACTGATCCAATGGTTGAAGTTGAGTGGCAAAAGTCAAGGCATCTTGGAACATGGACCCTTGGATTTGTATTAGTTTCAATGGATTAGATCTATTGTTTGCTCAAAACTGTGCCATTTTATATGCACCCTTGGATTTGCACTTTGATCGGATGGTATGCCTTGAAAGGCGCTGATTTTTTGCGCTTCAAATTCGGACCATAAGATCTTGGGATGATCTAAAGGCTCAGATTCATCTCCGAAATGGAAAAGGCGCCTTCACGTATGAAACATTGGATTCCTCCGCGATCGAACGGCTCCCATTGCCTGAGCAAATGCGCTCAGCCCCAAATCCGCTGCACCGTTGGATTTCAAGAGATCTAACGCTCAATAATCATGCAAAGGGCCTGCGAACAAATCCGTAAGATTCTCTTAAATCTGATGAATGTCAGATATTATCTCTCTACATCTTTTTCGCTTCAAATCATGGCCATTAAAATGAAGCATCCAAAGGTGAAGAAAATTTCTCTTTTTGAATTCAAACTCCAAAATCTTTCAAGTATTAATTTTATTTGGAATACCACTAGTGGTTTAGCATGCCCCTTTAATCCCTTAGATTAAGCTTTTTAATCCCTAAAAATTAGGAATCCTTACAAGGCCCATGCAAGGCTCATTTTTTCCCCTAATGATTAAAAACTATTGTGTTTGTTTGACTCAACATTGATTCTTACTTCACAATAGTATATGTATGTGTGTGTATGATTTGTTACACTTATGTGTTCCTCAAGTAGCTTTGATGTGAACCTTTTCCCTATACATGGGCACTTTTTACTCTAGTGCTGGCTAGAGGTTTTTTTCCCCATGTTACCACATACATGATTCACTCATATGTGGTGGTACTTTGTACTTAGGGATATTATTCAGCTCTTACTTCAGTTCACTTCATTGTTAATAGAGAGAGCTATTCTGGACATCGTCTTCTCCGTGTGTCTTGCTATGTTTGTGCTCCTTGTGTGTGCTTCTCATGTGTCTCTTGCACTTCTACACACACCCAGTAGTGGTATCAAAGCAGCTTCAGCTTCTTCTCAAGTTTCAATTTTTCACGTCGCGGCGCGCACGCACTTTTAACAGTGCAAATCAACTTCAGAGCATAGAACTGTGAATTTCAGCAGCCAAGAAACATTTCCACAATGTGCGTTGGAGTTTTACCCCTATTTTGAAGCCATTCGTGTAGTCAGAATCGCCATCAAAGTGACGGTTTGTGAGCTAAAATTTCAGCACTCATTTCAACTTTCGTCGAAGTGAAGATTTTGTCACATTTTTGTTCCTTTGTGAAATGGCAGGCAGCAATGACTTGTTTGGCATGCTTCAGCAAAACAACTTTGGAACATAGTGGTAGATGTAGATCAAAGACCCGTAGATGCTTCTACTTCACAGTCTATTGTCACAGATGGAGCTTCTTCTTTGAGTACAGTGGTTTCTCCTTCTCCACCTACACAAGAGCAGCTTAGATGGGAGGGAAAAGATGCTCAAGCTCATGCTTTGATTGCGCTTTCAGTGAAGCGTCATATAGTTCCACACATTCGGTCATGTTCTACATCGAGACAGGCATGTGACACTCTTGCTTCTTTGTATGCCGTGCATAATGAAGCACGTGTTGCATACTTGAGGAAGCAACTTGAGGATGTATGTATGGCTGAAAATGAATCAATGAATGTGTATGTGACACACATCAAGGACTTGAAAGAGCAATTGGCAAACATAGATGAGATTATTCCAGATACATCACTCATTTCTACATTGTTGAAAGGATTACCCGAATCTTTTCAAAGCTTTGCTACTACACTCCGTTTGGTTACAAAAGGGAATCCTAATATGTATGCATTTGATGAGGTTGTCTCTCTTCTTTTGCAAGAAGAGCAATCTAGAGTGAATAGGAGTGGTTTGATTGCGGAAACACAAGCACTTGCTATCTCACAAAAGGGGAAAAGCAAGTATGATTCAACTTTGGGTTCATCAAAACCAAAGCCTCAACCTTCCTCTTCCACTCATTCCTCTAATGATGCTGATTTGCAAAAGAAGAAGAGATGCAAATATTGCCGGAAGGCTAGTCATACTTTTGATGAGTGTAGAAAGCTTGCTAAACATTGCTAAAAATTCAGCAAATGTAAAGAATGATAAAGCAAACATGTCTGAAGATTTTTGGGCATGTGTTGTTACAAATTATGATGCTTCTTTGCATTCTAAATGTGTGGTTGTGAGTGAGGGTAATTCGGATTAGTTCTTTGATAGTGGTGCTTCAAAGCACATAACATCATGCAAAAGATTTTTTGTCTCTTTGAAAGATGCACCCAAAGGAGGACATGTGGTGTATGCAAACAATGTTTCTTATCATATCATTGGAGTAGGAGAAATTGAGCTTGTGGCTGCAAATGGAGGTGTGATTCTCTTGAAAAATGCATTGTATGTGCCCGCTATCAAGAACTTAGTTTTAGTTTCGTTGATTGCCAAAGCTGGACTTCATGTACATTTTGTTGATGATAAGTGTATGGTTCATGATTTCTGCAATGGCGATGTTATCGTGATGTCCGATACATCATTAGGGGAAAAAATGAACCCTGGATGGGCCTTTTAGATTAAGGAGTGATTAGTGATGGACCAATGAGAAGAGGGTGGTGGACACAGTCTAGTCCCTCAAACACATAGGCTAGGCAGAGGCTTCCCTGGTTTTTGTGTGGTCAAGGAGCAAAAACCACTTAAAACTCCTAGTATTTTCCATTTGAATGGTTTTTGAATTCTTGAAAATGATTCTTAGTCCTTGGATTGCCTCAAAAATCCAAAGGTAGAGGTTAAAGGGCAAAAGTCAAGGCACCTTTGCTTTATGGCCCTTGGATTTGCTTTACAACTAGTGGCTATGATCAAACGAACCTTGAAATGGGCGCCAATGAATATGTGCCCTTGGATGGTGTTAAAATCAGAGGGCTCTCCTTGAATCCCATGATTGTTGAGCGCCTTCATTTCTAGCCTTTAGATGGAGCCTTGATCCAATGGTTGAGATGGGTGCCCATGATGATCTTGGGCACGTTTTCTCCTCCCCCCTTAGATCAACAGCAGATCAGACGGCTCCAATTACCCATCGTTTGAAGATGAGCCCCAAATCCGCTTGTCCGTCAGATTTGCTGCAATCCAACAGCCTAGGATTGTGTAGAGAACGCCCAAAAAAGCCTGCACAAATAGGACAAAATCCATGAACTCCCACAAACTTTTTTTTAGCTTCTCTCTCTAGAGAACCTTCAAATAAATCTAAGCCATTGAATTCAAATATCCAAGGTCTCAAAATGTTTCGATTTGGTAATTCAAATATGAAAGCAATCAAATACTATTTTATTTGAGAATACTAGTGGTGGTTTTGTATGCTCTCTCAAACCACTAGATTAAGCATTTTAATCCCTAAAAATTAGGAATCCTTACAAGGCCCATGTAGGGTTCCTTTTTTCCCCTAATGTTATGTAATGGTTTGTATCACATGGATATATACAAGAGGGCTACCTCGAATGCCTTGGTTGCTCATACTTCTTCCTTGGCTGAAATGGATCTTTGGCATGCTCGTTTTGGTCACTTGAACTTCAATAGTTTGCTTTACTTGCAAAAGAGGACATGGTTATTGGTTTGCCTACACTTGAGTCCATTGAAAATCATGCATGTGAAGGTTGCATTCTTGGAGAAATGCATCATGCTTATTTTCCAAAAGATAGTCATACACACACTACAAGAAAATTGCAGCTTGTTCATAGTGATGTATGTGGTCTCGTCAAGACTCCATCTTTTCGGAAGCATGTATGTTTTGTTACCTTCATTGATGATGCTACTCCCATACATGGGTGTATCCTATGAAAGCCAAGAATGAGATATTTTCTTGCTTCAGAGCATTTTTAGCTATGGCTGAAAATTTTTCTTCACAAAAGCTTTGGACTCTACACACGGATTGTGGTGGCAAATACATGTCACATGAATTTAATGCTTTTCTATGTGAAAGAGCTATTTCATACCAATGTACGGTGCCATATAGACCTCAACAAAATGGTGTTGTCGAGTGTAAAAATAGAACTCTACTTGAAATGGCACAATGTATGGTTAAAGGAAAGCATCTTCCAGATAAGTTTTGGATGGAAGCGTCATGTGTGCAAACTATGTGTTGAGTCGTTGCCCTACAAAAGCATTGAGAGTCATCACTCCTTATGAGGCTTGTAATGGTCATAAGACTATGGTTATTCATATGTGTGTGTTTGGTTGTTTGGCATATGCTCTTGTGCCATCAAAACAACATCACAAACTTGATGACAAGGCAAAGAAATGTATATTTGTTGGTTATAGTGTTGAAAGTAAGGGATATCGTTTGTATAATCCATTGACAAACACAATTATTATGAGTAATGCAAAAAATAACCAACAATTAGCTCACAAGACGTGTTCGATACATTCATGCCTTTGTTTCAAAATGGTGCTTGACTATGGCCATGTAGAGCAGCCAATAGCGATTCAAAGGGCTGAAAATTTTCCAGCCAAATAGAGCTGAAAATGTAGAGAGTTTCCAGCCAAACATGGCTGAAAAATTTCAGCCAAAAATTGTCAAAACTACTGGAAATTTCCAGCCACATATGGCTAAACATTTGCATCAAAATATGGCTGAAAATGAGCATGAAATTCAGCCCATGCATGATATAAATGTTGATGATGTATTACATAATGAATGCATGTCTATCAAGAGTGCACAAACTATGCCAAAGTGGCTGAAACAAACTTTGCAGGATAGCAAATTGAGTGCAACTTTACTTGGTAGAACAAGATCAAGCTTTCACCATCCATCAAGTAATTTTGTGGATTATTCTCTTATTGCTAGAACATGTAATGAAGAGCCACTTTCTTTTGAAGATGCATGTGATGATCCACAATGGATGAGTGCTATGCAATCAAAAATGGATTCCATACATAGGAATGGTACTTGGAAGTTATGTGAATTGCCAAAAGGAAAGAATGTCATTGGTACAAAGTGGGTTTATAAGATTAAGAGAAAATATGATGGTAGCATTGATCGCTACAAAGCTAGATTGGTTGCCAAAGGATATGCGCAACAATATGGCATTGACTATGAGGAAACTTTTGCACCTACTTTATGCATGACTACCATTCGTACCTTGGTTGCATTGGCTGCCCATCGAGCTTGGAAAGTGCATCAGTTGGACATAAAAACAGCCTTCTTGAATGGTGATTTGCAAGAAGAGTTTTAGGTGAAGCAACCTCCTAGATATGCTATGAAAGGGAAAGAGCCTTGTATGGTATGAAGCAAGCTCCACGTGCATGGTATGACAAAATCCATAAGCACTTGATTGCTCTTGGCTTCACATGTAGTCCGATTGAAAGCACACTCTATGTACGCAAAAATGGGGCTGATCTTAGAGTGCTTGTTCTTTATGTCAATGACATACTCTTGACTAGGTCATGTGATGCAAAACTTGACATTCTTATGGCTGATTTACAGCATACTTTTGATGTCACTTATCTTGGTCTTTTGAGTTATTATTTTGGCATCCAGTTTGTATCCGTTGAGGGGGGAATTGTTATGCATCAAGCAAAGTATGTTGAAAAACTACTTCAGCGTTTTGACTTTGAGGATTGTAAGCAAGTTTCCACACCAGTTGAGACAGGATTCAAGTTCTCAGTTGAGGATTCCAGTGATGCATTTGACACCTCTTTATCAGCAAGTTGTGGGATGTCTTATATATGCATGCAACACAAGGCCGGATATACAATATGCAGTTTCCCAATTGAGTCGATTCATGCATAGCCCTAGCACTAAGCATTGGCAAGCGGTGAAACGTATGTTTAGATATCTCTGAGGCACTTTGAGCTTAGGTCTCTTTTATGGCATAGATATTCAGCCATGCTTGCATGCTTTTACAGATAGTGATTGGGCTAGTTGTTATGATACTCACATGTCCACTAGTGGTAATTGCTTTTTCCTTGGAGACTCATGCATATCTTGGTTGAGTAAGAAGCAACCTACAGTGGTGACATCAAGTTGTGAAACTCAGTATAGGGCACTTTTCACAGCTACAGTGGAGTGTATGTGGCTGAGACGCCTATTCATAGATCTTTGCATGGAGATTGATGCTGCTACGTATATTCTCACTGATAGTCAAAGTGCTTTGGCTGTTGCACGAACCCCAGTATTTCGAGGTGCATTATCACTTGTGAGAGAGTGCCTTCATGCAAGAGATATTGATTTGGTATATGTGCCTACACAAGATAATGTGGCTGACATATTCACCAAAGCTCTTCCATGGGAAAATTTTGAATCTTTTTGCAAAGCTTTAGGGTTGTTATCTTGTGGGGGCTGATCTGTCACTCCCTGTATGTGTTCACGTCATTCCCTGCAGGGGGGTTTGTTACACTTATGTGTTCCTCGAGTAGCTTTGTTGTGAACCTTTTCCCTATACATGGGCACTTTTTACTCTAGTGCTGGCTAGAGGTTTTCTCCCCATGTGACCACATACATGATTCACTCATATGTGGTGGTACTTTGTACTTAGGGATTTTATTCAGCTCTTACTTCAGTTCAGTTCATTGTTAATAGAGAGAGCTATTCCAACCATCATCTTCTCCGTGTGTCTTACTGCATTTGTGCTCCTTGTGTGTGCTTCTCGTGTGTCTCTCGCACTTCTACACACACCCAACATGATTGTGAGTAACTATGTATTGTGATTGTTTGAATCAATATTGATTCTTACTTCACAATAGTATATGTATGTGTATTTGAGTGTATAATTGTGAATGAAATCTGTTGTGATTGTTTGATTCAACATTGATTCTTACTTCTCAATAGTATATGTGTGTGTGTATGATTATGAATAAAAATGTATTGTGATTGTTTGAATCAATATTGATTCTTACTTCACAATACTATGTGTATGTGTATGTGTATGTGTATGTGCATGTATGTTCTATGATTGTGAGTTAAAATATAATATGATTGTGTATGTGCATGTAACGAGTAATCATCAATGATAAGAGACCTAAGAATCCATAAAGTAGCCAGATTGTTTTCCATTTTAATAGGGCAATTAATGCCTAATCCTTTCGCAATCTTGTGCAAGCAAAAGATCTTCCAATCCACTTTAGGCTTTCTATTAATTTGAGAGTTCCAACCCTATAAAAATATTTTCACTAAAGCTATAACCCACGTCACGTATCTTTTAGTAGGCATGAAGATGATAAAAAATATCTCAACAAGGTAGGATGTAATGACTCAAAACAAAAACTATATGGGTTAAAGAACTTTGAAAGGCATAACATTTGAAAATTTTATCCTTGAATTTACTCATAACCCAATTCCATATTTGCTTGAAAGAAGTTGTAAAGCCCATGTGTATACCTAGAAGTCAGAAGATAACACGATCTTTTATTATTCCATAACCATTGTCAACAATGCAATTAGGGTCCTCATTGCTACAATACTTAAAGAAAATATTCTTATGATTATAGAACCACTCACCAAGAAAATAGTTTTCAAGCACTCCAAGAAGTTCATAGAAAAATTACTATCAATATTACTTAGCATACTAGTATCATCACTAAAAATCAACAATCCAAGAAGGGAAGGAGAATAAGGAGGATACCTCGGATGTCAGTAGACAGCATAACATCTTTTAGCAACCACCCAAGACCATTAGTGGCGATGGAAAAAGGAAGAGAAACATGGGTAAAACCTTGTCTAATAGGTCTAAGGAGTCTAGAGTTGTTGGAAATATAACCATTTAAGGAGACTCAAGAGTAGGCATTCTTGAGCAAGATACTAACATACTTAATGAACCTCCTATCAGCACTAACATTGTGAAGAAATTACAATATGAAGTCAAAATCAATTCTTTTATAAGCCTTGTCAAAGTCAACTTTCAAGATGAACAGTTCTTGATCCAGCTCCTCGCATACTAGTCCATTGTTAGATATGCTCAATACTCCACCCTCATGTGACCACAAATGATCCATGGTGCTCTAAGTTGTAAGGCCCCCATTATGAGGAGAAGCCATTATGAGAGCTCGGACATTTGTGGAACCCTAACTTCCAAGTTAGATGAGGTCTATGTGTGACTGTTGATGGTTGTAGATGATCTTTGTGAGCCTAGATGTTAGCTTAGGTGATCTTTGTGCGCACTAGTAAGCCCTTCATCTAGAGTCTATCTAGATCGCCATCTAAGCTCCACTTTGGGAGTGCACCGGTGGACAACACCATCATTTTAACTGCATTACGCTCGGCAATCTGAGAATTTGAGTTCTCTATCTCTCAGTCTGTATCCATCTTTTTCTGCGTTTTTCTCTCAACTCTGTCTATAGGTCTATTCCGCTGTGCTGTTATTTTCTTACATGGTATTAGAGCTCAAGAGGCTATGAGTGGTGCAGAAGCAGAAACGTAGAGGTTGTAGAGGTTTGAACAACCAAAGAGAGAAGATGTCAAGCAGCACATCATCATCTATGACTCGGAGTCAAGGTGGTTCATCAATAGGAGTAGGTGGCGCACAAGTAGGAGCAGCAATAATGCCAATCATCCCAATGTTGCGGATATGGCCACCAGCCTTCAGAGAAGGTAAACTTGATGGTACTAACTACACCCTGTGGAAGTTCAAAATCACTTCTATTCTTGATTCGAATGAGCTTTTGGAGACTGTTCTTGGGAGTGATCATGAGCCCCAAGAAAGACCTGATCCAAATAATCATGGTCGAATGATTCCTCCTGATGCTGATCTTCTACATGCTTGGAAATGTAGAAATGCAGATGCACTCTGTGCTCTAGTTACAACTACTTCTGATAGTGTTCTGACTCTCATTCAGCGTACTACAAAGGCATGTCAAGCACGGAACATATTGAGAAATCAATATGAAACTCATAATCAGACATAGATTCAGAACTTGGAGAATCAGCTTGCAGCAGAACAGTTTACTGATGGGGAGACTGCAGAGGTGTTTATCACTTGCATAAAGAATCTACGAGATCAAATGGCGGGAGCAAGTGTTCAAAAGTCAAGTGAGGAGCTAGCTTGTCATTGTCTTCAAATCTGTCCACCTAAGTTTGATGGTTTGGTAATTGCTCTTAACACTCAAATCAAACCTCAACCACTAACTTTTGGAGAATTTAGTGCCTTACTCATGGAGGAGGAGCTCCGGCTCAAGGCAAGGATTGGTGGTAGCAAAGGAGATGATGCATTCATAGCAAATGACAAAGGAGGCAAAACAGACTCTTCAAAAGATGAAGACAAAAAGAACGAAAAAAAGTAGTTCAAGGGAGAGAGTTTCCACTACAAAGGACACAAAATCCAAGACTATCGCATCAAGAAGGCAGAAGAGAAGATTGGCTCTTTCAAAAGGAGGTGTGCTCCTTGGATGAATATTTAGGAATAGATGACTCATGGGTGTTGGGCAGTGGTGCATCTTGTCACATGATGAGTAGAAAAGACCTTTACAGTTCCTTATAGCCTCTAAAGGAACCCATCATAGTAAAGGTAGGGAACAATGCAAGATGTCCTGCAGAGGGAGAAGGTACGGTTTCTTTCATTAACTCTAATGGTGATATCAGAAAGCTTTCAAATGTGCTGTATGTTCCACAAATAAAATGAAATCTACTTTCAGTAGCTTCTATAACTGATCAAGGTCATCAAGTATCTTTTAGTAAGACAAGAGCTAAGATTATGGATGGTAACAACAACATTGTTGGGACTGGCATAAGGAGAAACAACCTGTATGAGTTGTGTGCTCTTACAACCACTACAAACGTGGGCACAAGTAAGCTATGGCATGAGAGATTCGGCCACATTGGATACCTTGTACTGAAGGAGATGCATCGCAGAGGTATGGTTGCAAATCTACCATCGATTGCAAAAATGAAGGAACCATGTGAAGCTTGCATGATGGGCAAGCAAGAGAGGAAGGTGTTTCCACAAGAAAGCAAGAACAGGGAAAGCTATCCTCTAGAGTTGGTGCATGCTGACTTGTTTGAAAAAATGCCTACACAAGCCTTGGGCGGATCTTCCTACTTCATGTTACTTGTCGATGACTATAGCGAGAAGAGTGGGTGTACTTCCTTCGCGATAAGGCTCAAGATTTTGGTAAGTTTAAAGATTAGCTTCAGCTTGTTGAAACTGAAACAGGGAAGAAGATGAAGAAATTCAAGACAGACGGTGGTGCTGAGTTCACATCAATAAAGTTTGAAGATTTCTTCAAGAGGTGTTCTAAAGAGAGGAGGGAAGACAATTGTGCTTGTACTCTATGTAGATGACCTTGTGATTACAGGAAATGATGATGCTCTTCTTCAACAAACAAAAGATGCCCTGAGTTTAGAATTCGAAATGACAGACTTGGGCTTAATGCATTATTGCTTAGGTCTTGAAGTTTGGCAAGAACCAGGGAAGATTTTCATCTCTCAGCAAAAGTATGCAAGGCAGATATTGAATGCATTCGACACGGAGGACTGCAAGGAAATTTCTACACCTATGGAGGTCAACACAAAATTATCTTATGAAGATATTTCACCTCCAGTGGATATTGGAAGATACAGGAAATTAGTTGGAAGTCTCATCTACTTGTGCAATGGCAGACCAGACATCTCTTATGTTGTTGAAGTAGTAAGCAGGTTCTCTAATAAGCCTTGTCAAAGTCATTGGAAGGCAAGCATGTGGATACTCAGGTACATGAAAGGAACCACTGATTATGGTATTCTTTATGAAGAAGGATCATCTCTAGTCAGATACTGTGACTCAAATTGGGCAGGAGATATTGATACCAGAAAATCAGTTTTTGGATATTGCTTTTTTTTAGGATCAGGGATTTTCTCTTGGATTAGCAAGAAGAAACCGACTGTAGCGTTATCTTCTACTAAAGCTGAGTTTAAAGCTACATGCATTGCAACATGTGAAGCAATATGGTTGAGGAGGATCCTATTTCACATAGGAATGCAAGGACAGGAGGCTATAGAGCTGAAGTGTGACAACCAAAGTTGCATGGCCATCACCAAAAATCTTGTTTTCCATGCACGTACCACGCACATAGAAATCCAGTATCACTATGTGCGTGAGTTGATTGAGGATAGGGTCGTGGAGATAAGCTATTGTCCTACTAAAGAAAATGGAGCAGACATTTTCACCAAGGCTCTTGGGAGAGAGCAACTTCTTCGACACTTTCCAAAGCTTGGGATTGGACCAAGGAGGTAGTTCACCGTAGGGTGGACATTGATAGGGGGTGTTAGATATGCTCAATACTCCACCCTCATGTGACCATAAATGATCCATGGTGCTCTAAGTTGTAAGGCCCTCATTATGAGGAGAAGCCATTATGAGAGCCCAGACATTTGTGGAACCCTAACTTCCAAGTTAGATGAGGTCTATGTGTGATTGTTGATCGTTGTAGATGATCTTTGTGAGCCTATCCGTTAGGTTAGGTAGGGCATAAACTTCCAGGCCATTGGGTTGCCATTTAAGGTGAAAATAAAGGCCCTGTGGCATCACACAGTTTCCCCATAGAACCTTAATGGGGGGAGTGGAGAGGGGGTCTTGCCCCCTTCTACGGGGTTTGGGGGGCCTATCCCCCTGGCCCGTAGGGCCGAGACGGTAGGACTTTTGGTCGTGGAGATATTGTCCGATCATATATTTTACGGACTATTTTGTATCTCTAGACTACGTTTATCTATACCGAACCGACTTGTAAAAGCTATATAAGCACGGCCCAGGTTGAGCTTTACATAGCGTTGCACACTAGTAAGCCCTTCATCTAGATTCTGGCTAGATCATCATCTAAGCTCCACATTGGGAGCGCACGAGTGGACAGCACTATCATTGTAACTGCATTATGCTCGGCAATCTGAGAATTTGAGTTCTACATCTCTCATTCTGTGTTTGTCTTTGTCTATGTTTTTCTCTCAACTCTGTCTACAAGTCTATTCCATTCTGCTGTTATTTTCTTACATCCATACCTTCCCAAAGAGTGATACTGGAATCTAAACCCTTTTACTTTGAAACATTTCGCTTCAAAACCTTTTGCTTCAAAGGAATGATATAATCCCTTTAGTAAAAACTTTTGCTTTGAAAGAATGACATAATCTATGATAAGAGTAAGTTTCCTAACCAAAAAAGAAGAGAAGATTTTATAAATAAATGTCAAGCAAGAGATAGGTCTCCTATTGTTCAAACCATCCTTGTGCCCTCTCTTGTGAACAAGTTTTTTGTTGATTTTTTTTTTCAATAGGAAGAAAACCTTTTATGGAAGCCTCTTCTCAAATCAAAAGAATAAAAGGATTGGAGAAATATTTAAGCCCCAACAATATTTCATTAGGAATCCCATAAAGACCAAGATATTTATAAGGTTTCAATCTCCTAATGGTTTATTTATCTTGAACAATATTGAGGGGTGGATCCAATATAGAAGCCATGCTTTGAGGAATACCTTTTTTTTGTTTTAAGAGTAATGGTAGCTTTGGCTCTCTAGATTTCCTCCCTCCATTTGGGATTGCTAGAGAAAACATCACTAAAGAAGCTACAACATCCTATAAATTCTCCTTAATATTGATAGATGTGCCACCATCTTTGTTAGGCAGATCAATGTGTATGAAGTCTTTAACTTTCTTTTTTCTTATCAAAGAGAATATACTTTTGTTAGATCTATCAATTATTCTTATCCAATATTTTCTTAAAGAAATAAGAACCACACTAGAATGAAGGTACTCCTCATATCCCAATCTATTCTAAAACTCCTAACTCTTTGAATAGAACTAGAGTTATTAATGCTATGGGGTCTAATCTCCTTGTCAACATGCATGAAATGGGTGAAGAGACTTTTTATGTTTCTCATAGACTTGTTCCAAGCCACAAAAGGGGAGATGACACTAGAGAAGTAATGAGGGATAATTCTCTTGCTATTGCTTATAAAAGAAAGTATTTTGAGCAAGTTAACATCAAATATTCTCTCTTCTATGGGGTCTAATCTCCCTGTCAACATGCATGAAATGGGTGAAGAGAGTTTTTATGTTTCTCATAGACTTTCCTGAAGCCACAAAAGGGGAGATGACACTAGAGAAGTAATGAGGCATAATTCTCTTGTTGTTGCTTATAAGAAAAAGTATTTTGAGCAAGTTAGCATCAAATATGCTCTCTTCTCTGGGGTCTAATCTCCTTGTCAACATGCATGAAATGGGTGAAGGGACTTTTTATGTTTCTCATAGACTTGTCCCAAGCCACAAAAGGAAAGATGACACTCGAGAAGTAATGAGGGATAATTCTCTTTTTGTTGCTTATAAAAGAAAGTATTTTGAGCAGTTAGCATCAAGATGAGGACAAAAAGCTTTCAATTGAGGAAAATCTTTAAAGAAATTAATCTCAAGAGGTTTTTGGTCAAGGAGGAGAAATGAAACATCAATATCGCATTGCACATCCCAATTTTCCTAAGGGTACATGGTAATATAGCACCTATCCAATCGAACAAACAGAAAGGAGTCACCTTTCTACCTATTGTTTCAAGAGAAATGGCCAAAATTTGGGGAGATGTCAACAAAATCATGAGAGCTAAGTAGATTATGCCAACTCTAGTCACTCTAGTTAGTCTTCCTTTGAATGATATTAGGTCTATAAAAGATAAGGCGCAATAATAAGTACACTATTTTCTCTACACATCAGTTCAACTCTCTTATCCTTAGTCTCTATCAAGAATTGTATGTACACTACATGCAACCCAATTGTCTCCTCTCTATTCTTACACACACTTAGCATTTGTCTTTTGCTCACTCGCTCTTCACTTTGCTTGTGGAATCTCTTGTGCATACACACACTTTACTTCACTTCCTCTTTTCCCATGTGTGTCCAAGATCTTACCCTTGCATATGGAGTCCGCTTTCCCATTCCCTGATACATGCACTTCGAAATGTGTTTTATTCCTTATGATGCCTCTACATTTCATATTATCTTCAAGAATCTTCTCGTGTACACTCTAACTAGATCTTATTTTGTCCTATGGTGACTTTAGGAAAAGTACTAAATAAAAAGAGAATTTTTAATGGGGGAGAAAACATATACTTTTGCACCATACACATGCTTTGCACTTTTAACCTTTTATCTTTCTCAATTTCGCATATAAGTGAGGGTTCACTTCAATGTTCCAAAAGTTTCCTAACTTTTAAGACCATTCAAGAGCCTATCAAAACCTAAAATTAAACTCCACCAATAATAAATTATGAGCATATATATGTCCACTACCTATGCACTAATTGACCTCAACACACTCAACGACCATATGTGCACCACCTATGCACCGTTTTTCCAATTAAACTCTAAGATGGGCTCAACATTTTCCCACTACCTTATGCCCTCTCCATTGTGAAGAATGGAATCCAAAAGCAATAATAGATGTAGGTATCACCATGAAACACCAAGTGTTATGATTCTCCTAACTAAGTGGATTCTTCATCCAAGTGTCACATATGATAATCTAGTGCTTTGCATCCATAGATCTCCTATAGTATATAGAACGAGGGGATAAGGGATTAGGTTATTGTCAATTAACCACTCCCCCCTCCTATGAACTTCTACCCCGTACGGGTTGCTCCCAAATCACTTGAGCCAACTATGACACTACACATGTGTGGTAGTTAGCTCGACATACACATGATCGCCAACCCCTGTAGACCTCTACAAACCGTAAATGATTGTGAGATGACATTCAACGCCCACAACCGGCATGATACATTGTCAATGGCTTTGGGACAAAAACCTCACAGCCTTGAGAACTTTGAAGAATGCAACCAGGATCTAAATTCCATGGCTAGGACAGAGCGGTTTTGAGACAAAAGCCTCACGGCCCTAAGAACTTTGGAGAACGCATCCAAGGTCTGAATTTCACGACCAAGAAAAAATGTCATATGAGAGGCAAAATTTTGCTTCCACATTTCATATGAGAAATTTTGATATGTTTGTTTGTAGAAGGCATATATACATATAGATATATGGAAAATGACAAGTATATTACCAATCCGAGCCTGTCTTCCTATCAAATATACCCGTGTTTTAGAGGCAAAATGCCCGTCAATTTTAGGCCCTGAATGCACCAAACAGCAAATAGAGCCACGGCATGTACGGTAACACGATCCCCTTCCCCAGACTCCACTCCTCATTTTAGGGTTTCTCATATTAAAACAGCTTTTCTTATCTCTATTACGCTTATGCAATCAGTAATCATGTTCGTTCTATTTGCACACTATGCAAGTATGGAACTACCATCAGTCTCATATGTGACGCTGTCAATCTTGGAAGTTTCATAGTAGACAATGTCCTTTTCAACGACACGTAGATTCTGAAAACTAAATCCATTTCAGGGGAATCCTGCACAGAAACGAATAACGACAACAAGTTGGGAAATAAGCTGTGTTGCTAGCGTTTGTCTTTACAAGGGGAGTATGCTGGCTTTGTTGCTAGCGTTACATCGATACACAGCAGCTATGGAAACTAGAAAGAGACCTGGTCTTACAAGGGGTAGAACAGTGGGCTCGGCGAGGAAGTGCATATAATGTATGCAGAGCATGAAGAGGTAACGTCGTTGGCTTCGGCGGCACAAGAATGAATAAGAATGCAGAGATGCTGCAGAGAGAAGCATCCTCTGCTTAAGCGGGCAGGTACACGTCGAGATCCAGGCGATAAACCTGCTTGAAGGTCCTGACGTCGATGGGAACAATGGTGGCCGTTCCCTGCGCCATCAGAAAGGATCCAGTCCCACCTGAGATGGCGTGGGGCTTGGGGGTGATGACATTGACGAGGCCGAAGATGTTGATGGTGCCCTCCAAGCCGCTCAAGTGAGCAGGGGTGCCGTGCTGCGGTTTGGTGGTGTTGAAGGCTACCGTGAACGTGCAAAAATACGTGACGCCATCGAAGGAGGCTGTGGTAGAGAGGCCTGTCACATGACCCAGCAGCGCGCTCTCGGGGTCTGCCGTCACCGTCATGTGGTCGTTGACGCAGAAGATTGAACCGTAGGGGGCTGCCGTCTGGGTAATTGGACCCGGCGCATGCTCCGCCATCAGGACGTCTGTGACGTTGAGGCGATCATGGAAATATACGTGCAGTTGCTGGCGGCGCATGCCGTGGAGCATGTGGCGCGTCTTGGCGGTCGCGGCCGCATGCTGCGCTTCTAGCAGCGGAGCTGCGAGTGACGTGAGAAGAAGGAATACAAGGACTGTTTGGCTCATTGCTAACGAGTGTACTCACCGCGCCGGTTGCGCCTCACAGGTCTTGGAGGTAGTTAGCGGACTCCTGCCTTCGTGGGGTGTATGTTTTCTTTCGTCAAAGACACTGTGGGATCGACATACATATATATATAGATGAATGTATGTGGTGCTGTGCCTCACGAGGAGCTCATGATCAGAGAGCTTGAGATTGCTTATGGGATCGACATACATACATAGATGAATATTGTATGTGGTGCTCTGCCTCACGAGGAGCTCATGATAAGAGAGTTTGAGCTGCTTGCCAAAAAAGGAGACGTTAAAAGAAATGACAGGTCACAGCACATTATTCTTCACGGATTATGAGCACTGGAAACTTCAGCCTTATCGTCCTATGAGTTGACTGAGCACCAGCTTTTTTCAGTTGTGTGCATAGTTGTCTGCATGCCTAGAAGTTTTGGAGTCTCTTGCAACCTTACTGCCAGCAATGGAATATCAACCTTACCTTCAAAGAAACTCTGATCGACTCCAGCAACAAGTTTGATTATGCTCTGTGGAATATATGGAGTGGGCACATCCTCTAGATCAAGAAATGACAGACTGTTTAACAATGGTAGAAGCTCCCTACTTCACTCCTGTTTTAATGGTCTCAAAGCTTTGGGGCACAAGAGTATTACAGCTGTAGTCCGAGTTCGCTGGCTTAGTGGTTGGGCCTCCTGCCTCTTGAGGCGGGGGCGAGGGTTCAATCCCTGCCAGCAACATGTAAGGGACATGTAATCTGAAAAGATCTTGCATTGTACTGGCTGAGTGCCACCGTTTTTCTATCCCTGCGATAGTGTTGACCGCCATTTAAACCTATCTTGTAAACCCCTGTTCTTGTGGGATAAGGGGGGTCCCATGGGTACTATGCCTTTCCTTGTACAGTTGCAATTTCAAAGTTAAAGTCCGGGGGAGTAGGCTTCGGCCGAACCTCCATTTAAAAAAAAAAGAGTATTACAGCTGTCAGAGATGTCCTCCCCTAGGAACTTCAGTCTTTCTGAGCACCTGGCCATCACTTCTCCTTGTAAATGGAGGGAGACATTATTACAGATGTACTCTAACAACAGATTTGAAATGGTTTTCTTATGTACTTAATTCCCTGGCCTGATCTCTATTATTCCCTGGCCTGCTCTGATTTTTGTAATCCCTGGTCTTTGTATCAGCTCTTCAGCCCTTTACTGGCTTGCTTCTCTGATCAAATATGTACAAGTCTCGAATGACCTTATTCGGTGGGGCTGTCCTGAGAAAGGTACCTCTAAAAAGGGGGGCTCACAAGGTTGTTACTTGATAAGTTTGGAGGGCATTACCTCCTAACAAAACTGGTTACATCTCTCTATCTCACACACACACACAACAATGGAGCAAGAATGAAAAAGAAAATATACAGCAAGTGGGTGTGATAATACATCAAAACATTTTTTCTAGAAAATTCAATTGATGGCCTCAAACTTTTTCGTTTGCTCCATATGCTACTCCTCGGTGCTAAAAAGCTCATAAATCAGCCTTAAAATCAGCAATATGCTTCTCAAGAGGACCAATGAGCAGCATGTCATCAACATAGACAACAATGATTAGAAGTACATCATTAGCATGTTTAACATATAAGGTGTTTTCAGTTGGACTGTTCTCAAAATCATGTGCAATCAGATAGGCATGTATCGTCTCATACCAAGCATGTGGTGCTTGCTTTAAACTATATAATGCCTTCTTTAACCTGCACACCTGGTTTTCATGCCCTTTTTGCACAAAGCCATGGGACTGAAAAACATACACTTCTTCATGCAAGTCACCATTCAGAAATGCAGTTTTAATGTCCAACTGATGTACATTCCAACCATGAAGGGCTGCAAGTGCACAGATGCTCCGAACAGTAGTCATACGGCATGTACGGGCAAAGGTCTCATCAAAATCAATGCCTCTCTCCTGTGCATAACCCTTTGCAATAAGCCTAGCCTTATACCTGTCAACTGTACCATCAGGTTTATGCTTCAGCTTGTATACCCACTTAGTGCCAATGGCCTTCTTGCCAAGAAGCAAGTAACATAAAGACCAAGTACCATTCTTCATTATTGCATCATATTCAGATTGCATAGCAGCCATCCAATTTTTTGAATTTTGTGCTTCATCAAACGAAACAGGCTCAGTCTCATCACAGAGACTAGATGCCGCCATAGCATAGCAATTTGATGCAAAAGAGGCACTATGAGAGCCTGAACGAGTACGATATGACAAAGGTGCATCTGATTTATTGTCACGCAAAGTCTACACCAGCCATTTTGGCATAGTTCTTGCCTGCTCAATATCACCTCTCTCATCAATAAGTGCATCATGTAAATCTGCATCAGAAATGGAATGATCTGCATCATCACATGAAACCTGCAAAGGCTGAGAAGTTTCCTCATTAGGACCAGCACTAGACCGTCCACCTGTAAAAAGAGGTAGCAAAGTATCATACATGTCTTTGGAGCTAACAGATGTCTCCTTAGTACATGAAAGCAATGGCTGAATAGCATCTTCCACAAAAACAACATCACCGCTAACCAGAATACGTTTATTCTGTGGATGATAACAGACGATGGCCTTTACTTTCAGAATTGTACCCAACAAAAATACATTTTATTGCTTTATCATCCAATTTTCTGCGATGTTGTTCAGGCACTAATGCATATGCCAAACAACCAAAAACATGCAGATGTGCAACATATGGCTTGCGATCATGCCAAGCCTCATATGGAGTGATGACTGTAGCGCTTTAGTGGGACACCTGTTCAATACATATATTGCACGCAGAAACTATGTGGTAAAGCCTAACTCTTGACCATACACCTCGCCATCTCCATGAGTCACATGTTCTTTCATTCAGCAACTCCATTCTATCGAGGTGTATACGGCACTATACACTGGTGTTTTACCCCATGTTCAGCCAGAAATGCATTAAAATCAGAAGACATATATTCCCCCCCTCGATCAGAACGGAGGTTGCCCATTTTACATGCTGACAGATTATCAGCCAAAACCAAAAACTGTTTGAAGCACATGAACACTTCAGACTTTGTCTTCGATGGATATAACCATGCATGCCTGGAAAAATCATCGATCAAAGTCACGACGTAAAGATAATTTCCAAAAGAAGGTCTCTGCATAGGACCACAGACATCACTATGTACAAGCTGCAATTTTTGAGTAGCCCGTACTGAACCATCTTTTGGAAATGAGAAACGCTGCAATTTGCCCAAACTACAGCCTTCACAAACATGTTTTCTAGGGGCCTCAAGTTTGGGCAAAGAGGACACCATTTCAAATTTCTGCAGGCGTAGCAAACTAGAAAAATTCAGATGACCCAAGCATGCATGCCAAAGCTTTGCATCTGACATAGCCTGAGAATCATTTACTGCACATGCCAAATCATTTACAGATCTTTCATAGTCTATGAGCTTATACAACCCACGAGATAAAATGCCAGAAGCAATAATCACATCCCCATTTGAGAGATCATGAATTGTACATCTGTCATCATCAAATTTCACAACCAAGCCAATCTTGGCTAATGCAGAAACTGATAAAAGATTTTTCCTGTTCCCTGACACAAACAAAGCATCTGACAAAGTGAAAGAACTACCATCAGCAGTAGTCAAAATGATCTTACCAACTCCCATAACAGGATAAGAGGAGTTGTTGGCGCATGTAACAGTATTCCCTATAGGGGCAGGCTCGAGTGAAGACAAGAAACTGCACTGCGAGTAATATGTTTGGTCACCCCACTGTCAAAGTACCAAACATCTAAGTCTGCTACAGACATGCATTGCTCATGAGAAGATGGGTCAAAACTGCAAACAGTAGTAAACGTCCATTCTTCTTCCTACACAAGATTAGCAGACTCCATTTTTGGTGTAGAGCCTTCTGTAACAACCATTCCAGCCTCTTTCTTCTTTGTCTCTTTTGCAGCCAGTTTTGGATAGTTCTTTATGATATGATCATCCCCTTTACAGTACTTACAAAACAATTTCTGCTTTTCTGATTTTTTCTCATCTTTGTCTTGGTTCTTTGAATGTGCAGCATTTGCAGATTTCTACTTACTAGTAGAAGAGCTCCATTTTCCTTTGCCCTTCTGACTAGCTAGGAAAGCTTGATCTAAAACATGCATAATGGACCTGTTCTGCCTGGACTAATCTTACTGCAACAGAATAGAGACTAACTCCTCAAATGACAAGGCTTTTCGATTGCCTTTCATCATCAACCGAAGAGTAGACGCAAAACTCTTATATGGATCAGGAAGACCATTCAGAACGGTCTGCACAAGTGAGCTATCTGGATAACCTCATTAGCAGAAATCAATTGTTTCTTCAAGTCTTTGATCTTTGTTAGGAAACTGTCCATAGAATCACCTTCATTCATGTGCTCACTCTCCAACTATTTTTGAAGGTAAGCAACACGAGCCTCATTCCTAGCTTGGTACAATGTGGTAAGTGTATCCCAAGCATCCTTAGCTGTTCTGCAAGAGCGAATATGAGGAATAATGGCACGTTTGACAGACAAAGCTATCAATGCATGTGTCTGGGCATCTCTGCCATCCCAATGAATCTGCTCTACAGTAGGTGCAACAGAAACCGCAACACGAACAAGAATATGCAGAATATCATCATCTTCAACACCTTCTACATCAGCTTCAGTACTTGCAGTTGTAACAGTTGCAGGTGTGATAGGACATTTTTCAACACCCTGCACAATGTTCCACAATCCTTTTGCAACCAATACATGTCGCATCATATAAGCCCACAACGGGTAGTTGGTACCATCCAACTTCTCCTCAACAACCAACATACGGAATACATCACTGCTTTCAGCTATGGCCGGTGACTAAAATACCTTGATGCAAAAAATTGATTGTATCTCAAAAAGTTCAACAGAATTGCCCAGACGAGTTCTGTTAAACCTGTAGCAAACTTCGAGACACTTATACTAGCGAATAGAAACTGGTATATTCCTTTGGCACAAAAAGACGAAATAGCATGCACAAGCGCTGCGATAGTGCGTTCGGAGGCCGAAACTGAGATTCTGAGACTGTAACCAGAGGAGTGCCGCCGGCACCCTAGATGAAGTGACGACCTGCTCTGATATCAATTGTTGGAGTTAGATGTCTGTCGACGCACGTGAACAGCACAAGGAAGAAGAAGAAACTTGGAGCACAACACACAATACTGAATGTATTACTAGAGAATGTACAAAGATAAGTAGCCCATTAGGGCAATAGGCATATATACAAGCGGAGGGAAAAAAACCTCCTAAAGAGGGAAAAAAGTGCCCCGGCGGTCCTAGTGTGTTCACACACATCACTACCTAAATATATCAACAATTTGGAAGTCCAATTTGTCTTTATAATCTTGGATTTCTAGTTCTGAATTTGAAATCATGATATCCCAAATGCTAGTGTCCTACCCGTGCATCATAGACACAACTTATCTATGAGGAGAGGGACTCTAAGGAAGAGCCAATTTTTTCACAAGTGCATAATTTATAAAATTATGTGTGGCCAAATCATCCACCATAATCCAGATGGTGTGACCTTGAACTGACCCATGCTGCTTGACCGAATCATGTTGACCAAATTCTTGAGGTTGCCATATGTGTTTCGAAACTTGGCACTTATGGGTACTATCACAGTGCATGATTTGAACCTTCTTTGCACTTGAATTTTCATCCAAGTTCAAATTTTGGATCAGATGAATCTAGTGTTTTCCCTTACCTTTGTCATTCAAAGAGGCCTTATTATCTCTTCCAACTAGACAGGTCCTACTACGATGTCCTGGCTTGAGGCATTTAAAACACAAATTTTCCTTTTGTGCTCTAATAACTTCTCGGTATTCTGAAATGTAAACAAATAATGGTATTCCTTTTTGTTGAATTCTATCCCATGCCTAGTAGTTACGTTCCTCCTCATTCTCGAGGGGAAATTCTTTTTTGAAGAGATGGGTGAACTCAACCTAGGTTGAAGGTTTTTTATGAGTCTCAGCGAGACTCATCCACCACGTATAAGCCTTAGGGCCTAACGATAAACTAGCCTCTACCACTTGCACATGCTCGGGGATGTTCTTGAGCTGGGTGGACATCATGCCACTTCTCTAAGAATCAAAATAGCATCCTTATTCCTATCCTTATCTTTGCACGAGAAGTAAGGTGGATGCAGATCTTTTCCTAAGGAAAGATCTATAGGATGACTTTGACCTACTACTTGCCCCGATGTATTAGCAAAAACTAGAGTGGTAGGAGTCATCAAATTAAGATGACACGAGCTACCAATCATGGGAAATAAGTATGCTTGGGAAACGGATATATTTGGATCCTTCTCCATCAAAACAGACATCGGTGAGGTTGCTATCATGTCGGTATGGCTACCAAGAGTGGCCCTATCTACCTCCTTGGGTTTTTGGAGTAATTCTACAATAGCCCTAAGGTGACTTTGAATTCCATCAAAAGATTGACGAAGTTTTGCAACTTCTGCTAGGAAATTGGACAAACATTCAAGGTCCTTCTCTACTCTCAACATCCTACCTTCAAAATCAATCCTATCGTTTAAGGTGATGTTGATGTCCCCTCACATCGTGGTACCCTCAACTTCCAAAATTAATGTCGTCTTATCTACGTTCGATGCATTAGATGCATGACTAGGAATTGAAACCGTTCGTGCAGATGTATGCAATGCACATGATACTATCGGTGGTCTAGTCATGAGTGAAGATGTTACTAAAATAGGAATTGAAACATACATCGAAGCCCTAGTACTACTCGTTAAAGTAGTGTGGCTCGCAGTTCCCTCCATTGTACACAGTCAATTTACAAAATTACTTAGATTTCCTAATGTAAGTGGTGTATGTGATAATCAAAGGTACGATGCACAAAATTCACAAGAAGACTTCCCTGATTAATTTGTGCTTTGATGTGGACTTGATTCTAGCAGAGAGCGCTAGAATAACGATGTAGCTTGAACCTCCAGATCTTCATAGCTTCACTTGTCCTTCCTTCGATCTTCAAATAATTTAGATTGGATTTGGAAATAGCTTTGACTTTGATTACCAAGGATATCAACTTATGCTCTCACGTTCGGTTGGGGAATACAGCACGCTCAAGAGAATACACAAAACAAAAGGATCTTAGCTTGGGACTAGCAGAGCCTAGAGAGAATCAGACCAAGATAATATATGCAGATAATAATATCATTCAGAATCCTTACTATAGCGGATAAGGCGCTTTGGTCTTTACGTCGAGGTTTAGGGATCAATACCCACATGCCCACCATTGATTGAGGATGTTTTTTCTCTTGTTTAGTGTTTAATAAAGTTTCTACAATGTTGGTATCTGTATCAACCGAGAGCAGGAACCTAACATCAACCAAGCTTGATGGAGTGGTGTAGAACAATGCATGCATGTGCAAAGGTCTAGAGATCAAATCCCATCACAGCCAATGTCTCTGGAGTTCATTTTGTCTATGTTGTATGAAATTTTTCAGCGTCAGATGTTGTAGCTCACGATCATGGATAGATCGAAGCTCTATTCTCCAGCATGCCATGGGTTCAATCCCCATCTGCCATCGACCTTCTCTTTTTCTCGTGATGAAAAAGCTTTCAACAGTGCTTAATTAAGAATATGATTAAAAGCTGAAGAACATCAATTTGTGAATGAAGCCTGGGCTCATGGCTAGAGGAGTGATCTATATTATGTAGGTCACAGGTTCGAGCCCTCTTAGTGTGACATTCAAAAAGCAAGCTGTAGCTTTTATAATCTCTACTTAAAGTATGCCCGTCAAGAAGAATTTAGGATGGTTCTTTAGCACACCCACGAGCAACAGTGACTGCCACTCATGAAATTTGGCAATGAAGAAGATGAAGAGAAGCTTTGATACCAATGCAACAACAATGTAGCCATAGGAATAACTCATGAATGAATGTTTCTCCTCCCAACCATATGCCTCTATATATAGATCTATCTACCTTCTTGGGCAGGTGAATTCTAATCATCCAAGTGTTAGCTAAGTAACTACATGTGCACTGTGTCTCAGTTAACCACAGTTAACTCACGTGGATGCTTCTAGAAGGTTATAGAGCTCTTTGGGCAACACACTCCCCATGTACCCCATGGGGGTTGAACCCAAGACCTCCTCCTTCACATACTTGAGTCTTAACCACTAGGCTAAGTGGATCACTTGGTTACAAGAGTAAATGACCTTCTAGTAAGTCTAGAATTGAGATCTTTGGTCATACATACGGATGACCAAATGGTGTCCAAATTCATATCTATATGAATCAGTTAGACCCTTAGATCATAGACTTACTTTATTACATATACCCTTCTTTGTTCATCAAGAAGGTTCACAATGAAGTTATCTATTTGTGTGTATATGTAGATGACATGATTGTGATAGCTGATGACTTGGATGGTATACAAAGGATCAAAAGGCATATGTAAGAAGAGTTCAAGACTAATGATTTAGGTGAGATCACTTTTTTCTTAGGTATGTAGGTCATATACACAGATCAAGGAATGTACTTGACTAAAAGGGAATACATTCAAAATCTAATCCTAAAGTTCAAGATGGAGAATGTTAAACCTAGGTGCACTTTTGAAAATGGATCATAAACTTAGTGTTTATGAAGGCAAGCATATTGAAGACTCTCCAAGAGGCTCAGATATGGATGTAGCTAAGAGAGTACTCAAGTACCCCAAAGTCACAATGAATGAAGGTATATTGCATCCTTATTCATCAAATTTGGATCTCAAGTTATACTCAAATGTAGACTGGGCAAGATCCAAGGATGATAAGAGAAGTACTTCAGGATTCTTAGCATTTGCTGGTTCAAAGCTTGTGTCATGGAGTTCAAAGAAGCAACCAACAAATGCGTTATCCTTAGTTGAAGCAGATTATAGAGATTTGACCATAGCAATTCAAGAACTAAACACCTAGAAGTTCATTAGAATTTCATCAGGAATAAGCTCGTGGAAAAGTATTTTGATATCTCTTTTATTCTAACTAAGAAGTAGGTAGCAAACATGATGACTAAAATGCTTGATGGAATCAAATTTTGCAGGTTTAACTCAATAGCAAGTATTCAACTTATCAGTGAATAAAGAATCAAGCATGCTTTAGCTTGAGGGGGATTTCATTGTAGATGAGTCATGGACTACTCAAGAGTCTATGTAAGGATTCAAAAATCATTTGTAATATAGGTTAGATCAATATAAATATACATTTTGATCTTCAACTTGCTCTTCTCCATTTTTCATCTCCAAGTTTATTCATTTTGTAGAGGTTGGTTCTCTTTCCACAGTGATTCATTTCTTATGAATGAGCATTCATTGGAAATGTAATAGTTTCTATGTCGTGTACAAAGTTTTGTAGAATTTGGTTTAGTAGATTGTGAGAAAATCATTTTTTATGGTCTTGGGGTCTATGTTTGCACATCCGTGAAAAGTCAAGATAACCACCAATAAGAGTTAAATTTATAATTAGCAAATTTATTGATGATAAAACCAATACTTATGCATATTAGCTACTTAAATCTTTATGTGACTTTCCTCTAAGAGGAATATGACCAATTGCAATTAGGCTAGTTGTACAGAGCATTTGAAGTTGCTTAAATCAACTCAAAATAGAAAGTTCTTGACTAGTCATTGTGCAAACTTATCTGTGTGGCATCAATCATTTCTCATTGATGATCCAAAATACATAGTAGATTTTATCGCATAAATCTCAAGCCTATAATGTATATTTGGCTCTCCAAGAGTGCAAGGGATGGTTCTCTGCTGGTTAGATGGACCAAACTTCAATACTTGGAACCTCAAATTTCTAGTACTTTCAAGCTTCTTTACTTAATCATAGAGAGGAGCATCCCAAAGTGGTGGAGAAAGATCATTTTAGTTTGATCAATAACACGAGGGATTTTAAGTAAAAAGGGGTCAATGTGAGGTCAGCAAGCTTTAAAGGAAGGGCAATTTCTAAACATCTTGACAATCAAAGGAGAGTGGTCAAAAAGTTGAAGTGAAGATTCTAGAACACAAACAATTTGCTAAAAATCATGCAACCTTGTAGCATTCATATAGCCTGTATCAAGCGGAGTAGCAAGGAACTTAGACCTACTTCTTCTATTCTAGGTATGACTAGTGCTAGAAGAAATATCAACCAAATTTTTGGAGTTCATCAAGTTGATCCAAGCAACCTTCTCACTACCTTGTACAATATTGTGGATATTACCAAATATATCATAAGAATTAATAACCATATTAAAATCCCCAAGAAGAATCAGATCGCCACCTAGAACAATCAATTCATTCGAGCACAAAGTCCTTTCTGTGGGACAAGTAGAGGCATAAATACTAAGTATAGTGAGATTGAAGGGACAAGAGCACTTTAAAGTTATCCAATGATTAGAAGGACTCACAATAGTATACATGACATATTGATCTAAACCAAAAGCTCTACCAATCACAACACCACCTTTCCCAGAAGAGTGGCTGGTAGAATGCCAAGTATGATTTGTAGAGATAATCTTGAGGCTAGAGTTGAGCTTAAATCTTGAGACTTTAACTTCCTGCAAGAAAATGATCTCAGGGACCATAGATAAGTATTTCACCTAGACATTCAAAATCTTAGCTCTAACCAAGTTAGTAAGGCATTTAGAATTAAGTGAAACCCTGTTGATCAGATCCATAAGAAATAGCATTAATATCTAGATAGACATTGCAAAAACGTACCTTGAAGAGTGGAAACTTCTCATAGGACCTCTAAAGAAGTCTAAACAATATAAAGCATAGTAAAAAATTCCAATTGTATAGAGAAGGTCCTGATCTAGATAAGACCAGAAGATTCAACCAGTAGAGATACTAGCTATGACTCTATACTAATTGTAATGCGCATTAGGTTTTAAGAACACAAATGATTGATTTATTTGGGCATAAATTGTAATGCTCATTGCTCGAGAAAAGCAAAGTTCAATGTCTTATAGAGCTAAGATATTTTTAAAAATAAATCTAAAAACAAAGATCTTGAGGAACCAGCGTTTTGACATTGTTAGTTTTAAACAATTTAAAAAATTATATGCTACAGTGCATATAAAACCACCATGGTAATAGGAGATTTTTACCATAGTTATCAATGACCATATGTAATTTGTTCCCATATGAACAAAAAATGCATGGGATATGGAGAGCAACCAGAGATCTTTTCTCACATCATACCAAAACAAAAAATACTTTGAGTTTCATGAGATACCTTTTATTGAAAACCCCACTTATGAAAAGCTTTTCAATGCATATGCAATCAAAGATATAGCTTCATACTTCTTGAGTTGTTTATGCAATGGAGTATTTTTTAATAGATCTTTTGTCATTGGCATATTGATTTGTTTATAGACTTCATTATTTCTACCATTCATGTCTTCATTCAAGCATCAAGATTCAAAGAGGTTGTAAGGCTTAGAGAATTAGCTTAGTCATATAAAGTCTGGATTTATATGACTAACCTAATTCTCTAGTTTACTCATATAAGTTTTGATAATTCAAATATAAATTCATAGATTTGTGGAATGGTTATGAAATATTTTTTAGAATCCATTCTATTTTTTGAAGCACAAAGTTTAATGCTTTTATTTCTTCTTCAATTTACATATCATTAGAATTTCAAAAGGATCAGGATACATTTAAGATCATTATTATGGTATATTGAGTCACATGTCTTATGTTGTCTTGTTTCATACATACTTCTGGATTAACAAAATGGACCATAGAAAGAGATTGGATTAAGCTAATTCATTATCATATTCTATAAAAAAAGGGAAGTCTCAGCCAAACCTTCATATACCATTGGCAAAGAGATCAAGTAATGTGGAGATTGAAGGTACATCTAAAGATGCAGAAGTACATCTATTGAATGTAGCAAGTGTTGATGCAAATATGAATAAGATCTTAGGTAACAAAAATACAGATATGATTGCAATAATACAAATTCCACCAATGTAGGGAGTAATAGTGTGGAAACCCAATTAGAATCTAGTAATAAGTGTAGCATGAAATGGTGCAATAACTAAATGTTATTACATTCATGGGCATATTTTTCAAAGTCTATGAAAAATAAAGAGAGAATTAAACTTTTCATCTTGTGAGGATGTAAAAAAGGTTGCTATATATAATCCAAAAGGCTCATCAAGTATTATGGTGTCAGCACTATGTGACCATGCATCAACATCTGATCATAAAGACAAATTTCATGCGTTAAATTCTAGAAAATGATTGGATGATTTCGAGAAAGGTCCTCTTGAAGAAGGTCTCAAGACCATTGTTCATGCTTTTGTATGCAAGCGTTATTGTATGCCTCAAAATTGTATACTTTTTTGCAATGGAAGAGATCCCTTTGGAGAAATATCCAATCCATTGTAGACTATTAGGAGAGCTTGGAACACTAGATATAGCTACGTCAAATTAATATGGTTCTTATATTAATAAAACTTCAAGAAGAGAGATGTTGTTAGTGATGCATGATCATATAAAATGCAACTAATGATCGAAATTTGTGTAAGTCCATTTTATTCTCTCCTCATTGATGAGAGCACAAATAATAAAATTCATAATAATTTGATTATATAGGTTTCAAATATAACATATGCAAGAAAAGGCCACATAAATTGTGACTTCCTTGCATTAATTGTAGTGGAAAATGGAAGTGAAATTTATATTTAGGATGTTGGTAATAAATTTCTTAGTGATAACATGCTTGATGTGCATAAACTCATTGCTATTGCTATAGATGGACCATCTATAATGATGCGGCATAAAATAGGTGTAGTTCCTCGTTTTCAAGATTTTATGCCTTACATAATGGGAGTACGTTGCATTGTCCATAGGCAAGAGCTTGTAGCAATGTACTCCCATTATGTAAGATCATGAGCGAGTATGATATGCAACTACATGTAAGAGCATTATAGATTCACTGTGTAAAATGGCTCTCATGAGGACATGTGATGGAGAGGCTTGTAAAAATCATGCCTACTATTCTACAACAATGGAAACAAAGTGAGAAAAAGTACATTTATGATACACTTCTTGATTGATCTACTAAAAGAGCATAACAAGCTTAACATGGAGGTCCAAAGACATGAAATGAATTTCACATCTATAAGCATTATGCTTGAATTGAAAATTGAGAAGCTAAAAAGAACATACCTTGATGTTGATGTAGAGAATTTTGGTCTTCATTCACCATAATTATCTTCTTTTTTGAAAATGGAAAAAGATTCCATGCGGTTATATGAGGATTCAAATTACAACTCGCATGTACATGTTTTGATATGTGAGCCTATTTTGATAGATATTGTTGGAGTTCAAGGTCTGTGGGAGCATGCAAACAACAGAAGGAAGAAGAAGAAGCTGGGAGCACAACACACAATACTCAATGTATTACCAAGAGAATGTACAAAGATGAGTAATCTATTAGGGTTATAGGCATATATACAAGCTGGGGTAAAAAACCTCCTGAAGAGGGAAAAAAGTGCCCTGGTAGAACTACTCAAGCATCCAACAGTTGGTTGATAGAGAACAACATCAAATTCATCTCCAGCGTCATGAAGACTCAATCTTAAACCTGTCTCCATAGGAGTGGCAATAGGTTTGGAGTCTTCAAGGCCAAAACACTACAATAATATGTCAATATATTTTGTTTGACACAAATCTATTTCTCCATCAACTTGCATAAATTGAATGCCCAAATAATGATGCAAATGCCCTAAGTTTGACATCTCAAATGGGGCATGTAAATTAGCCATAAAATCTGCAATATGCTTCTCATGAGGACCAGTGAGTAGCATGTCATTCAACATAGACAACAGTGATCAGAAGCACATTGTTTGCATGCTTAACATATAAGGTGCTCTCAATTGGACTATTCCCAAAACCATGTGCAATCAGGTAGGCATGTATCTTTTCATACCAAGCATGTGGTGCTTGCTTCAAACCATATGATGCCTTTTTCAACCTACACACTCTGTTTTCATGCCCTTTCTAAATAAAACCATGAGGCTGAAAAACATACACTTCTTCATGAAAGTCACCATTCAAAAATGCAGTTTTAATGTCCAACTGATGTATGTTCCAACCATGATGAGCTGCAAATGCAGAAATGCTAGGAACAACAGTCATTTGACATGTAGGAGCAAAGATCTCATCAAAATCAATGCCTCTTTCTTGAGCATAACCCTTTGCAACAAGCCTAGCATTATACCTCTCAATTGTTCCATTAGGCTTATGCTTCAGCTTGTATACCCACTTAGTGCCAATGGCCTTCTTTCCAAGAGGCAAGTCACATAAAGACCAGGTATCATTTCTCATAATAGCATCATATTTTGATTGCATAGCAGCCATCTAATTTTTAGAATTTTGTGCTTCATCAAACGAAGCAAGATAAATCTCATCAGAAAGACTAGAGGTAGCCATAGCATAGCAATCTGATGAAAAGAAGCACTATCAGAGCCTCAACGAGTACAACATGACAGAGGTGCATCTAATTTGCTATCTCGCAAAGTCTATGCCAACCATTTAGGCATAATTTTTTCCTCCTATATATTATTTCTCTCATCAACAAGTGCATCATGTAAATCTGTATAAAAAATGGAATGATCTGCATCATCAGATGAGACCTGTAGAGGTTGAAAAATTGCCTCATTTGGACCAGCACTAAAGTCTCCACCTATAAAAAGAGGCAGCAAAGTGTCATATATATCTTTAGAGCTAACTGATGTCTCCTTAGTACATGAAAGTAATGACTAAATTGCATCTTCCACAGAAACAACATCATAGCTAATCAAAATGATTTTAGTCTATGGATGATACATCCGATAGCCTTTTCTTTCAAAACTATACCCAACAAAAAATACATTTCACTGCTTTATCATCCAATTTCCTACATTCTTGTTCAGACACTAATGCATATGCTAGACGACCAAAGACATGCAGGAAAGCAGCAGATGGCTTGCGACCATGCCAAGCCTCATATGGAGTGATATGGTGCAATGCTTTAGTGGGACACCTGTTAAGTACATATGTTGCACACATAACAACCTCAAGCTAGAAACTATGTGGTAAAGCCCAACTCTTGACCTATACACCTTGTCATCTCCATGAGTGACATGTTCTTCCTTTCAGCAACTCCATTCTATTGAGGTGTATATGGCACTGTACACAGTTGTTTTATCCCGCGTTCAGCCAAAAGTGCATGAAAGTTAGAAAACATATATTCCCCCCATCGATCAGAATGAAGGGTGCCCATTTTACATTCTAATAGATTTTTAGCCAAAAACAAAAATTGTTTGAAGTGTATAAACACTTCACACTTTGCTTTCAATGGATATACCCATCCATGCCTAGAAAAATCATCAATGAAAGTCACGAAGTAAAGATAGTTCCCAATGGAGGATGTCTGCATAGGACGAGAGACATCACTGTGAACAAGCTGCAATTTCTAAGTAGCTAGAATTGAATCATCCTTTGGGAATGAGGAATGTTGCATTTTGCCCAGAATATAACCTTCATAAACGTGTTTACCAAGTGCCTCTGGGCAGAGAGGATACCATTTCAAATTCCTACAGGCATAGCAAGCAAGCATAATTTAGATAACCAAAGTGTGCATGCCAAAGCTTTGCATCTGACATAGCTTAAGAATCATGTACTGCACATGCTGAGTCATTCATAGATTTTTCATAGTCTATGAAATTATATAGCCCACGATATAAAATGCCAGAAGCAATAATGACATCACCATTAGATAGATCATGAATTGTACATCTATCATCAACAAATTTCACAACCAAGCAGATCTTGGCTAATGTTGAAACTAATAACAAATTTTTCTTGATTCCTGGCACAAATAAAGCATGCAATAATGTAAAAGAACTACCATCAGTAGTAGTCCGGATGATCTTACCAACTCCCATGACAAGATAGGAGGAGTTGTTGGCACATGTGACAGTATTCCATGATGTTGAAAGTTTTGTATTTCAAGCTCAAGAGTGTGGGAACATGCCCCAAATTGAACCTTCCACATCATCCACTATCAAAGGAGGCTGATTTCCATGAGTTACTTAGAAAAGAGTTTGCTCACCTCTTGATGTGATTGGACCTCACTTTTCACATGTATGTGTTTGATTGGTTAAACAGGTTGGTATGTGGCCTTTAAAGCCTCCAATGATTGTATTATGACTTAAAGTCATGGAAATATGTGGTTAAGCTGCCCTTTTGCTTAAGTACACCCCCTACTAGTTGTTCTCTGCATATTTTGCAGAAATTTCACTTTTACACACTCTATCCATCTAGATAATTTTGGCAATCCCCTCGGTCTTGTACTTATTATTTCTCCTTCATCCCGAATCCATTTGCAATGATTTTTGTCTTTTTAGAAATCTTATAAGCTCTACTTTTAGTGGTATAAGTCTCGGGTTCAATGCCTACACATGTGCAGAAAAATGTCCAGAACAGTGTCTGTCTAGTTAGAAAATACTTTGTGAAGAGATCAAGCTATATGTCTTGTTGCAACTGGTTGGGGGATCATTCAGTATCCAAATGGAGTGATTTTACTCTCATTTGAAAAGTGCTCTAACTCTAGTTTAAGTTTGTAGAGTTTCATTTTTATTCTCTTAGAAAATACAAAGCCTATGTCAGAAAAAGTTCAGGATCCCTAGGAGGGTTCATTTCCTTTATTGTGCACATAGGAGTGTTTATCCTCCAATAGTGGTATCAGAGCTATAAGCGGAGTATCAAAGAGAGAAGAAGGAGCTAATGAAGTGAAGATGTCATCAAAGTTTGAATGAAAGAAGCAAAGAACGGTCACGTTGTCGGAGCGAAAGCAGCGGTCGGTGGATCAAGCCAACTGCTGGAAATACGGCGCACTCGGGGTGCTTAAAGCAAGCTCAGGTGATATGTATTTAGCTTGTGCCTTGCAAGAAAACAACCCTTGAACACACGCTTTTAGTAATAACAATAAACAAACATATTGATTCTTTTACACAACATGAATCTTTTAACTTCATGCATACAACATATATCCACTTTCAATTAGTCAGACTTGTTGTTTATTTTTTTGACAACTTTTAATTCATGGGGTTTCACTCAACGTAGACAAAAGACTTGTAATATAAAAAATTTCCACATACTTGAGTTACTTTTAAGATGTTTTTCAAGCAAGCAATTTATGAATTCTATTTAGGGTCCAAGAATTCCACAATGTCTTAAATGAAACAATAGATGTAAGATCTGTCGTGTGAAGAATATGCAAGTAATATTTTTCCAAATGAAACTAAATTCACAATAAAGTATGAGTCATGGTGAATAGTACTTTCTAACAATTAGGTAGTCGAAGAGAAATTTCGGAAAGTAAGCCGAATATATGTTTTAACAGGAAAACATATGTCTATACAACTTTCAAAATAATCTTATACTTGAAACATTTCACGTATATGTACATCACAGAACTTGAATATATAAATGTATATATCATATGTTTCAAATGTGGATACGCAAGTATTAAAACTTCACTTGGATCGCAACGCAGATCAAATCACTTGTCGTGATCGGATCCTTTCATCTACTTGCATTTTCTGCATACTATACTTATTTCCATTCGAGATAGCAGATACATACACTACGATTTCAACAGATACAGAGAGGAACAAATAAAACGGTAAGCTCTTACTTCTTCAAAACAGTGAGCAAACCTATCAGAAATATATACTATCTATGATCTTCAATTGTCTGTGATTACATTATGTTTCTACCAGAGAAAGCCACTTTAAGCATTACGCAGTTGTCTCCAAAGTATGTTGATGTGGGATCAGCGTTTATCAGGATCTATTCTTCCCCAGAGACATAGTTGAATAAACTCCACACCTGCGTTAAACTCCACACCTGCGTTTCCAATATCTGCCAATAATCATTCACAATGACTGTTCATCATCAGTTTGATTCAACAGTTCTGTTTATAAAGCAACGTTAGAATAATGAAACACAGCAATTTGAAGAACGTTATCTCAGTTATAAGCGTCCGGTTAGAGATATGAAGATTTAACCATAAATTCACAACATATGCCTCAGCGCCTTATAGTTAGATCACACAATAGTTCCCTGCACAATCAATAGACAGATAATAGTTTGAAGATCTTGCATCCTCAATTGCTTCTTATGCACGCCCGTATATTGTCAGAAGAAAAATCTTGAAAATTGGCCTTTTCGTCACGATCCCACCAAGAAATCTTTTTCTTTCTCTTCAGCACTCTTATCTTCTCTGCAATTACCCTTAGCCCTCTCTTCCTACTGCGCCAAGGAACCTCAAATCAGTACTTTCCTCTTTCATGATATGAGCATAACAGTACTTCTACAGCTTCTCCCACGTCGAATGTCTGCCCGTGATCTCTCTTTCCATAGCAATGCAATAACCGTCACTTCTCCTCTACGCAAATCTTCAGCGTGCCGTCGCAATTCTGTGAGAGCTGCTTGGGTCGGGGTCTTACAAGAGGATCAGAGGAGTACATGCACATTCCATCCGCGGAGAGGGCACATCATTGCCAAAGGAACATGGGTCTCCATCGCTCTCTTCATCAATCTGGTCACCAGTAGCGAAACAAAGAAAACAATGCCGGAAAGATGCGGGGAGGCAGTAGCCTCTTGAGTCTCTTTGCTGCAGCACGGGCAGGCTAGCACGATCCTTCTTCTCTGCGATTCC
This sequence comes from Ceratopteris richardii, assembly GCA_020310875.1. NCBI lineage: Eukaryota > Viridiplantae > Streptophyta > Polypodiopsida > Polypodiales > Pteridaceae > Ceratopteris > Ceratopteris richardii. Next base: position 55,046,016 of record CM035438.1, read on the forward strand.
AAGACAGCAGCCCTCTTCTGCTCTTTTTTTTCCAGAGAATTCCCCTCTTCTTCCCAGAAATTGACGATTCTTTCGCTTCCCCCCCGCCTCGATGTGCTGCCCCCCCTCCAGAAATACCGAATTCTTGTCGTCGTTGGCCTCTCCTTTTTTTTCATGCCGTCAATCCTCTGCATGCATGAAGAAGTCCGCCCACAACATGCGCCAATTGCCACCTTTTTCAGGTGTTGCATGAGTTCCTAGAACTCCGACCCCCGTCAGATCAGGCTTCCATTCCTCTTATCCATCCGATTCCATCCACATCAAATGAGCGCTATAGTTCTTCAGAGCTTTAGTCGTTGGATGACTCAGAGTTGCCTCCTCTCTCCAGAATCTATGCCGCCCAATTAAAACATATGATTGGCCTCCATCCTTTGAATCAGCCGCGCTCCCTTTCAGCCTCTGCTTGGTACCAACTTTGGTTTCAAAAACCATTCGTCTTCTGCAACTTTGAGCGCAGTCCGATCACCCTTTGATAGACATGAGTTCTCTAAATATGTTGACCTCCAAAAAAAAATATTTCAATTAGCACTAATAATAATTAACTTCTTATCCATTGCGAGACGGCATTATATATATAACCTTCCAAAAAATCATCAAAGCATTTCATATATCAAGATAGCCACACTTATTGGATCATCCAAAGATCGCTCCATGATTAATTCTGCATTCATCTCTCCTCTTCTCAGAATTGCTTGCTCTACCAAATTTGCACAACTGCTTAAAAATGCTATTAACATAGAGACTATGATACATCATCCTCATGCCCTCTTTGGTTGGAGTTTGAAAATATGTAAGATCTTTCTATTGATAATTTGCACTCATCCTCGTGATCTGACATTTCTAGCATCCAAATCGGGAGAGAGAATCTCTCCAACAACGTCAAACAAGAAGGGGAAGAAAATACATCATCAAATCAAAGATGAAACTTCATCAAGAGGAGTAGCTCTATTTTTTGAGGTAAAATCCATATTTTTCAACTTCATTGCATCAAGAGGAAGGTTTAAAAGAGCTAGAAGGCACCATGGATGATCTCAATGCTTGAATTGAGAAGCTCAAAAAGGGAAATCACCAACCATGGCGATTTAGAATAAGCAATTTTTTGATGGGGAAAGGTTTGTGGGGACTTTTGAGTGGTGGAGAGCCAAAACCCTACATAGATGAGGTAAATCCAACCAATAACCAAAGAAGAGTAGTAAGAGAATGGGATGAAAGGGACAAAAGAGTTATTTTTATTTTATATCAACATATTAGCAACTCCATGATAGGACATATTCAAGATTTGGATACATCGAAGAAGGTATGGGAGTGCTTGGAGAGATTGTACTCAACCTCCACAAAAGCTAGAAAAATGCAGCTCAAGAATGAGCTAAATAATCTTAGGAAAGGTCCCTCTCAAGGTGCAAATGATTACATATTAAATGTTAAAGAGCTTGCAAATGCATGAGGGACAATTGATTGTGCCCTAGATGATGACGATCTTGTAGCCCACACCCTAAATGGACTTACGGATGATGAAAAATGGAGGGCCTTCTTAACTTCAATGTATGTAAGGGACTCTCTTCGTGATTTTGATCAACTAATCACTCTCATGGTGATAGAGGAGATGAACCTTGGTGGTCATGATGCCAAGGATGGCCAAGAGCACTTGCTGTATGTAGGTAGAGTAACAAGAAGACACAACCGAGGTGATACAAGAGGAAGAGGAAGATATCAAAGCAACCAAGGAGGTCAACGACAACAAGAAAATGCAGGTCAAAGAGGTGGAAGAGCAGCAAATAGAGGAAGAGGTGCAAGATTTGGTGCAAGAGGACAACCCACTTCAAATGAATGCTTTGTATGTGGGAAGCCCAATCATTTTGCAAATGAATGTTATCATAAGGCTCAAAGACCAGGGAATCAAAGCAACAACAACAATTATAGAGGGCAAGGTAACTATGCAAACACATCATCCAACCAAGCGAATGATTATTGCTTGCCATGAGGTATGGTGAAGATATAACTCAAGCTAGTGAGGGAATGATTATTGCTTGCCATGAGGTATGGTGAAGGTATGGTATGTAGACAGTGGATGTATCAATCATATGTCATGTCGAAAGGAGCTTTTTAGTAATTTGTAGGTCCCAAAGCATCAAGGACATGTGGAAACAGGTGATAAATTAGAGCATACCATTCAACATGTGGGAGATATCAGTTTGGAAGGAAATCAAAGGGCAAAGTTCTTATCAGAGATATTACATGTCCATTCTATTACTAAAAACTTGATTTCCGTAGGCCAAATTGTAGAAAAGTGCTATCAAGTTACGTTCAATAAAAGAGGATGTTTTGTTGAGGATCCAAGGACATGTTTCAATCTCATAGCAAAAGGAAAAAAGCAAGGGAGAATATTCACAATGGACATAAATCAGCCACACCATTCCATGTATGTCACATATGCAGACACGAGGATATCAGATTTGGATCCATGGCATAAATGAATAGGCCACATCAAGGCTTCCCTTCAAGAAGAGTACCTATGTGAGAGCAAATGTTTTAGACCTCATTCACATGGATGTTTGGGGTCCAACAAGAGAAGCATCCCTTGCTAGAAATAGGTACTTTGTAACCTTCATTGATGACTTTTCAAGAAAAGTATGGCTGTATTGCATTAGGAAGAAATCAGATGTGTTCCACTACTTCACGAAATTCAAGGCACAAGTGGAGAAGGATTTTGGCAATTTAATCAAAACTTTGAGATCCAATGGAGGGGGAAGGTACTTCTCCCATGAATTTTCTGAATTTTTGTAGGTCAATGGCATCAAAAGACAATTTACATGCAGGTGTACTCCTCAACAAAATAGGGTAGCGGAGAGAAAGAAGAGACACATAGCAGAGGTAGCAAGGTGTATGCTCAATGAAATGAATATGCCACATTGTTATTGGGGAGAGGCTACATATACAACCACATACATCATGAATGTTGGCACAATTAAAATCAAGCCCACATACTTGGTTAATTAGCACATACTTGATTTATTGACATAACTCATACAAGGATTCATATGATCAATAGTAAAAAGTCCTTTACATTTACCTTTGTAAAAGTGATTCACATCCACATGGAGTTAGGAAGCTCTAAATCATGACTCATATGGTTGTTGAGTGGAGGGAATCTATCCTATACTTTAGGATTCACTTTTAGGTAGACATCTTTGCATTTGAATTCAAATAATGGCTCCATTTGCAACTATAAAAAGGGGATGATATGACCTGCATGATATGTCGAGTCCATGGTATCATGTTGAAGGGGATCTATTGTGAAGGGAGAGCTTATCTCATAGTTCATTCATCTCTCACACATTGAGCAATATATGATTGCCAATGACATTGTATTTGTATATGATTTAATACACATATTATCATTACATTCTCATTTCACGTATCTGCTATACCTACATCAGAACAGTGATCTTCTCAGAGCTTGTTCTTAGTGCATGATTGATCATTTGTCATGATTTAAATCATGGTAGATTCAGCATATTGCCTAATACAGGACTACAAATTTTCATTAGCATTGCTTCTCTCGATTACGAGATATTAATACATCTTTGCTCACTGGTCTGTTGACTGTTGCACCCCGTTATTGTCGGGATGGTTCTGTGATTTGCTAAACATCTTTCTCTATGTGTTTATGAAATCACTCATGATTGGTAACTTACTAAGCTAATTAGAGTAAGCCAATTGCTTTTGTGCTCGAAGGATTGTTCAAAGCATTTAATAAGTGTAGGAACAAAAATAGTAAGTTTTTTGAACTTGGATCAGCTCCTACGTATCTATTTTGATCCAATGCTTAGTGGATCATGTTCCAGCATCATATATGATTATTTATGATCATTACCATGTTAAAGAGGCCCACTACACTCTCTAGAAGTCATTCTTGATAGGTGTGAAGCAGAATCAAGCAACACCACTTCATCTCTTAAGATTATCCACCATGTCCTCCAACAATGGTATTAGAGCAACAACAAGAAAAGTGGGAGATGGATTTCCATCCTTCATTGACAAATTGGACAGAGACAACTACTCAGCATGGTCACTAAGGATGCAAGCCTGTCTTCAAGGGAGAATTTTATATGAATACATCTCAGGAGATGAAGAAATGCCAATCTTCAGGAGCAAGCATCAACCTACAGGGGAAGAGCAAGAAAGGTTGAACACATGGTGTGGAAAGGATGCTCTTGCCACGTCTTATCTACTAAACTCAATCTCTAATGTCTTTTTACCATACATTAGGAATTTCAAGACTTCCCAAGAGACTTGGGAAGTACTCTCATCATATTTCTCCTCAAATATAAGAGCTAGCAAGAATCATTTATGGGTGGATTTTACAACTCTAAAGAAGCAACCAAAGCAAGGAGTGATTGATTATGTAACCAAGATGAAAGATGTGGCTAACTAGCTTGCAAGCATTGGAGAGGAGATAGAAGAAGAACACATAGTAAGGAAAATCATTAATGGCATCAAAGTTGATGATAAGTGGGAGTCATTCACCAAAGCAATGGACCTCTACATGGATATGCAAATACCTGACCTCAAAACCTTGATGAGGCAACTCTTCACCCATTAGACAAAGCTAAAAAAGAATAGTGATAACTCTAGAGGTAACCAATCTTCTACCCTTTATATAGAGGTACAATAATGGAGGTGTTGTATTATTCATGGGTTCAGAAGGTTAAACGTATGGATTCTAAAGGTTAGAATATGATGTATGTTTGCTTTGGTCTAACCCTTGAATTACCCTTGGAACATGCCTTGAACCTTTGGGTTAAACCCTTGATTTAACCCTTGAGGTATTTATTCATAGGAGCTCCCAATTGAATGGTTAGAACCTTATGTTGATTTATCCTAAGATGTGGGAACCTTAGTCTTGGGAGAAGCTTCTCTGGGAGCCACCTTGTGTGTACGTGAGAGAAGAATCCTCATTTGATTTAGAAGGCATGTGATAGACCTTGGGAAATTAGAAGGCATGTAATCACCCTTAGGAAAGTGTCCACATGAGGGACACTTGGCTGGACGCTTGGCCAATCTCAAGGACATGCACCCCCTTGGGCTAGAGGTATATATATGGGTGGACTTGGATGGGTGGAGAGGTGCTCTCTCTTCACCTTGGTGGTTTTGCTAGGTAGTTAGTCCTTAACCAATGGTTGTTCCACAACATTGGTACTCAGAGCTAGGTTGTACATTTTGAACTCACGTGAGTGTCTTCTCTGTCATATTATGACCGGTAGATCTATGTTTGCCTCGGGTTATGAGCTCACGCACGTGCACCTTGTGAGTGCAAAAATGGGAACCATGTGACCCCCCCACGAGGAGGCATGTTGATCAATGTTCGGACTTCTGAAGTTCTGATCCGCATGGATTCTGCCAAACCACGTGATAACACCAATGCCTCAAATCGAGGCACACGAAGAACAGCACACACGCATGCTCTACCTGACTCAGACTCAGAGCTTAGAGCGGAGATCACGCACCGCATGCTGTTCTAGAATTGAAACTTGGGATGTTTTAGTTTTATAGACATGAAGTTTGCAAAGAACCTCATATATGGGATTGTGTATGTTCGGCAACTCACGCACATAGCAGGCACTCTGTAGTTCCCTGCTTGGCCCCATCTGCTATTTTTTGAAAATGGTCATCTTACACACTCATGAGCAATGCTTTGAGATCCATTTTTTTTCAAGCATGGAGTTCTATGTGAAGCATCGAAAAAAATATGGGGAAGTATTCCATTCATTTTATATAGTTTTCCTCATTATTTTCAAGTTTTGAACTCATGAATTTTTTATTTAAATTATTCTCGTTGCATATAGTTGCATTAGCATATATGTATGAGATATGCAAGCAAAAGATTTCATGCATTCTAAGTATGAACATAACATGAAATAGAAAGAAAGGAATGTATTTGTCTCCAAACATGAAAATAAGTATTATAGGATTTGTACACTAATATGCATTGAATTCATCTCATATGCGAATCTTCATAGTTCTGGTAAGGTTAAATATTGAGTTTAAGCATATCATTAAGCGGAGGAAAAGAAACTAACAATTCGCCCCTCCTGAACTCTGTCGTCCCCGATAGGCTTTGGAAGTGTACGGGAGTATGTTCTGTACACTTTTTGCTCTGTTTCATTAAGCAGATTGGCTTCACATATCATGAGTTGCTTCCATTGTTCTGCTTTCACACCATCATGTGGTGGCTGTCTATGATCGGCGAAGAAGCTTAATTCATATGCCACTAATCTGGCATTCAAATTGGATGACATTTTTAAGAAAATTTCTGAGTCAATTTCAAAAAATCCTGTGAAAAAGGCTTCTTCAAATGTTTGCATGTATGTACTCGGAAAAAACATCAACCTAGAATAATACGTCATTACTGTTGGTCGGCTAGGCATAACAGACAAGTCAAAAACAAGAATATTTGTTCCTTGGTTAATGCCAATGAAGTTCAAAAATGTATATGCCGCGTGCTTGAAGACCCTTAATACTGTAAGTATCATATTGAGTATTTTATTGGTCATTTTGATAGTTAAATCGGGTACGGTTGCATAATTCTGCAGCCAATATTCAATGGTTTTGATCAGGTATTTTATTGGTCATTTTGATAGTTGAATCGGGTACGGTTGCATAATTTTGCAGCCAATATTCAATGGTTATGATCATGTAATCCTCCGTAGGTAGGTAGTTATGTGGTGGACTTGGAAGTAATGGATAGTTCAGCCACTGTTTATTGATAGCACCATTCTTTTGCATTTCCAAAAATTTTCTGGCTTCTCTTCTACGCGGTATTGGACAAAAAGATGGATTTACCTGTAATAAGTATGGTGCTGCTTGCCAGTGCACCCGTAATGTAGGATGTTTCTCCAAAAATTTTCTCCTCCAAATAGGTTGTGCTGCTTCAAATTCTTCTTGAGTATAGTTGAATGTGTCATTTTTGAACTGCAGCTGTTCGTCTGGGTTTTTCTGTGTGATCTTCTTTATGTATTGTCTTGTTTTCTCTTTCAATAGTCCATACGGAATGTTGAAAGGCTTCATGATCGTCTCCAAGTCTTTTCCTTTAATCTTTGCTTCTTTCATCACTTTGATGACTTCATTTTCAAAATTTTCTATCAACCGGGACACCAATAGTGCCCGTTCCTTCTAACTTATTTCTGCAGTATATGGCATTGGATGATCATCATGTGGTTCCGCCATCTGCTCTTTATTGGAGAATTATAAATCGGGGGAGATAGAGGACGTACCTCTACCTCGTCAATAGGATTTTCTTGTCTTGGCTCTACTGGTGTCCCGATTGGTGTTGGCTCTATTGCTTTAACGTTTAATTTTGTAAGTTGGTCAGTCTTTTCTTTTATTTCTTGCATTGCTGCCCTTAGAGCTTCTTTTGTTGCAAGCAACTCATTGCCAATTTCTGCTACATGATCCATGTTTTCACTATAACTCTCAGCAAGTTTGCCATTGCCGATGTTTAACTGCTTCGTGAGCTCCTTAGTTTCATTCATGTATTTTTGTTCCCATTGTTCTCTTAGGGTTTGCTCTTGTTTCAGCAGTTCTGCGTACTTTTCAATCTGATCTTTTAATTCTTTCTGGTCAATATTTGTAGTCTTCGATTTTTCGATAGGCTGATCGTACAGTAATGCCTTCATCAGTTCTTTATTTCTGTTGCGTAAATTGTCATTTTCCTCCATGTACGCCTTCAGTTGTGTTTCGAGCAGATTACTTCTAGCTTTCATTCGCTCCTTGTTTGCTTCACTAGCTTCATGCTGTCTTTGTAATTCTGTCAGTTGTGTCTGTAGCTGATGATACTAGTGCATCAATGTATCACATTGTGTTTTTACTGCGAGTAACTCCGTTTCTTTGGCGGCAGTCTCTTTCTGAGCCTGGATGAGCTTTGCGGATAGTTGCTCACTCATGATTTGAAATTGATTCTTTTCTCGCATGGCCTTGTCATAATCCGCATCTGTATCCATCATTTGTTGTTGTGTATCCATGGCCGTCTGGATCATTTGTTTGACAACCGGTTTCAATTGAGTAACATCCACATTTAACCATGTGGTAGGGATGCTAGGTTCTGCTCCTGTTGTCACATCTTTCCCTTGTGCCACGTGTAATGTAGTATCATGGGGCTGCCTAATATGAAGTTGGATCCTTGGCTCAGCCTCCATGTGGTCAATCTTGCCTTGAGGTGTATCATCAGGCACTTCAATTATAATTGGCTCCTTATTTGGTTGTAGGCTTGAGTGCTGGTCCACTGGAGTTTGTAGTTCTTCTTTGATAGGTGACACTACATCTTTATTAGACATTGGAACTTCCTTGATGCTGACCCTTGACGTTTCATTCAATTGAATTACGTGCACTATCCCAGTGGATTCTTCTATGTTCTTTACTTGTGCCTGTTGATTGTCAGGTGTGACTTCAACTTGATTGATCTCTGTCCAATCCTCATTATGTGTTTCTGTTTGTATATCCGTATCCAGGGTGTCCTTCTCAGGGCTAGATTCCTCAATAGAGCTTGATTCCTCCAACCCTATTTCTTTGTATCTGGAAAGTACTTGATGAGTTGCTTTATCCTTCTATTTCTTTTCCTGGCTTGCCTGTCTGTAATGGTGACCTTCAATATTCAAATTTACTTGCCCCCGCATATACTGATGCGTTTCTTCTAGGGCTGCAGAGAGATCTCTCTTGGTAATTGGTTGTTGGGTCCCAGGAATCTTTGGAAATGTGTGTGTCCTCTTTGATTGGGGTGTGACCTTGGCTTCTTCCTCTCTAAGGCGCTTAGTTCCTCTCATAGGTGTCTTTGAGCTGGTTCCTACTTCTTCAACAGCGACGACTGTTTTCTTTTTTTTGGAACAGTTGCTGACTTTACATATTTGGCCATCTCAGTTGAGGTTGGCATCAAGCACAAGCAGTTCTTCATATCCAGTGCCTCATAAATAAGTAGGGTCAAGGCCGAACTACCATTCAGAAATTTTTTCTGACCCCACTTCTTCTTTGCTTCAAATAGGCGTTCTTGGACATATGGAGTCATGTTGACTTGATTTCCGACTTGCCTCATAGCATGTGAGAGCAGTTGCATCATGATCTTTTGAGGTGTTGTATATCTATGCATACTTGGAAAACAAAAGTGCTGATGCACTAATCGAACAGCCTCTTCAATATCGATTCTATTGATTTCCAAAAAGGATCGCTTTTTCGGATCATGACATTCGTCTTTGACATTTGTGAGTCCTTCTTGATTCCATCCAAAAGCCTTGTTAATCAGCTCATGAGTGAATTGAATTGTCTTCCAGGCACCAACTTTATCCAGTACTCGTGCCTCAAGAATTGATATCTTATTCGATGCAGGCTGAAGTGTATTCATCACTTGCGTACATCTCTGGAAATCTGGTAGATAAATAGGTAATCTGAGAAATGCATCCATTCATGCTTGTGTCCAGACATCTGTCATGCGCGGTAATCCTTGTATGATAGTCTTGAAATCTTGCGACATGATAGGGAAGTAGTGATCCCTGTCCATGATTTTGATAGTGGCCATGAAAATGAGATCCGATACTAGTTGGTCATCCAGAAACCAATGGCCTCTTGCTTTTGTTATTGATTCCAATGGAAGAAGTTGGACCTCTTCCTCTTGCGTTGCTTCGGAATTAGTAGATGCCATCTGCACTCAATATAGAGTATGAATTAGTGGCAAGATTGTATCAAAAATCCTCCTTCATTTGTCTTTCATAAGTTTGGCAATGTTCACGCGAATGTTCCGCGTGAATGGTGTCATCCCTTCCCTGTGGGTGTGAGAAAGGTAATACCTGGGATTTTTCCTACTTTTAGATATTTTTATGTTTTTGTCTGAAAGAAAAACAGAAAAGTTAGTTCATAGCCGAAGCGGTTATTAATTTTTTTTTGGTAATTTTCTTTAGATTATGTACAAGTGCTCTCCTATTTCCCAAAGGGAAATTGTGCTTCACTATCCTGAAATAGAAGAATATTGTGCCGAATGCATGGCCTTGTAATGTGGCCCTATTATGCATACTTTGGATTCTGGTAACTCCAAATGCGTGCAACTCGAAGTATTTGGTAGATGTATACAGCTTGTCTTGTCTTTCGGCATCCAAATCTGCTTTATTCTGTTGGGAGAAATCATGTTCCCAACATTCCTAGTGAATGCGGTGCTTCTCATTTGGTGCTTCTGCTTTGTCTGCTTTTTGAATCTTGGAATGACGTGTGAATTGTATGTAGACTCCTGCTCTATCCTGTAGCAGTTTAGCTTCTGTCGTTTTGCCTTTAGACCATACTGATTTTCCTTATTCATTGGTTCATCCTTTTTTATGATTGTCATTTGAGTACATGACTTGGGAATCCATATTTGTGTGCGGGCTGGCTGAGCGGCTATCACCTTCTTCGGAATCCATACTTTAGCAATTCTTTGTGGAACTAAATATCCAGAGCGATTTACATACTGGTTTTGTGGGTTCTTCTGTTGTAGCAAGTAGTTCTTCTGTTGAAGATATGCAGCCATTTGGTCCTTCCTTATCCAAGCTTGTCGAGTGTAAGGAATGGGGTATATTCTAATAGGTGCAGACTTGTGATTGCCCAAAGAACTAGTCTCTCTTGTGCGTGGTTCTTTGCTAAGGCTGTTTTCGGATAGAATGTTACTCTTGTGACTTGCTAGATTAGAAGATGGTGTATCAGCAGAATTCAGTTTATTCTCACATGAAGTACTCAATGAAGGGGTTTCCATAGTGCTAGTGAACATGCATTCATCACTGTGTTCATTTGGATGAGTTTTCGGTTCTATACTTGCGGCTTTGATTGGTCGTTCGTCTAGCATGTTGAATACTTCACGATGTCCTTTCTTGGTCAAGATGTATCCTAAGGCCAATTGAATAGTTACTTCATATTCGTATATCCAGTCTTGACCTAACACAAGCTCTTCCAATAAGTCCTTATCGTGACATACTAAGAGTTTTTGTTCCATTGTGTTGTTTCCTAAGTGTAGAGGTAAGATAATCTCTCCTATACACTTGGTGATCTTTCCTCCTATTCCAATCAGCTGTGCCTTTGATGGACGTAATTCTTCCTTGAGTTGTTGAGTCAATGAAAATTTGATGCAGATTATAGCGGCTCCTGTGTCAATGAGAGCATCCACTAAGTGGTATTCTTTTTCTTCGGCTCCCAAATTCAAGTATGGTTGCGTCCTTTGCTGACCTAGGTTTTCCGTGGCTCTAAAATTAGCCATTGGGATGAGTTCCTCTCCTAGTCGATATCTCTCATCTCTCTCTCTCAACCACTCTTTTTGTTTCCTGATCCGCTCTAGCGCTTCTTGTCTGGCTTCCTCTCGTACTCTTTCTTCCTCTAGATGTCTATTTTTACCCGTTATCAGTCGTGACATTATTTCTTCAGTCAGTGGCTCTAAATATTTTTTTACTCGACATCCACTGATATAGTTTGGTAATACATCTCCATCTAGAGTTGCTAAGCTGATGGCTCCGTTGGTGGATATGCGATTAATGATTAACGGGCCATATCCACTTTTTTGTAGTTTCTTTGCGTGTTGTTTCAAAGTATAAACCAAAATTAAATCTCCTTCCTTCAAATTTTTATCTTTAATATGAGCATCAAAATATGCCTTTTGTCGCCTTTTAGCAGCATAAATCCCTGCTACTGCTTGTAACCTAGTTTCATGTAACTTCTCTATTTGATCCAATTGAGCTGAGAGTTCACGTCCTGTCCACTCATAAGTTGTTGCTACTCTGAGAGTGGATATTAAGAAATCAATTGGAAAAATAGCATTTTGTCCATACACTAAGTTAAAAGGAGTAGTTCTTATGGCAGTCTTGTAAGCTACTTGGAATGCCCATAATGCGTGATGTAATTGTTTATCCCAATCCGATCTACCATTGTTCACAATTTTGGTGAGAACTGTGCACAAGATTTTATTCGAACTTTCGGCTTGTCCATTGGCTTGTGGGTGATAAGGGGCTGATTTCTTATGAATTACCAAGAATTCATTCAGTAAGGCTTCTATAACTTCATTCACAAAGTGTGTGCCTCTATCACTCACAATTTCTATCAGCAATCCAAATCTAATGAAAACATTCTCGAAGAGAAACTTGGCAGTAGTTCTTGCGTCATTTTTCTTAGTTGCTTTGGCTTCAACCCATTTGGTCAAATAATATGTGGCTACAATTATATACTCGGCATAGGATCCTTTAGCTAGGGGGCTAATAGGTCCTATGAAGTCTATTCCCCATTTTGTGAAAGCTTTGGCACTCATCATGGGTTTTAGTGGCATTTCATCTCTTCTAATTGGGTATTTCGTTCGTTGACATGTATCACACCGTTGAATATATGTGGCTGCATCCTGATGTAAAGTTGACCACCACATTCCAGCAAAGAGAATCATTTTTGTTGTTTTATCTGCAGAAAAATGTCCTCCTGCAGCTCCTGTATGTGCCATCTCTAAGACAGCAAGATACTCGTCTTCATGAATGCACATTCGCAAATGATTATCTCTTCCTCATTTAAAGAGTTGTTTTCCTATGAGAGCATAGTCCTTGCTTTGCTCTATTAATGCACGTTTCCTTGCTAGAGTGGCTCCTTCTGGGTACTCTTGGGTCTTTAAGAACTTCACCAGAGGCATGCTCCATCTTGGTGCTACGGTGGAGTAGCATAGAGTGGAGTTCTCTTCTGGATTCCGTTCTTGATAGGTTGGGCAGGCTGATACATAGTTATGTGCATCCCTCTGCATGGTTGGGCAATATATGTCCAATCTCCTTAGTGTTTGCCATGTTCTGTTCGCATTTAGATGAGTTTTCCATTGATTTACATGTGCTTTTTGAAGCCACATCTCTTGTTCCTCTTCTTCTACGCATCTCATGAGTAATCCACTTGAGTCTTGGTGATACAAACTTCCAGCGATGATATGAAGGTTTTTAGTCTTCCATAGGTCTTGGGTTCAGTTTGGTGTGATCCCATTTTTAGGTCCATACGTGAGTATAGGGATCAACTTTTCTGCCCATTAGGGACATACTTCGAGGTTGAACAGGTACATGTCTGGCAGATCATCAGGTACTCCTATGGGTGGTTTTCCATGTGTCATTCTTGGTAGGTGATCCGCTCTTATGTGGGTATTTCCTTTCTTGACTACTACTTCAAAATCAAATTCCATCAACAATAAAAACCATCGTACTAGTCGTCCCGTATTACAAGGCTTATTGACTAAGTACAGTAGGGCTTGATGATCAATGAAGAATTTGAATTTGTTTGCCAATAAGTAGTGTCAAAACTTCTTTACTGCATACACCATCCCTAGGCCTTCTCTCTCAGTTGTGGTATAATTGCGTTCTGCTTGATTCAACTGTCTACTGGCATAGGCTATAGGGTGATCTAACTTTTCTGTATGTGCGGGTTGAGCTAGGATGCAACCAATGGCAAACTTGGAAGCATCTACGTGAATGTGAAAGGGTTTGTTCCAATTAGGTACTCGAAGGATTGGGGCTGAACTCAATCGACTCTTTAATTCGTTAAAGGCCTTTTCACATTCTTCTGTCCAATTAAATTGAGACAATAGTGCATAAAGAGGTCTAGCAATTATGGCATACATATGTATAAATCTTCGGTAGTATCCGCAATGTCCCATAAATGCTTGGACTTCCTTAGCAGTCTTTGGTCTTGGCAAATCCAGAATCACTTTGATTTTGTCTTCATCATTTGAAAGTCCATTTTTAGAGACAATATGTCCTAATATTTTTCCTTGTCGAACCATGAAGACACATTTTTCTGGGTTGAGGCATACTCTATATTGTCAACATTTGGCAAAGATCTTTCCTAGTTCAGGGATATGCTCTGATCATATAGCTGAGTAAGTGCATAAATCATCCACGTATACCTCCATACTCTTTCTCAGGAACTCCTTGAATACATGGCACATCAATGTTTGGAAAGTGGCTGGGGCATTGGTTAGGCCGAAAGGCATGACCCTAAAGGCATACACTCCCCACTCAGTTGCAAAGGTTGTTTTATGCTGGTCCTCAAGAGCAATAGCTACTTGATTATAACCTGAAAAGCCGTCCAAAAAACTATAAACTTCCTTCCCTGCCACTCTTTCCAAAAGATGATCCGTGATGGGTAATGGGTAATTGTCTCTAATGGTGGCAGCATTTACTTTTTTCAGGTTTATGCATACCCTTAACTTACCATTCTTTTTCGGTACAACCACCAAGGGTGACACCCATTCCGTGTGTTCAATCTCATATATGAATCCAGCATCTAATAACTTATCTATCTATTCCTTTATCTTTGCTGAGTAAACATCGTTATATGTGTAAGGTCTTTGTTTGGAAGGTTTAGCTTCAGATGTCATAGGAATTCTATGTGCACATATAGATGGATCTACTCCTTTCAAATTCTTATATGTCCAGGCAAAGACATCCCTGTATTCCCTTATGAGTCGTATTAACTCTTGTTCTTCCTCCATTGAGACATCCTGTCCTAGAAAAGTACATCGTTCTTCTCCTTCCTCTAAGGTTACTACTATTTTCTTGGTCTGTTCTTTATTGTCATATGCTATTCCTGGCTGTGCTTCTCGTTTTGGCATTTGAATAGCAATTCTTCTCTCTTCTACTTCATATTTTGAAGTGGGCGGGCACTTCAAATTGGTCTTGAGGCTTGTTTTCTTCGTCATTTTTTGCTTTATCTAATCCAAGCTCCTCTTCCTGTGTTGGTTCTTGATCTATTTCATTAGTTATGACACTTACTTCTTGATTTCCACTTTCTATTTCCATTTGCTCTTGCTCCATTTCAATGCTCTTGTAATCCTCCTTCCATTCTTTTTCAATTACTTCTCCTTCTTCCGCCTCTTGAAGAACTACCACATATAGACTAACGTCATATCCTTCCTCATCAATATATAGGCTGGATCTTGTACTGATCTAGCAACTCCTTGCCTTTGCTTCCATCCTTTCCTCCTATCTTCTTCCTTTTTCGCAGTTTGGCATATCCATAGATGAGTGTCTTCATTCATCCACGATTGGTCACTTGAACCTATACTATGAATCGACTGGTTATCTTCCTCCTTGTGAATCTGATTCCATTGTAAGGGAGGAACATCTTGATACGTATATGTGTGGATGTTTATTCTTGTGGTGGTTCCTTCATGCTGTAGGTATACAGCGTCTTTTCCCCAATCTTGCACTACCTTTAGTTGTCTCATGAAAGGTCTTTCAAGTATCATTTCATAATTGCTAGGCCTTTCAAATTGACATATCGCTAAGGTGTGCTCGAATTCAACTCCGCAAGTGGTAAAAACTACCCGTTCCAATAATCCCAAGGGTCGTTCAGTGTGTCCGTCTGCCATTTGTATCTTCATGCGCGTTGGTCTTAAAGCTGATTCCCATTTTTCCCAGATTTCTTTAGTAGCAATTCCTACTCCAGCTCCAGAATCTAAGATGGTTTTAGTGGTGTAACCCCTATAGGTAATTGGAAGGCAAGTATTTCCTTCATCTCCCTCACTGAACTCTCCAACCTTATCAACTGGGATTTTTACTGTGTTTACTTCATCAGACATCTCCTTCTCGTCCACCTTGATCTCCAATTGGCTGGTCAGTTTCTCCTTCAAATGTGGTTTGTTCCTTAACAGTTCTTCTAACGTCAGGGTACAAGGGATTTTTACCTTTTTAAGATGTTGTATGATATCCGATGTTTTGACTGATGGGTTTGATTCTTTTTTCCTTATCGAGGGAATACAATATAATTCCGAATTATGTTCGTACTCTCCTGTGTAATTTGGAAAAACCTTTACACTGTCATTTTCTTTGTTACCTGGATCAATTGGTATTATTTCTTCTGAATTCAGTTCAGGTATGGAGTCTTCAATTTCACCTTCTGCTTCTAGCTCCTCAAAGGGTGGTTCTATTCCTTCCACTTTCTTCCATCAGTCTTCTTGGACTCTTGCCCACAAGTCTTTAGGCCATTCCCCTTCTACTTCAGGAATAATGGATCCTTCCCTTTTGTCCTCACAGTGATTTTCATTGTGTATCTCACCTTCTTTGGTTTTCTCAGGGTCATTAAGGGTGACACACTCTTGGAATTCTTCTTCGGGAATTCGCGAGTTGGGTAATTGAACAACAGGTTTTTCTAGGGTCTGTTGAGCCACTTCAATTAACTTCTTACATATCTCCAACCTTTCTTTCTCTAGGTCACCTCTAGGATATTCTCTTTCATGTTGTTCAATGGTAGGTCCTGCTCTTATTCGTGCTTTGTACGCCTAAATCCACATGGCTAATTCTTTAGGCATGGGATCTGCTAAAACTGATCCTACCTCTTCTTTTTTTGACTTTCCTTTCCGAATTTCTTCTTCCTCTTCTTGTTTCTCTTTTGGATTTTGTTCACTCTTTTCATTTTCCTTCTTTTGTTGTAGTTTCTTTTCCTTCATCCTATCTCTACGGTTCTTCCATCTCTATGTTCGTTTACTTGTAACAATTTTCTCAGGCTCCTCCGAGTCTTCAACTATTTGAGGTGTAGGTATGTTCCTTTCTCTGTCACCTTGATCATTTTCTTTAGTTTTGTCTGGGGTCTCTTTAGCTTTGGCTCTAGTTATTGCTTTCAATGGCACAGTGTACTCCTTATCACTCCCTGATGACTCTATCACTTCTATCACATTAATCTGCACATTAGAGTTAACTTTGTTGGGGTTCTTGGGGAAATCTCTGAAAAGGTGTTCTTTACCACAATCACTACAGTATCCTTCCCAGACTCGCTGTGGTGGTGGTGGGTTTGGTAGTGTACATTCTCTGATATAATGATCACCTCCACATCTATAACATGGTCCTCTAGGTACAGGCGGTCTGTTCATGGGTCGGGGGGGTATGGATGCCCTAGGGGCTATGTACATTAATGACACATAGTCCTGCTCATATCCATAGGAACTATCCGACACTTCCATGCCATAGGAATATGGTTCGTACATTTGTCCATATTCTATCATAGAGCTCTCATAAGTGGGATAGTTTCCTTGGCTATGGTCATAGGATGAATCATATGGTTCATTACTAGTCAAAGGTGTGGCTAGAACTATTGCTCTCTCTAAGTTTTCTTCAGGCTCAGCTATTTTCACTGGGACAACATTTTGAGGATGAGGTGGTTGTTGTCCTAACACCGGTTGTGGTTGAGTGTACCCTTGATAAGCACATGGTCATGGTATAGGTGCCTGTTGCTGATATGTGGGATATCTAAAGGCTTCTCCTCCTAGATCTCTCTGAGGGTATTCATAAGGTCTCATGACAGGTTGTACAGGTCTTGATTCCCTATCGTAAGGACAGTTTTCCGTGCCATGATTTGTATACTTTTGTTCTATGCTGCAATATTGTAGAGGGCCCGGAATGGGTGGTCTATTGTAAGCATAAGCAGGTGGTGGGACTGTTGGGAGAGTTGGTTGGATGCACTCAAGAGATTGAGTTGAAGCTGCTAGACCTGCTTTGCTTCAGCCCTCCTTTGCTTCAGATGTGCTTAGTACACAATTTTAGCTTCCAAATGATGCCAAGAAAGCATACATGTACTTTGTAAATGATATGTGTAATGATCAAATCAAAACAGACTACTTGAGACTTCAAGAATCCAAGAAAACTTGCTAATTTGGTATTGACACCTGCTCAGTCTTTCACTCAGTATGACCAGCACACTTACAATTGATCAAATTCCTTCTGGACATATTAAATTAGCTTAGCAAGATACCATTTGCAAGTGGAATGAGATAAAATGATAAACTACACACTGAGAAATCCCTTTAGCCAAATTATATGTACCCCCGACTTTTTGGGAACTCTGTAGAAGAATACCATAGAGCAATTCGATAGCGATTTCTCAAAAATGGCTGAACCAAACTTCTTCAAATTTTGTAATCTTGTAGAATACTTTGTGCTGGTTCCAACAAGCCTTGAATCACTTAATTTGGTTCAGTAGATCCTGAGATATGCCTTGTTGAAGTTGACAGACTTGGAGATGATGACTCAGAGAAAACCAGAGATAGTGAATGTAAATCTTTCTATTAGTTCACATGAATGTACAATCTCATTGGCTTGATAGGTGTAGCCTAATGAGTTGGAGATGTGTAGGCTATAGTGTAGCACTCACACACTCAATGATCAAGAGTATTAGCCTCGGGAAAAGTGAAGGACACCCGCAACTTTTGACTTGTTGCTTTTATAGGAGTTAAGTGAGAATTTGAGTTTGAATTCAAATTCAAAATCTCCTATGATCACTCCACTAAATGTAGGGAGATATTCTCTCCATTAATCAACTACATTTTTCCACGAATCTATCAAGTAGGTGTGATTACATGAGATGCCAAGTCATATAGACTTTTACAATGGGTAAAGAAGTAAGAACTTATAAGCATAAGTTCACATGGTCCTTTCTTCTAGTGAATTAAACTTCCAAGGTTTCAACACCACATTTCCAAGGTTCCAAGCCAAGTGTGAAGGCTTGAATTGCACCAACAGCTCCCCCTCAATCCAAGCACTTTGGCTTAAGTCTTCATCTTTAGTCTTCAATCACATCCTGCAATCCAATCATGGATTTGAATCTGCATAACTTGTTTCCATCCAAAGATTTTGTAAGTAAGTCTGCACATTGCATATTAGTGGACACATAAGTCAATTGAATGTCTTTGCTTAGCAACTTTTCTCTCACATAGTGGTAATGAACCTCTATGTGTTTTGTCCTAGCATGATATATTGGATTAGCTGCAAGGTGAAGAGAGCTTGTGTTATCTCCAAAGATGATTGGAGGTCTAGTGTATAGACCTAACTCTGTATATAAAAGCTTCAACCAGATAGCTTCTTGAGTGGCATTGGCTAGCCCTCTATACTCTGCTTCAGTGGATGACAAAGCTACTGTAGGTTGTTTCTTGGCTGACCAAGAAATTGGTTTATCACCTGCAAAACATATGTATCCTGATGTGCTTCTCCTATCATCCTTGCATCCTGCCCAATCTGCATCTGAATATACTTTAATGTCAATATCTGATGTATAAGGAAAGTACAAACCATGGCTTTGAGTTCCTTTGAGGTACTTCAAGATTTTCTTGGCTGCCTCTAGGTGAGGTACCCTTGGTTTGTGCATGAATTGGCTTAGCACACTAACTCCATATGCTATGTCAATTCTTGTCAAGGTAGCATAATTCAAACTACCAACTATACTTTGGTATCCTGTAATGTCTTGGACTTCATCACCTTCATGAGCACTAAGCTTTAGATTGACCTCCATTGGAGTACTTGAGACTTTAGCTTCCTGCAAGTTAAACTTCTTCAACATGTCTTGAATATACTTTTTCTGAGTGATATATATACCTGAATTAGTGTAGACTAACTCAAGACCTAAGAAGTATTTCAATAATCCAAGATCATTGATCTTGAACTACTTCATCATCTGTCCTTTGATGTGTCTAATCCCACTGACATCATTACCTGTAATGATGATGTCATCAACATAAACACACAAGTAGATTACCTCTGTACTACTCCTCTTTATGAATAGAGAGGTGTCTGCTTTACTCATCACAAATCCTTGGTCTTGGAGATATGTTGTCAACCTGTAATTCCATGCTCTAGGTGCCTGCTTCAAACCATATAGAGCCTTCTTCAATTTACAAACATAATTTACCTTCTTGGGATCTTCATAGCCAGGTGGTTGTGACATGTAGACTTCTTCAGATATCCATCCATTCAAGAAAGCATTCTTGACATCTAATTGGTACATGTTCCAATTCTTGGATGCAGCTACACTCACTAGTACTCTGATTGTTGGCATCGTAGCCACAGGAGAAAATGTCTCCTCATAATCAATGCCTTGGGTTTGTGCAAAACCCTTGGCAACCAACCTAGCTTTGTACCTGTTTATTGTTCCATCAGAATTTCTCTTTAGCTTGTAGATCCATCTGGATCCTATCACCTTCATAGTGTCCTTCTTGGGTACCAAGTCCCAAGTATCACTCTCCTTGAGAGCTTCCATTTCTTCATCCATAGCTCCTTTCCATTCTGGTTTGGTAATTGCTTCTTCATAGGTACCTGGTTCTTCATTTAACAAATCCTTTGCAAGATATACAGAATGTTTAGTTACAAGTGATGTGTCATACCCATATCTGATAGGCTTCTTACTTTCTCTCTGAGATCTCCTCATAGCTTGAGTTGAGGATTCTGGTATATCCTCTAGCTTCTTCATCTTCATCTTTCCTTTGGACTTCCATGCCTTGAATTCCTCAAGGTTAATTGTGTCATCATCATCTGAGCTTGAGTCTTCTTTCTGGATTGGTTCCTCCTTGGTGAGCTTTGGGAAATCTTCTTCCATATCATAGGGTAGACTAACCTTCCTGCATTCATTCTCATACCATGAGTCATTCTCATCAAAGATGACATCTCTACTTACCTTGAAACCTTTGTTTGAGGGGTTGTAGAATTTGTACCCTTTCTGGTTCAAGTCATAACCAATGAAGATACATTTTTCAGCTTTAGGATCTAGCTTTCCCCTTACCTGTGAGGGAATATGCACATATGCTACACAACCAAAGATTTTGCAATGATCCAGAGAAGGTCTCTTACCATGCCAAGCTTCATATGGTGTCATACCATCAAGTGATTTGGATGGCAACCTATTTATGAGATAGGTGGCAGTGGATACACCTTCTGCCCAAAGATAATTTGGCAGCTTCTTTTCATTAAGCATAGACCTAGCTGTTTCTACTATGAGTCTATTCCTTCTTTCAGCTACTCCATTTTGTTCAGGTGAGTACCTTGTGGTTATCTCCCTTTTGATGCCTCTTTCCTGCAAGAAATCTTCAAACTCATTGGAGAAGTATTCTCCTCCACCATCTGACCTTAGCCTTTTCAAGCTTCTTCCTGTTTGATTTTCAACAAGTGCAAGATACCTCTTGAAACAATTAAACACTTCATCTTTATGTTTCATAAAGTATAAGATAGTCCACCTGCTATAGTCATCAATGAAGGAAACATAGTACCTTGAACCTGAAATGGAGGGATCCTTGCTAGGTCCCCAAACATCTGTGTGTACCAACTCTAGATAGTCCTTATGCATGAAACCTTTCCTTGAATAGGGCAACCTGTGAGACTTACCAAACTGACAAGCACCACACTTGTAAATCATGTGTTGCTTGGACACATTAGGTATGCCAAGCACACATTGATCCCTGCACATTTGCTTTAGGGTTCTTTCACCTATGTGACCTAACCTCTTGTGCCATATTTCTAACTCTGAAAGTGTTTGATCCTTGTAATTGTATAAAGCAATGTTCTTGGTGTCTTCTAGCTCAAAAGTAAACAATCTACCTGATTTCTCTCCCTTGGCTATCCTTCTGAATCCATGTCTTGGGTCCTCCACATATGCTCCATGTTGAGTGAACCTGACCTGCAAACCTTTCTCTACAATCTGACCAACACTCATTAAATTCTTGGTGATGGCTGGTACATAGAGTACCCTGCTCAATAGGTTCTGGTTACCATCACATGTCTTTACATTTCCAATTTTAACAACAGAATGTTTAGTATCATCACCTGTCTGTACCTGATGTTTGCCCTTGGGCTCTTCCAAATCAGAGAGTAGTGCCACATTGCCAGCTACATGGTTAGAACATCCTGAGTCAATATAAAATAAATGATCATCATTTGTACCTGCCTTTGAGGTCATATTCATGATCAATAGGGAGTCATCTTGCTCCTCTGTGTAGTTGTTGTAGTCCCTTCTATTTCTGAATCCACCTTGGTAGTTACCATTGTGGTTGTGGTTGTAATTGTTGTTGTACTGATTGTTGTATCCATTGTAGCCTTGGTGTTGGTTGAATCTTCCTCTGCCTTGAGAGTATCCACCTCTTTGATAGCCTCTTCCTCTCTGATTCTTATAGTTTCTGTAGCACTCATCTGTGGTATGGTTAGACAATCCACAAATGTTGCATGGTGATGAGTTGTAGGGTTTCCCCCTACCTGACTTACCTCCTCTGCCTCTTCCTTTTGAGGATCTACCTCTCCCTGCATAGTTTGCTTGGGAGGTAGAACCTTCTTCATCAACCTTCTTACTTTTACCTTTATCTTTAACCTTCTTATCAGTATATAGAGCAGAGGGGTTGTTACCTTTTGATTGATCTCCTGCCTTTGTAAACTTTGCTTCATGTGTGAATAGTTGGCCCATGAGTGTTGTGAGATCTGGGGTATGCATGTCCATGTAGAGGTCCATTGTAGTGGTGAAGCTTTCCCACTTATCATCTGCCTTGAGTCCATTTGTTACTTGCCTGACTATTTGCTCCTCTTCAATCTCCTCTCCAATGCTTGCTAATTGGTCTGCCACATCTTTAATCTTGGTCACATACTCTGAGACTGATTGCTTGGGCTGCTTCCTAAGGGTTGTGAATTCAATCCACAGTTGATTCTTCCTGGCCCTTGTGTTAGAAGAGAAATATGTTGACAGGGTTTCCCAAGTCTCTTGGGAAGTCTTACAGTTCCTTATATGAGGTAAAAGGAAATCAGATATAGAGTTAAGAAGGTAAGACCTTGCCAAAGCATCTTTTGCACACCATTGGTTGAGCCTCTCTTGTTCATCCTTGGTGGGTAGTCCTCTAGCTTTGAATGAGGGCAATTCCTCATCTCTTGAAATGTATCCAAATAAGCTTCTTCCTTGTAGATAGGTCTTCATCCTTAGAGACCAAGCTTGGTAATTGTTCCTGTCCAATTTGTCAATGAATGAAGGAAAACCATCTCCCATGTTTACCTTATTTGCTCTGATACCACTGTTGGGAGAGTAGGTTGGATGCACTCAAGAGATTGAGTTGAAGCTGCTAGACCTGCTTTGCTTCAGCCCTCCTTTGCTTCAGATGTGCTTAGTACACAAGTTTAGCTTCCAAATGATGCCAAGAAAGCATACATGTACTTTGCAAATGATATGTGTAATGATCAAATCAAAACAGACTACTTGAGACTTCAAGAATCCAAGAAAACTTGCTAATTTGGTATTGACACCTACTCAGTCTTTCACTCAGTATGACCAGCACACTTACAATTGATCAAATTCCTTCTGGACATATTAAATTAGCTTAGCAAGCTACCATTTGCAAGTGGAATGAGATAAAATGATAAACTACACACTGAGAAATCACTTTAGCCAAATTATATGTACCCCCGACTTTTTAGGAACTCTGCAAAAGAATACCAGAGAGCAGTTCGATAGCGATTTCTCAAAAATGGCTGAACCAAACTTCTTCAAACTTTGTAGTCTTGTAGAATACTTTGTGCTGGTTCCAACAAGCCTTGAATCACTTGATTTGGTTCAGTAGATCCTGAGATATGCCTTGTTGAAGTTGACAGACTTGGAGATGATGAATCAGAGAAAACCAGAGATAGCGAATGTAAATCTTTCTATTAGTTCACATGAATGTACAATCTCATTGGCTTGATAGGTGTAGCCTAATGAGTTGGAGATGTGTAGGCTATAGTGTAGCACTCACACACTCAATGATCAAGAGTATTAGCCTCGGGAAAAGTGAAGGACACCCGCGACTTTTGACTTGTTGCTTTTATAGGAGTTAAGTGAGAATTTGAGTTTGAATTCAAATTCAAAATCTCCTATGATCACTCCACTAAATGTAGGGAGATATTCTCTCCATTAATCAACTACCTTTTTCCACGAATCTATCAAGTAGGTGTGATTACATGAGAAGCCAAGTCATATAGACTTTTACAATGGGTAAAGAAGTAAGAACTTATAAGCATAAGTTCACATGGTCCTTTCTTCTAGTGAATTAAACTTCCAAGGTTTCAACACCACATTTCCAAGGTTCCAAGCCAAGTGTGAAGGCTTGAATTGCACCAACAGGGACTACACCCCTAGTGCACAGATGAGATGGATGATCTCCTCCACAATGCATACATCTTCGAAGCATGGGCACTCTCATTGGGTTGTTGGGGTAGTTCCTTTGTCCTTGAACGTTCAACTTCTTTGCGACTAAGTCAGCTATTTCCTCTACATTGTTCTTAGGGTTTGATGTGCTGCTAGCTGAATCTTCACTTTTGATACTACCTTGAGGAATTTTCAGATCCTCTGCTAGATTGTCTTCTAGGTCGATACATTCCTTCATACACTCTTGCAAAGTTTGAACTCTTTTTACATGTACCAAAGATCTTAATGATCCATTCAATAATCCTTCCAAAAATAATGACACCATTTTGTTTTGAGTAGGCCTCTCTTCCACTGGGCATCTATCCACATACTCCTTGAATCTTCTTGCTGCCAATCTCACTGATTCTGTAGGAGCTTGCTTAAAGCTATGAATCAACGATGACGAGTTGTTTTTAATTCCAGACTTAGTGAATTCCTCAATCATTTCTTGATAGACTTGTTCCATGTTTTGAAAATTATTTGGATCTAATGGTTGGAACCAAGCTAAAGCTATGTCTGTCAAAGTTAGACCAAAAGATTCATATTGGATCAAGAAATCTTCTACTTGTTCGGCTCTGATTACTTGCTTAAATTCAGCTATATGATTGTACGGTTCGCTAGAGCCATCATAGTGGTTTCTCATGCATTTGGCAACTTGAATTGGCCTTAATCTTCTTCCTCCTTCAGGTGATCTAGGCGTCACAGGGAAAAAGGGTCTTCCAATGGGTATACCAGGTCCTCTTGCTATAGGTGGTCTAACAGGGGTAGGAATTCCATTCCTCGGGTCCAGAGGTGGTTGAGGCCGATAGTGGGGGTTATTTGCTGGCATAGCAAATTGTACGTGTGGTCTGACCGAAATATGTGTTTGTTGTGTTTGCCGTGACTGTTGGAATGAATTATTTTGAGAGGTTCCATGTGGGTTTTGTGAAGTAGTGGCTTGATCCATCGGGGGAAACACTGGAATGTTCTGATATTTCAACCCGGCTCTCTCTGACTCTGTTAGGGGCCAATACCTTCTCTGGTTTTTGTCCAGATATGTGATGATGGTGAGGAAGTAAGGATCTTGTAACTCATAGACAATAACTGGATTAGGGGCTGCTTCCCATAATGAAGAGTGGGCTCTAAGGAGATTCTCCATTCCATTGATCAAATACACATCCATTAAGGAGTCATCTTGGGAAACCAGGTCTCCTCTCCAAACCCTAACAACAGTAGATCTCCCTCTAGGTGTGGTCACTTGCACTTCATCTCCTTCTTCATTAAGGTTATGAGCAGTGTTTTCTTCCCCAAGCTCATTGATGTTTTCAGGGTGTTCTGTAACAACATACTGGATGTCTCTCTTGTCCATATAAATTCCTCCTGCATACTTAACTACTGGCCTAGGCACTATGTAAGCATCTGAAGCTTTCTTCAGTCGGGCCACTGATCGGTTTAGTCCATCTAGGTATATGGGTATCTCATGTTGATTGGTGGTCACATATTCTAAAGATGTCCGATATTCTCCCTCGATAATTGACATCATGCCAATCATTGGTACAGTGTTTTGCATATCCTCTGAAGCCATAGGAATTTCTTCCTCTGACTCACTAGAGGTTTCAGAATAATGTGAGCGGCTACTTGGTTCGGCTACGCTTCCCACTGAAGAGATCACACTTCTTCGGCTTCCTAGGGTTCTCCTAGATCTCAGGTTCATCCACTTAAAAGCTCTGATCAGTCCTTGACAACCTCTAGCTTCTAGAGCTCTTCACTATGGGTCAGAATTCTAGAAAAAATTTGGTTGGGACGGGACTAACTGAGAGACCTCAAGTCACAATACTTGACCACAAAAAGTTCACGATACTCGACCTTTGACTCAGATGATACACGATATCTCCCAGACACGATACATGATACTTCACGATAGACAACATACGATACTTGAAGAAACACGATACTTGATACACGATACTTGGATAGGTATCGCGATCAGGAAAACACGATACTTTAGTTCACACGATACACGAAACACGATACTTGAGTTTACACGATACACGATACTGGCTATGTATCGTGATCGGGAAAACACGATAGTCGATACTGGCTAGGTATCACGATCGGGAAAACACGATAGTCGATACTTGCTAGGTATCGCGATTGGGAAAACACGATAGTCGATACTTGCTAGGTATCGTGATTGGGAAAACACGATAGTCGATACCTGCTAGGTTTCACGATCGGGAAAACACGATAGTCGATACTTGCTAGGTATCGCGATCGGGAAAACAGGATAGTCGATACTTGCTAGGTATCGCGATACTCAACCACAGGAGATCATGATACCTAGGTATCGCAATACTCGACCGCGGGAGAACATGATACTTGGCTCTTTTTTAGTTTTTTGCAAGTGTGTTTTGAATTTTGAATGATTATATGTGTTTATCAAGCTTCTCTACCCTCTCCTCACCAACTGTATCACAGAAATAGACTTCTCTCACCCCTGGAGGACTCTCGCGATACTTACTGCAGATTGTTTTCTTTGATATGTTTAATTTATGAGACACTGATGGGAGGATGATGAATGTGCTTACCTTGGGAACTCTCTCTCAGCTCTCTAACCCCTCTGACTCATTCTGCGCAGCTCAAAAAGCCCAGATCTTTGCTCACGATACTCGACAGCAGCTTCTCACGATACTTGTGCTAGAGACAAGTGACTAAAAAATGATATTTTTTTGGGTTTTATACTCTTTGAAAAATTCTCCGACACTGAAAAAGAACAACAAGACAAAGGTTGAATGCTACTCTAACTTCCTAGCCTACTCCCTTACTCCTCCTACTCTACTCACTCCACTCACTTCCCTAGTCTAATAACTCACTACACACACTTCAAGAGTGAGAAGTAGTAAGTACGGGTGAATGTGACTTACCAAAGAAGAGAAAATCACTACTCCTCCTCTCGCTTCAATGCAAAAAGCTACTTACCATCACACAAATGCCTCGGTTTGATTCGACACTCCCCGGCAACGGCACCAAAAAATGTATGTACCTAAGAACCAACTTAGGGACTTGTGGAGAAAGAGACTATACCTCAATCCCCCTCAAGTGCATATAGTGGGGATTCATGCTTTAATTATCAATCCGATGAGTATCAAAACCTAGCCGAGTGTATGAAGACATGCATTCAAATGACGATCAATGCAAATGAGTTACTCAAAGAGTGCAAACAAGGCAAAGACTAATCCAAACAAGCTTCATCTGTCAGTCATGGTGTCGCGATACTTGGAACAGCAGCCAACGGTAAATTGAGCTTTTCTCCCAGTTCTGAACTCCGAATATAGCAAATAGCATATGCGTCGAGAAGACGCATCCAATGGTGGAATTCTCACTGAATTTGGACACTTTTGCTTCAAGGTATGAGCAAAATACTGAGTTGTGGGAATGACCTCCCTACACTTCAGCACTTCCTACACTTCACACACACCTTAACCACAGCAAACAAACACTTTCATGGATAGACAACACTTCCTAACACTCTTTCCAAGCCACACACATGCATACAAGCTCACAAAGAATAAAGATACAGAGAGGAGAAGACACAAATTCGAAATTCTGTGCTCTTGATTCTCACAATGGCAAAAAGTCTTTACAAAGAGTCACAAATTGACTTATATACATGTGCCCTAAAAATGGTCCTTTCACACAAGAGACCGGCACTTTATTCACTAAAAGGCTAATTTACTACTAATTTACATGGGTAAGCTACTAATATTCTGTGGGGATGCATCTATAGGACTCCTCTAGTGCTTTTACATCGGAAATTATATAACAAAATGATTATGATACAAAAATATGGTGTCCAAATCGAAAAAATTTTGGGGCCCGTCTTTTTCTCTGCCTTGTGTTCTCTTCGCTCTACAACACACCGTGCGAATTGTAGTTTGGAGAGGCATCAGATGCAAGGTCCGAACTTGTGTGGGCGTAACCCAATAGATTTCAAATGAAGGATATTGAAGGTTGGGATGTCATGATGGTCCAAGCTTGCAATCTCAAGTAGGAAGTATCCCAATACGGAAGCCTCACCATACAAGAGATCAAAGGAAGGACGTAGCTTTGATGTCCGAGGTAAGTGTTATTTTCATATTTGTTTGCCATGCTAGAAAAATGCATGAAAGAATGCATTTTAGATGAAATACGTGAGATCCACATGCACTCAAAATGATGCATGAATTTACTTATTGGAGTGCTACATTTAAAGCATAGAAGAATAGACAAACCTTCATCATTAGCATAGAATGGGATCCCCAAATGAAGGTTGTTAAAAAAATAGACATGGAATATTCAACTAGCATGGCATGAACTCAAATGGAAGCATGCAATCAATATAGATCTTTTGCATTTAAATGGAGTTATATATGTGAATTCCATGCATGCTTTAAAGAGGGGTTAAATTTTTGGACCTTATGCATGCTAAACATCTTCAAGAAAATATGAGAATGTTTTTGGTATACACTATGATGCATGGATTGAATCACATATGCATGGGTTAATAGGACATGAGAGAAATCAAGTATTGTAAGTTTAAAGTTTTGAGATAGAAAAAATGACTTCTTCATATGAAGTCAAAAGCATAAAAGTTTAATGGTGTGCTGAGATTATGCCCATTAACTTTTATGCTTTTTATATGTTGGCTTAATTCAAAAGCCAACAAAATTCAACTTAGGAAGAGGAACTTTAAACTTCGAGTCCTACCTATGGACCCCCAAGTTCCATAATACCCATGGCATGCCTGATTAGCAAGGCCAAGCACTTAAAGCTTCAAATCCAACAAGTTTCTCTTCTTCTTAAACCATAAACGGTAGTAATAAGAACCTGGATTGAAAAATCCAAAGGAGAAACTAGAAGCTTATATGAGACCCTACACATATGGGATAATTTTTCATTGTGAACGATGTTAAGAAGTTCAGAGGAACTTCAACATCTGATCATTGAGGACAATGATCACACTGAAAGACGGAAGAGAATGTCCTCAAAGGACATATTAGGGAAAAAATGGTTGAACCATTTTAGCCTTTTTAGCATTGATTTCTTCCCCAATAAACCTTCTTCATTCATTGACAAGAGGTAGGATCCATTTGGAACTTCAAGAGGGAAGAATTGTAACTCATTAAAGCATATCTAGAGAAGAGGAAGATTAAAGGGTTGAAAGAAACCCTTAAGAACTCTACTCCAAAATGTGCTCTATGAGTAAGAAACCATTTATTAAGATGGTTAACAAGGTAACCATTTAGCAAAGCTTATGATTGACTATATCCTTTGATACAGATGCCTACTTATGTCAATAGATGATATCTAGTATGAGAATACTAGCTCTATTATCAAATGACATAAACAAAGATAACTTTGATTGCATCTAATCAAGGAAGTAGTTCAATGAAAGCTCAACGCCTTTTCAAAGAACAGATCAAGACTCTGTAAGAATGTAACTTACAAAGATTTTTATTACATTTGATGAGACTAAAACGAATGGAGTTAAATCCTTGAGTAAGAGCTAAAGTTGTCTACACTAAGGTGGGATTGTAAATTGGATGGTATGGGACATCCAGGTTTACAATGTCACTTAAGTGGGTTCAGTGGTATGGGACACTGAACTTAAGGACAATGGAAGCCTAAGCTCAAGGATATTGGAGAGCTTTTTGAGTGAAGGATTTAGCATAAATGAACCTCCAATTTGGATAGGAAATTAAAAGATCATCAATTTCCTACAGTTTTCGAGGACGAAAACTCTTCAAAGGGGGTAAGAAAAGTATCATCAATATGATACTTCTAAACAAAAGATATTCCTTAACTCTTTCATGAAAGTTAAGGAGTACATTGAATGTCCAGATACCTAAGTATGTTTGAGTTAAATCTCAAACAAAGTAGGAACCAGATATGCAAGAAGGGAATTCATTAAAGAATTCCAATTTGGCAAGTAAACTAAGGTAAGCTAGCCAAAGACTTGAAGCATATTTAGAGTAGGGTATTTGAGAATGGATAAAGATGGGTCCAAACTTTGGATCAGTAAGCATGACAACTTGCTTAAGTCAGAAGGGGTGACATATAATCGTTGATCCCTAAAAGGAGAATCGTTAATGGTTTGAAGAACATCAACATGATGTTGAAAACTTAAGCAAAGATATCAACTCCTGAAGGTATGAGTTGAAGATCCCAAGAAAATCCCATGGGTAAATATCATTGAAAAAGGGATCTAAAGGAGAAAAGACTTGATCTTATCTCATGTTAAATTAGCTAGAGGAATTTTCGAGAAAGCCAAGTGACCTAACTTGGTCAAATATATCCAACCCTTTATGGTTGGATAATCCAAGAGGCATACATTGGTAAAAAAGATCAAACCCTTTTATAGTTCGATACCAAGTAAAGTTCAAAGGTCAACCTAAATAGACCTTTGAATTAATTGACATTAGAAACCTTAGTCTTTGCTCTCATGAAAATGATGCCAAGGAGTTCCAAGATGGAATTCATGATCATTGAAAAGATAAGGGCAAAGAATGTGGAAAGGTTAAGGATGTCGTTCTATGGATTGGAGAAAGAACTCACTGGTATGGGACAGTGAGAACTAACTCCCATTGAGATTTTTCTCTGATGGCTAGAGAGAAAATAGGCTCAAGATCCGATAGGAAACATCACGATAAGCCTTAAAGATAAGACCATTTAGATTAAGGTCTTAGGTTCATTATGAGGTGTAGAAATGTACCTCTTGGAACCAATTTTATGAACAAAAGGGTAAATAGAATGAGCATGACATTTACCCTAGAAAAGGCTATCCTTTATCCTCTTGAACAGATGCATTTTTCTTAATAAAATGCATAGACAAATTTTATGAGGAACAATAAAAGTAAGAGGGTAAAGAATTTTGGGAGTTTACGAAGTTAAACTCCAAAAGTAAGTCAAGCCTATTCAAGTATAATAGCCTTGAATGAAAGAATGATCTTCTTTTGAATCTTTGGTAAGAACAAGTGATTCAAGAATGTTCCTAGCAAGATCTGAGATATGATGCCTAGAAATAGGTATCTTTCTTATAAGTCCTTGGAACTAAAGTTGCAAAACTTGAATCATCTCAACCCCATCCAGTAGAAAATCTAGAGGGTATCTTGATGAGGATTTGAAGGAATTAGTTTAGTAAGCTCTCTGTCTCTTTGCAAAGCTTTGGTGACCTTTGAGGTTAGTATACATAACTATCTCGAGTATGAACCATAATCAGTTCAAGATAGTTAGTACTGATTCTCATTGGAAAGAATCGGCTAACAAAGAACAAGGTAGAGACCCAAATAATTCCAATTCCTAAAGTCTTCTTTGGATCTAAGTCTTGAATGTTGAATCTTCCAAAAAAGGATTAAGCTCTAGTTTGAGAATTAATCTAGGGAAAATCAAAGATGATCAAGATAGGGATCCACTTGTAGACATGAACTTTCAAAATAGGTATATTGTCATACTTGAATCTTATGTTTCAAGAAAACCTGGATGATTGAAATAATTCCACCTAAGTTTCCAATGAATGAGAAGATAGTATTTCTCCTCATTTTTTGAGCATATTTTGGCAGGGACTCACTAGACCCACTTTGCTAAGTTCATATCTTTAGTTAAGTCCTAGAAAATACAAATAAAGTATATCTGTATTTGAAAAGGACTATAAAAGAATAAGTTAAGTTCAGAACATCTATAGATTCCTCTCCTTTCTGTGGAAAGTGGAAGATGAATCTAATTTTTGGCCCTTTCAAGATAGAGATAGAATCTTTTTATCATATACTACTGAAATTATAAATTTCTAGGGAAGTACAAAGTGTACTGAAATATATTATTTTATGGAGCTCAAGGTTTGTGAAAGTGCCAATAGAAAAAGACCACCAAAGAAGTCCACCCATCTCACTAGTCCATAGGTACAAGGCATGCTTGTACATTTGGGTGGACTAAAAGAAAGTGATTTGGGCAGGGATTTTGATTCTTTTCCTTTCAGATTAAGGTAGGGATTAGCCTTTATCTGATTACTAGAAATGAATCTAAAGAGAGAGATGACGATGCTCAGAGTATAAATCATGGAGCACGGGGGAATACTTCACATATTATACCTACACACATTTTCGAGGAAGAAAATGTTAAAGGGGGGAAGAATGTTGTATAATTCATTGGTTCAGAAGGTTAAACATATGGATTCTAAAGGTTAGAATATGATGTATGTTTGCTTTGGTCTAACCCTTGAATTACCCTTGGAACATGCCTTGAACCTTTGGGTGAAACCCTTGATTTAACCCTTGAGGTATTTATTCATATGAGCTCCCAATTGAATGGTTAGAACCTTAGGTTGATTTATCCTAAGGTGTGGGAACCTTAGTCTTGGGAGAAGCTTCTCTAGGATCCACCTTGTGTGTACGTGAGAGAAGAATCCTCATTTGATTTAGAAGGCATGTGATAGACCTTGGGAAATTAGAAGGCATGTGATCACCCTTGGGAAAGTGTCCATTTGAGGGATACTTGGTTGGATGGCTGTTCCACAACAGGAGGAAACAACTACAACCATAACTACAATCAAGACTACAACAACAATAATTATCAAGGAGGTTTCAAAGGAAGAAGAGACAACAACAATTATACAGAAGACAAAGAAGATTCACTACTCATCATGAATATGACATCCAAGCAAGGTAAAGATGATGAACATTTTTTCTATATTGATTCAGGTTGTTCCAATCATGTGGTTGGAAATGTGGCTATGATTATCTGATCTTGAGGATCCCAAAGGGAAGCATGGAGTATAGAAATGTGATGATACTAAACACTCAATCAAGAAAATTGGAAATATCAAGACATGTGATGGTAGCATGAACCTTTTGAGTAAAGTTATGTATGTGCCAACTATAACCAAAAACCTAATTAGTGTTGGACAGATTGTTGAGAAGGGATTACAAGTTAGATTCACGAAGCATGGAGCATATGTGGAACACCTTCAACAAGGCTTCAAAAGGATTGCTAAAGATGAGAAGTCTAGTAGATTATTTACGTTCGAGATTGAAGACACAAGGAACATAGCACTATTCAATTATAGAGATCAAACCCTATCTGAGTTAGAACTATGGCACAAAAGGCTAGGACACATAGGAGAAAGAACTCTAAAGCAAATATGCAGGGATCAAAGTGTGCATGGCATTCCAAATGTGACCAAGAAACATATGATATACAAATGTGGAGCATGTCAATTTGACAAAGCTCATAGGCAACCATTTAATATGAAGGGATACATTCATGAAGACTACTTGGAGCTTGTACATATTGATGTGTGCAAGGTACTATGTTTCATTTATTGATGATTATAGTACATGGACAATACTTTATTTCATGAAGCACAAGGATGAGATATTTACATGTTTCAAAAAGTACTTGGCAGTAGTTGAAAACCAAACAGGAAGAAGCTTGAAGAGGATCAGATCTGATGGACGTGGTGAGTATTTTTCACATGAATTTGATTCATTTCTACAAGAGAGGCATAACGAGGGAAGTAACAAAAAGATATACTCCTGAATTGAATGGAGTAGTAGAGAGAAGGAACATGTTAATAGTTGAAGCTGCTAGGTCTAAGTTGAATGAGAAGAAGCTACCTAATTACCTATGGGTAGAGGCTGTTTCCATAGCCATCTACTTGTTTAATAGGATCCCATCCAAATCCTTGGATGGAATGACACCATATGAAGCATGTAATGGTAGGAGACCCTCATTGGACCATTGTAAAATATTTGGGTACATTTCTTATGCACACATTCCTTCACAAATTAGAGGGAAGCTTGAGCTTAAAGCTAAAAAATGTATATTCATTGGGTATGATCACCAAAAGGGATATAGGGTTGTACAATCCCACTAAGAAAGCATTTATAGTTAGTAGGGATGTAGTGTTTGATGAAAATATTTCATGGTTTGAAGATGAAAGTCAAGTTACCACATGATTTGGAAAATGATTTTCCAACTCTCACTCAAGAAGATAGATAACCAGAAGATATCAACTCAGAGGATGAAGAGCAGATTGATTTCAAGGCTTGGAAGTCAAGAGGCAAGATCAAACTCAAGAAATTAGAGGACATAACAGAGTCTTGAAAAACAAGCACTCAAGAGGTCTCAAAGGGAGAGTTAAAAAACCATAAGGTATGGCTATGATACATCATTATTCACCAAGCATTATGTGTATATCACTAAAGACTCTATGATAGAAGAGCCTTCTTCATTTGAAAAGGCTAAGAAGAAGAAATAATGGAGAGAAGCCATGCAGGAATAAGTAGAGGAACTTTAGGAAAACCATACTTGGGATTTGGTTCCCAAGAAGCCAAGCATGAAGATAATTGGATCGAAGTGGATATATAAAATAAAAAAGAACTTAGATGGTTCTATAAATGGGTACAAAACAAGGTTAGTGGCAAAAGGATTTGCCCAAACTCATGGAGAGGACTATGAAGAAACTTTTTCACTTGTGGCAAAGATGCCAACAGTTAGGGTTTTGGTAAGTGTTGCTGCTTCCAAGAATTGGAATCTATATCAATTAGATGTAAAAAATGCATTCTTAAATGGATGGATATCAGAAGAAGTGTAAATGGCACAACCACCAGGATTTGAAGACAAACTGAAGTTAGGTTATGTATGCAAGATAAGGAAGGCACTTTATGGCCTTAAGCAAGCTCCTAGAGCTTGGAACCATAGGCTTCTTACTTATTTGTAGGACCAAGGCTTTGTGGCAAGTAAGGCAGATGGTTCTTTATTTATAAAGACCAATTCAGAGGTTACCTACTTATGTGTCTATGTGGATGACATCATCATTACAGGGAATGATGCTAATGACATCAAGCAGGTTAAGGCTCAACTAATGGAAGAATTTAAAATCAGTGATCTTCACTTATTAACATACTTTCTTGGCTTAGAACTTGTGTACACAGATTCTTGTATATTTATTACTCAAAGAAAGTATATGCATGATATGTTGGTAAAGTTCAAGATGGAGAACACTAAAATTGTAGGTACTCCTATGGAGCTCAACCATAAGCTAAGTTCTCATGAAGGAGAACTCCTTGATGATGTTACAAGTTATCAACAACTCGTGAGAAGTCTAAATTATGCTACTCTAATAAGAGTAGAAATTGCCTATGGAGTAAGTACATTGAGCTAGTTTATGCATGCACCAAGGAAGCCTCATATGGAAACTGAAAAAAGGGTTCTAAAGTAGCTAAAGGGTACAATGAATAAAGGATTGTTTTATCCCTTCACCTCTGATATAGACATAAAGATGTATTTTGATGCAAATTGGGCTGGCTCCAAGGATGATCGGAGAAGCACTTCATGGTACCTATCATTTGTAGGTTCAAAGCTTATATCATGGTCATCTAAGAAGCAACCCACTGTGGCCTTATCTTCCATAGAAGCAAAATATAGAGGTTTGGCAAATGCAACTCAAGAAGCTATGTGGCTAAAGCAATTATATGCAGATTTAGGGATACACTCTTACATTCCAATAATCTTTGGAGACAACACTAGTTCACTTCATTTGGCTGCTAATCCTATATATCATGCAAGGACCAACCAGATTGAAGTGCACTATCATTATGTAAGGGAGAAATTGTTTAGCAAGGTATTCAACTATCTTATGTATCAACTCATTTACAATGTGCAGATATACTCACAAAGTCATTGGATGGAACAAAGATGAATAGATTCAAATTGATGATTGGTTTTCAGGAAATCAAGGAGGAATGAAGACCAAGCATGTTAGGCTTGAGGGGGAGCTGTTGGAGCAATTAAAATCAAGCCCACATACTTGGTTAATTAGCACATGCTTGATTTATTGACACAACTCATACAAGGCTTCATATGATCAACCTCTTGTAAAAAGTCCTTTACATTTACCTTTGTAAAAGGGATTCACATCCACGTGGAGTTAGGAAGCTCTAAATCACGACTCATCTGGTTGTTGATTTGAGTGATGAGGGAATCTATCCTATACTTTGGGATTCACTTTTAGGTAGACATCTTTGAATTTGAATTCACATATTGGCTCCATTTGCAATTATAAAAAGGGATGATATGACCCGCATGATATCTCGAGTCCATGAGAACATTTTGAAGGGGATCTATTGTGAAGGGAGAACTTATCTCATAGCTCATCCATCTCTCACACATTGAGCAATATATGATTTCCAATGGCATTGTATTTGTATATGATTTAATACACATATTATCATTACATTCTCATTTCACTTCTCTACTATACCTACATCAGAATAGTGATCTTCTCAGAGTTTGTTCTTAGTGCATGATTGATCATTTGTCATGACTTAAAGCATGATAGATTCACCATATTGTGTAGTACATGATTACAAAATTTCATTAGCATTGCTTCTCTAAATCACGAGACATTAATACATCTTTGCTCTAGTTGACTATTGCACCCCAAAATTGTCAGGATGGTTCTTTGATTTACTAAACATCATTTTGTTGATATATTTAGGTAGTGATGTGTGTGAACACTCTAGGACTGTTGGGGCACTTTTTTCCCTCTTTAGGAGGTTTTTTCCCTCGGCTTGTATATATGCCTATTGCCCTAATGGGCTACTTATATTTGTACATTCTCTAGTAATACATTCAGTATTGTGTGTTGTGCTCCAAGCTTCTTCTTCTTCCTTGTGTTGTTCACGTGCTTCCGTCGATGCCTAACTCCAACAATTGGTATCAAAGCAGGTCACCGCTTCATCTAGGGCATCGTCAACACTCCTCCGATTGCAGTCTTAGAATCGCACGAATTTTGGTGAGCTCGTTTCAGCCTCTAAATGCATTATCGCAACACTTGCGCAAGCTATTTTGTCTTTTTGTGCCAAAGGTATATACCTATTTCGGTTCACTAGTATAAGCGTCTTGAAGTGTGCTACAGGTTTAATAGAATTGGTCTGGGCAGTTCTGTTCAACTTTTTGAGATACAGTCAATTTTTTGCATCAAGGTATTTTAGTCACCGGCCATGGCTGAAAGAAGTGATGTATTTTGTATGTTGGCTGTTGAGGATAAGTTGGATGGTACCAACTACCCATTATGGGCTTATATGATGCCACATGTATTGGTTGCAAAAGGACTGTGGAACATTGTGCAAGGTGTTGAAAAAAGTCCTATCACACCTACAACTCTTACAATTGTAGGTACTAAAGCTAATGTAGAAGGTGTCAAAGATGATGATATTCTGCATATTCATGTTCGTGCTGCGGTTTCTGCTGCATAGAGCAGATTCATTGGGATGGTAGAGATGCCCAGGCACATGCATTGATAGCTTTGTCTGTCAAACGTGCCATTATTCCTCATATTCACTCTTGCAGAACAGCTAAGGATGCTTGGGATACACTTACCACATTGTACCAAGCTAGGAATGAGGCTCGTGTTGCTTACCTCCGAAAACAGTTGGAGAGTGAGCACATGAATGAAGGTGATTCTATGGACAATTTTTTTAACAAATATCAAAGACTTGAAGGAACAGTTGATTTTTGCTAATGAGGTTATACCAGATAGCTCACTTGTGCACACCATTCTGAATGGTCTTCCTGATTCATATCAAAGTTTTGCTTCTACTCTTCGGTTGATGATGAAAGGCAATCCAAATGCCTTGTCTTTTGAGGAGTTAGTCTCTATTTTGTTGTAGGAGGATCAGTCTAGGCAGAACAGGTCCACTATGCATGTTGTAGATCAAGCTTTCCTCGCTAGTCAGAAGGTCAAAGGAAAATGGAGCTCTTCAACTAGTAAGCAGAAATCTGCTAATTCTGCATAATCAAAGAGGGAAGACAAAGATGAAAACAAATCAGAAAAGTAGAAATTGTTTTGCAAGTGCTATAAAGGAAATGATCATATCATAAAGAACTGTCCAAAACTAGCTGCTAAAGAGGCAAAGAAGAAAGAGGCTAGAATGGTTGTTGCAGGGGCCTCTACAGCAAAAACAGAGTCTGCTAATCTTGTGCAGGGAGAAGAATGGGCGCTTACTACTTTTTGCAATTTTGAACCATCTTCTCATGAGCAGTGCATGTCTGCAATAGACTTAGATGTTTGGTACTTTGACAGTGGGGCGACCAAACATATTACCTCGCAGCATAGTTCCTTCTCTTCACTCGAACCTGCCCCTATAGGGAATACTGTTACATGCGCCAACAACTCCTCTTATCTTGTTATGGGAGTTCGTAAGATCATTTTGACTACTGCTGATGGTAGTTCTTTCACTTTGTGAGATGCTTTGTTTGTGCCAGGGATCAAGAAAAATATGTTATTATTTTCTGAATTAGCCCAGATTGGCTTGGTTGTGAAATTTGTTGATGATAGGTGTACAATTCATGATCTATCAAATGGTGACATGATTATTGCTTCTAGCATTTTATGTCGTGGGCTGTATAAGCTCATAGACCATGAAAGATCTGTAAATGATTTTGCATGTGCAGTACATGATTCTCAGCCTATGTAAAATGCAAAGCTTTGGCATGCATGCTTTGGTCATATGAATTTTGCTAGTTTGCTATGCCTACAGAAATCTGAAATGGTGTCCTCTTTGCCCAAACTTGAGGCACCTGGAAAACATGTTTCTGAAGGCTGTATTTTGGGCAAAATGCAGCATTCGTCCTTTCCAAAAGATGGTTCAGTTCGGGCTACCCAAAAATTGTAGCTTGTACATAGTGATGTCTATGGTCCTATGCAGACACCTTCTTTTGGAAATTATCTTTACTTCGTGACTTTCATCGATGATTTTTCTAGACATGCATGGGTATATCCATTGAAGGCAAAGTCCGAAGTGTTCATGTGCTTCAAACAGTTTTTGGCTTTGACTGAAAATCTATCAGCATGTAAAATGGGCACCCTCCGCTCAAATCGAGGGGGGCAATATATGTCTTCTAATTTTAATGCATTTTTGGCTGAACGTGGGATAAAAGACCAGTGTACAGTGTCGTATACACCTCAACAGAATGGAGTTGTTGAATGGAAGAACAGGTCACTCATGGAGATGGCGAGGTGTATTGTCAAGACTCAGACTTTACCACATAGTTTTTGGCTTGAGGCTATCATGTGTGCAACATATGTACTTAACAGGTGTCCCACTAAAGTGTTGTAGTCTATAACTCCATATGAGGCTTGGCATGACTGCAAGCCATCTGTTGCTCATCTGCATGTTTTTGGTTGTTTGGCATATGCATTAGTGCCCGAACAACATCGCAGAAAATTGGATGATAAAAAATCTTAAGCTCTTAGATTTCTACCCTAGAGCTTTCAAGGAATCTCTTTATTACTTAAGTTTGAGCATCAGCTAGTGCTTTTAAATTTCTCTTGAATTCCCTTTTAAGGATAGGTGAATAAAACTTTCACCTTCAAGAGACTTAATTATCGTTTGTCACAATTGTGGACTACATACTTGGAATTCAAACTTCTATATTTCATTCTTACTTCCCTTTTCAAGAATTATAATATTCAGCATTTTTTATTCAACCTTGAGGTTGTAGCCATCAAAATCTTTTCTAACTTTGATGGCATCCCACTTTTCATCAATGTCAGCATGTCATGAGGTTGCTTTCTGAGTAAATCCTTCTTTGCTTAGCATCTTATAACTTATAAGATGTTATTCTACCCTATCATCTTTCATCCATAATTCTATACTTGATGGAATCAATTGTATGAATTTTGATAAGTTTTGAAATTTCTTCCCCCCCTTTTGAAGAGTTTTTGTCCTTCAAAATTGTAAAGTATATAGCTTCATTTAAAACTACATAGTCATTGCTATGACTCATCCATCATTCAATTATTCAACCACTCTTATACTTGTGCTAACCTTCACAGTATCAAGAAGATGTACTACAAAGGAATTCTAGGTTTGGTATTCAAGGAATTCTGTCACATAATCCTAGTAGGGGATGGTTGAACCACCCCTTAAGAGAGAGGATTAGCAAGTAATCCTCAACCATGGCGTTTGGGGCAAGTGGCTAGCCCATCGCACTCCTAATCAGGAGGTTGTGGGTTCGATTCCCGACATTGGTATCAGAGCCTAGTTGAGAAATTGGGCTTGGTAGATGATGGCGCGATGCGGTGCGTGACAGGGTACATCCTCTCAGGGTACACTTGTCAGGGTACACTTGTCGGGGTACATCTTGGCAGGATACATCCAGACAGGGTACATCCGTGGGCACTTGGAAGAAGCGCTTATCCGTGGTGAGTGTGAAACTAGTCGTAGATGAAGGTGCATGGGCATTTAAGCACCCATAGAGGGGGGTGGGATAGGTCCAAATAGGTCCATATGCTGGAGTTTGAGGTTGGTGGAAACACTCATGCATGGAAAGTGGATCCAAGAGAGTCAGGAAGGTCCACAAGTGAGCATTGAGGGCAATGTTCAGTCTAAGGGGGGAAGAATGTCACATAATCCTAGTAGGAGATGGTTGAACCATGCTTTAAGAGAGAGAGGATTAGCAAGTAATCCTCAACCATGGCTTTTGGGGCAAGTGGTTAGCCCATCGCACTCCTAACTAAGAGGTTGTGAGTTCGATTCCTGACATTCATCTCTCTGTGTGATAGATTGGTCTCGCAAAAAATCGTTATGGCGACCAGCAAAAGGAGGCAAACGTTATACTGGTATTAGAGCATGTTTCATCGTCGTTTTTGCATGCTTCAGATGATGGGAGGCACAGGAATCGAACCCACAACCTCCTGAAGAGAGGGAAATGGGCTACCCACGTTGCCTAGTTCCATTTGTTGGTTTTATGCCTTCAAATTTTAGCTACAAATAGAGAACAAGCCCAAAAAATGGAGAACGACAGCTCCGTGACCCCGTGAGCTTGGACACACAACCTTTCATATGGATAGGAAGAGGTGGGCAAGTCCTTAAGCTATCATTCTTGGCTACTTGAAAGAGAGCTCCATAGTGATGAGAAAGGAAATCGGAAGCGACCGTTTGGAAAGGAGTGTGTGATGGTCAGAGGATTTGAACACAGGTCTTCCGTACTATAGAGAAGTGTTTCGATCATTTGGAGTCCTAGGCAAGTGCTTAGTTAAAGTTGATATGATCAAGGGAGGAGTGGAATGTAGAGAAAAGGAGATACCATCTCAAGTACATGTATGAAAATTTTTGTTATTTCTAGGAACTAAAAGATAAAATTCCACTTTGAGAGAAGGACAATGAAGGGTTTATAGGCTAAGTTTTAGGAGGGAAATCATGTGTATGGAGAGTATGGAGTATATACTCTCATCTAGAGTCAATGATTCTTTCAAATTGTGAGAAATCATAAGTTGTAACCACCTCCAAAAATATCCTACTTTCGTGATTTTCACATAGATTTCAGGAGCTATT
Source organism: Ceratopteris richardii (assembly GCA_020310875.1). Classification (NCBI taxonomy): domain Eukaryota; kingdom Viridiplantae; phylum Streptophyta; class Polypodiopsida; order Polypodiales; family Pteridaceae; genus Ceratopteris; species Ceratopteris richardii. The sequence goes on from CM035438.1 coordinate 55,087,370, forward strand.
TTTGACTAGTAGCCATTTTGGGGAAGGGATATGAAGTAGATTTTTTCATAGATTTATGGAAAAAATCATTCATACATATAGTATGATATATGAAATTCCATATAAGGTTAAGAAATCCAAAATATACCTCAGTATGATGGGAGTTTGGAACTCCACCAGACCCCCTTCCATCACAGTTTGAGAAAAAATTTCAGCACCAGAATCTAAGAAATTCCCATTTTGGAAGAGGAAAAAAGAGGTGCAATAACTATGTTTGGATGGGAAAAACCATATATACTGAGAGTATGGTGTATGGAATTCATAGTGGAATCATTAGATTCATTAATAAGTCAAGGAGGAATTTTGTATCCTCAAAGATCCCCTTCTCACACTTTTTGGAAAAAAATTCAGATGTTAATTTTTACCAAACTCCTCTTTTGGGAGCAAGAAAAAAGACCATTTATGAAGCTTCCCATGGATTAGTGAACACATACATGAAGTATGGTGTATGAATTGCCATGGAGAAGAGAAAATCCAAGAAAAATCCACACTAGGGGTGGATTAAAGGCTTTCTAAAATCTCCCATCTCACTTTTTTAAGAAAGTAAAAATTTTAATTTATGCCTCTTTTGGGGAGCAAATTAGCATGCGTAAAGGGAGGATTTGGAAAGGAAAAAATAGGCCCAAGCATCTTCATATATTTCTCTCTGAGATTATGGAGAGATTTTTAGGATTTGCTTGATGGAAGAATTCTTTTGGGCACCCCAAAGATCACATTTTCACACTTTTTCTAGCCCCTCTAACAGTCCACCAGTTTGACATGTCCCGCTTGGAATGGCAATATCTTGGGCTACAAAACTCCAAATTAGATGAGGTATGGCTCCTTTCGAAGAGCACAAGATCTATTTTAATTTTAGAAAAAAGAAATTTTGGAAAATATGTTTTTGCAGTCTTTACATGTCTGCAAAGTCTGAGCAGTTTTTGGCAACTACCTTTCGGGAGCCATATCTTGCAAACTAGGAAGGTGATTGAAGTAATTTTACTTAGAGCCACTTGCACATGATGTATATTTCAGTTTATTATTATTTGCAGGTTCTAAAATGGTTTTTTCAGGTCTAAAGAAGTATTACAAATGCATTTTTGGATAAATTTGCATTATTTTGGTAATCATTTGACCATGTTTCATGTTTTGGGAAGTGATCCGATGTTTTCGGACACTTCAAAGTTCATGTTAGGATCTTAGGAGTAAGGTGTAGATGTCTCAAAGCTCAGAAAAAAGTATTGGATGCATTCAATTCCAATACCAAATCATTTAGGGATGTATGCTCTATATTTTCAGACATCTTACTTTATTTTATGGCATGTTGTGTATGTACATGCATGGATTGGAGTGCATATATCCAAGTTTATCATTGTTTAAATTCTAAAAGTATGGATCAACATGCAAGAAGTACACTATTTGATTGTTTCCTGGAAAGATGGTTGCAGGAACTACATGGTTATGCAACAAAGAGCATTATTGCTAGCATTTATTTTTATGTTTTTGCAGGTTATGGAGTCCATATATGAGTTTATGACGTGCATGCCATGGGCCTGTCAAACCCTATGTTGTTGGATGGCCAGTGTGCCATTGAGTTTATGTTTAAAATTTTTTGGGATTCCATTTCTTGGGGAAATGTTGTCGAAATTTTTCCCACCGCATGGCGTTATATGCGCACTTGCCTTTAGGTAAGAATGTTATGGCATGGTAATTTCTGCAAACATCACTAAGGTGTTAGCATGTTTGTAAGCATGTATTTGATGTACTTAGGACCATCATAGTAGTATACATAAGATAACTTCAGTAGCAATAGGATCCCTATATAAAATCCTTATGGATTTAGACCATAGGATTGCTAAGGGAAGGAGCTACACCTTCACCATTAGTAATGTGCACAAGCAATCCTATAGGTTTTACGAAGTTGCATAGAGGCACGGGAGATATATTTATGATAATCTCCAAAGTAGTGAAGATTTACTTATCTTCACAAGAGTCTCACAGTATGATTAGGAGACTATGGGGTTATTATTACGGAATTGTTGCCAAGGCCAAAGAATCAGAAGGTGATTGGACGTAAGTGGGTGTACAAGACAAAGAGGTTTGCAGATGGAAAAGTGTCTAGATACAAGGCTAGACTTGTGTTCAAAGGATATGCCTAGACACATGGAGTGGACTATGATGAAACCTTTAGTCAAGTAGCCAAGATGTCTACAATCAGAACTATAATTGCAATTGCTACATGTAGGTTTGAAAATTTCTCAATTAGATGTAAAGAATGCATTTCTAAATGGATATATTGCAGATGAAGTATACATGGAGCAACCAGAAGGTTTCAAAGAGTCAAATGAATCAGATTGTGTGTGCAAGCTTAAGAGAGCTCTGTATGGTCTAAAACAAGCTCCAAGAGCATGGACTTACAGATTGGTTAAGTTCTTGAATGAACTTGGATATCAAGCTTCAAAGGCAAATAGTAGTTTGCTAGTGAAAGCAAATGAAGATAGATACATTTATGTGTGTATTTATGTTGATGACATTATTGTCATAGGTACAGATGCTCAAGGAATCAAGGAACTAAAGAAGCATATGGAAAATGAGTTTAAGATAAGTGATTTGGGAAATTTGTCTTATTTCCTAGGGATGGAGATTATATACACTCAACTTGGAGTGTATGTTACACAAGAAAGGTATCTGAAAAATCTTCTGATGAAGTTTGACATGGAGAATTGTAAATCCTCAACCACACCATTGGAGGTTAATCATAAGTTAAGCAGGTTTGGAGGAGAAGAGTTCAAGGACATGAAGAAATATCAGAGTTTGGTAGGTAGTTTAATCTATGCTACCTTGACAAGACTAGATCTTTCATATGCAATTGGTGTCTTATCTCAATTTATGCATTGCCCAAAGCAAACTCATTGGGTTGCAGTACAAAGAGTGCTAAGATATATCAAAGGAACTCTGAATGAAGGTTCGTATTATGGGTTTACTTCTGATACTAGACTCAAGTGTTTAGTGATGCAGATTGCAGGTAATTCAGATGATAGAAGATCTAATCATTGTTATTTGTGCTATATTGGAGATAAGGTAATTTCTTGGTGCTCAAAGAAGCACATACAGTTGCATTGTCATCTATAGAGGCTAAATACAAAGGAATGGTGGAAGCTGCAAAGGAAGTAATTTGGTTAAAGACTTTATAAAAAACTCTAGGAATTGATCAGAGTGTTCCAATCCTATTTGGAGACATGAGTTCACTATATTTGGCAGCTAATCCTGTTTTTCATGCCAAGACTAAACACATAGTGACTCAGTATCATTTCTTGACAGAAAAGGTACTTGACAAACAAATTGAAGTCATGTATACACCAACAAAATAGCAAGTGGCAGATATGCTGAAAAAAAGTTTGGATGGACCAAAGATACAAAGGTTTAAAGAGATGGTAGGTATAAAGAAGCTGTAGGTAATCACAATTGATGATTGAGGGGGAGTTGTTGGAGCAAGACAATCATCAATGGATGATTACATGAAGTGTCAGAATGAAGAAGTGAAGAAATGACTCAAGCTCAATGCATGAAGTCAATTGAAGAATTAGAAACAAATGTTATGTACATTTATGCATAATAGTTTTGGAAAAACACTTAAAAATACTTGATGTAGTTATAAAGGAGAGAGATGAAGAATAGAAGAAGAAGAAGTCAATAGAATTCATGTATTTCAAGAGATAGGTGTATAGAGAGTTTTCTCGTGAGTTAGCGACTGGTCTTTCCTAGAATTCTCTCAGCCTGATCATGTGGATCAGGAAATCTTTTGTACACATCTAATTCATAAGATAATCAATCTATGACCAAAGTTTGATGATCTAATTATCTTCAGGTTGTGTGTATGACAAGTAGGAACATTCATATGTAAAAGTCTGCAAGTGAAGTTCTGAGAATCGTGCATTTTCCTGTTCAAAGATTTGCTTGGATCTCAGTGCTCAATGTAAAGTTTTTTATGTTTGAGCATTCAAAATCTAAGTTAGAAGGTAAGGAAGCTTTGTCCAAAAGCATTTAGCAAAACGGGCTAGATTCTGAGAGAAATCAACTTAAGAAGTTGACCATGTCAAAGTCATCATTTCTAGAAGGCAGTTTTGACACAGGTTTGATCTAAATGATCAAATTAGAAATTTAATAGTTCTTTTGAAGAACTAATGATCAATGTGATTGCGCAAAGACAGTATGAACTTATGAGTATCATTTGAATTATTAAAATCAAAGTCATATGCAGAGATTGAAGTCCATTTTTGAAGCAGACTCCTGAAGATGAAGAAAGCTTCATACAGAGAAGTATTTCTTAACATATGTGAAAGATAATTTGAAGTTTGTGTAAAGTTTGATTTATTCTTGATATAGAGGAGTTCTTAAGTCAAGATAGATCAAACATTTGGAGATTAAGAGATCTCCAACAAATTAATGAACTAATCATGCTTCTATATAGTGTAATATCTTGTATAGCCTCTCCTTGAACTACAACCAACTTTGTATTGGGCTCCATGGGCTGAGAAAGTGGCTTACAACCACTCATACCAAACCTGTATAGCACATCCAACAAGTATTTTCTTTGAATCAAGAAGTTTCCATTGTGTGCACAGATTACCTCTATTCCCAAGAAGTACTTTAGTGTTCCAAGATCAAATATCTTGAACTCCTTTCCTAGCTTTGATTTGATATCTTAATACCTGCAATACCATTTCCTGTGATGATCAAATCGTCCACATAGATGCATATGTATACCATCTTGTCTCCTTGCTTCTTCATGTAAAATGATGGATCTGCAACACTTTCTTTGTATCCACAAATTGATAAATAATCCACTAACCTCTGATTCGAGGCCCTTAGGGCTTGGTTTAGTCCATATACTGCCTTCCTTAGCTTGAAAACATGATTTGGATACCTCATACTAGCAAATCCTTAAGGTTGGCTCATGTAGATTACTTCTTCAAGCTCTCCATTGAGGAAATCATTCTTCACATACAACTAATATAAGCTCCATTTCCTTGATGTGGCCACTGCAATCAAAGTCCTAATTGCTGACATCTTGGCTATGAGGCGGAAACTTTCATCATAATCTATCCAATAGCTTTGGGAGAAGCCTTTCGCCACCAACCTTGCTTTGTACCTAGCAATGGAACCATCTGAATTTCTTTTAATTTTGTAAAACCACTTATTACCTATCACCTTTATGCCTTTTTGAGCTATTACCAAGCTCCATGTATGGTTCTCATCAAGTGCCTTGAGCTCTTCCTTCATTGTCTCTTGCCATTCCTTGCAATCCTTAGCTTCTTCATAACTAGTCGGTTCTTTGTTCTTGATAACTTGATTCATGTATGCATAATGCTTTGCAATGAGATTATCATATGTTAACCTTTGAATTGGATATTTTACTCTTGAAGACCTTCTTTCACCTCCTTTAGGTGTGGTTGCCATCTTCTTTCTTTGTTTTGTCACTCCTAGAGTTTGAATTTCTTCTATCTCTTCATCTTCCAACATGCTCTCATCCACATAGCTTCCTTCTTCAATTGCAATCTTCTCTTTGCCTTTGAGTTTGCTTTCTTCAGATTTGGTCTCTCTTTCCATAATCCTTCCACTCCATGGTGAGGGTGTCCTTGGACCACTTAAATCCATGCTTTCTTGAACTCTATCATCATTCTTCTTATCTGTCTCACAACTCATCAGAGAAAAAATCCCTACTTACCTTCAGCTCCTTGATTATGGGATTATAGCATTTATACCCCTTTTTGTTCCATAGAATATCCCAAAAAGATACACCTTTCAGATTTGGCATCTAACTTTGACCTCAACTCTTGAGGTACATGTACATAGCATATACAACCAGAGACTTTTTAAGATGTGAAATGCAAGGTTTTCTTCCACTCCATGCTTCCTTAGGGGTTAGATGATGTATACATGATGTGGGACATCTATTCATTGTTGGAGGAGATGGTGGATAGTCTTCAGAGATGAAGTGGTGTTGCTTGATCCTGCTTCACACCTATCAAGAATGACTGCTGGAGAGTTTGGTGGGCCTCTTTAACATGCTAATGATCATAAATAATCATATATGATTCTTGAAACATGACCCACTAAACAATGGATCAAAACAGATAGGTAGCAGTTGATCCAAGATCAAGAAACTTACTATTTCTGTTCCTACATTTGTTCAATGTTTTGAACAGTTCTTTGAGCACAACAACAATTGGCTTAATTCCTTTTGGGAAACTCTAATTAGCTTAGTAAGTTACCAATCATGAGTGATTTCATAAAAATGATGGACTACACACAAAGAAAGTGTTGGAGTTAGATGTTTGCAGAAGCATGCGAACAACACAAGGAAGAAGAAGAAGGTTGGAGCACAACACACAATACTGGATGTATTACTAGAGAATGTACAAAGATAAGTAGCCCATTAGGGAAATAGGAGTATATACAAACCGGGGGAAAAAACCTCCTAAAGAGGAAAAAGTGCCCTGACGGTCCTAGAGTGTTCACACACATCACTACCTAAATATATCAACAAATCCCCCCTGGGAGTGATGCAGTGAACAAGGAGCTGGTAGACATGTATAAGGAAGTGCCAAGCTATGTGGAAATCACTCCACAAAAGGAAGTAAGCCCAAAGATTTGCAGAAAGCTTTAAACTTCTCCCTTGGCAGAGCCTTCGCAAAAAGGTTTGCAATGTTCTCCTACGTGGGCACATATGCCAAGCTGATCTCCCCAACAGAGAACCTCTCCCTGACATAATGATAATGCACCTCAATGTGCTTAGTGCGAGCATGGAACACAAGGTTCCTCGCAACTGCCAATGCGCTCTGACTGTCAGTGAATATGGTGGTGGCAGAAGACCGACCAACACCCAAATCAGCCATAAGGCGTCTGAGCCACACACACTCAATAGTCGCTGTGAAACCTGCCCTATACTCAGCCTCACAACTGGAAGTGGCCATAGTAGGCTGCTTCTTGCTCAACCAAGATATACATGAGCTACTAAGCATGAAGCAAAAGCCATTAGTGGACACACAAGTGTCATAGCAACTAGCCCAATCAGAGTCAGAAAAAGCATGCAAATATGGCGGTAGTGATCCCCCCTTGGGATAAAACAACCCAAGCAGCTGAGTACCACTCAAGTCATGAAAGATGCGCTTAACCGCTTGCCAATGCTTGACTCCTGGGCAATGCATAAACCTGCTCATCTGTGAGACAACAAACTGAATATCTGGCCGAGTAATGCATAAGTAAATCAGGCACCCAATAGCTTGCTGATAGAGAACAACATCAAATGCATCTTCAGCATCATGAAGACTCAATCGTAAACCTGTCTCCATAGGAGTGCCAATAGGTTTACAGTCTTCAAGGCCAAAATGCTGCAATAATGTGTCAATATATTTTGTTTGACACAAAGCCATTCCACCATCAACGTGCATAAACTGAATGCCCAAATAATGATGCAAATGCCCCAAATTAGACATCTCAAATGAGGCATGCAAATCAGCCTTAAAATCAGCAATATGCCTCTCATGAGGACTAGTGAGCAGCATGTCATCAACATAAACCACAATGATCAGAAGTACATCATTAGCACACTTAACATATAATGCTTTTAGTTGGACTATTTTCAAAACCATGTGCAATCAGATAGGCATGTATCTTTTCATACCAAGCACGTGGTGCTTGCTTTAAACCATATAATGCCTTCTTTAACCTGCACACCTGGTTTTCATGCCCTTTCTGCACAAAGCCATGGGGCTGAAAAACATACACTTCTTCATGCAAGTCACCATTCAGAAATGTTGTTTTAATGTCCAGCTGATGTACATTCCAAGCATGATGAGCTGCAAGTGCACAGATGCTACGAACAGTAGTCATTCGACAAGTAGGAGCAAAGGTTTCATCAAAATCAATGCCTCTTTCCTGAGCATAACCCTTTGCAACAAGCCTAGCCTTATACCTGTCAACTGTACCATCAGGTTTACGCTTCAGCTTGTATACCCACTTAGTGCCAATGGCCTTCTTGCCAGGAGGCAAGTCACATAAAGACCAAGTACCATTCTTCATTATTGCATCATATTGAGATCGCATAGCAGCCATCCAATTTTCTGAATTTTGCTTCATCAAACAAAACAGGCTCAGTCTCATCACCGAGACTAGATGCAGCCATAGCATAGCAATATGATGCAAAAGAGGCACTATGAGAGCCTGATCAAGTATGTTATGATAGAGGTGCACCTAATTTGCTGTCATGCAAGGTCTGCACCAGCCATTTTGGTTAAGTTCTTGCCTGCTCAATATCAGCTCTCTCATCAATAAGTGCATCATGTAAATCTGCATCAGAAATGGAATGATCTGCATCATCACATGAAACCTACAAAGGTTGAGAAGTTGCCTCATTAGGACCAGCACTAGATTTTCCACCTAAAAAAAGAGGCAACAAAGTATCATACATGTCTTTGGAGCTAACAAATGTCTCCTTAGTACATGAAAGCAATGGTTGAATAGCATCTTCCATAAAAACAACATCACGGCTAACCAAAATGTGTTAAGTCTGTGGATGATACAGACGATAGCCTTTACTTTCAGAACTATACCCAACAAAAATAGAAGAATAATTTCTTGTCAAAATGAGTTAGTTGAGTAAGGACTAACTACATTGAATATAATTCAAGGAACTTGAAATGATGCAAAAAACTTTACAAAAGAAGTATGGATGTTTATTCCATCAAAAAATTTTGGAGTTTCCAAAGGAAAACATGCGATAATTAGAAAATATAACATCATGGAATATAAGCCATAGAAAACTAACTAGGATATAAAGCATAGAGGTGATTCCTTGACTTCAAATTCTTAGAATTTGAATAAAAGGTACTCTATAGTTAGATAAAATTTTTGAACTTTAAGATAAATATCATCCACACATCATTGTTGGATATAAAGTATGTTGTTATGGGACACTATAATTTATATTCGCATTAATGTAGGAATGATGGTATGGGACATCACCCCTTGAGATGGTGGTTGTATTTAGTCTTGGGCTCATGGCTTGAAGTGAGACTCGATCGCAAAGGGAATTGAAACTTCATAGATAAAGATGAAGTATATGGTGTTCAAGAGTATGAACAGGAAACACTTTAAGTATCCATTAACTACAAAGTTTGAATATCATTTTCCAGGGTCTTCACAAAGGTTTCCAGTAAGACAAGTATAGTCTTAACTATGAGACCTCTAAGTTTTTATAACTTCTTTACTAGAACTGCTACATGGATTTCTGACAAGAAAGTTCTTAGATCCTTTCAATTGAGTTACAGTAAGTTATCCCAAAGTACCTTGTTGAGAGTATAACTTGGAGAATCCATCTCTTGATGTAAATTTGTGTACTAAATTTGCATTCTAGAATAAAGGATTCTCAAGAGAAGATTGTATGGAGAGTTTTTTGATAAAGATCAAAGATTTGAAAGATATGTAGATGAAGACTTGCCAGATAGCTCACTTGTGTAGACTATTCTTAATGGTCTTGATTATTTATTTAAGTTGAAAATACTGATACCAAAGCTGAAGTACATTTGTGAAAAATTATGCCAATTGCATGAAAAAATCTCAGTTAAATGTGGAGGAAGCTAAAAGTTTTGAAACACAAGCTGAAGTATCAAATGAAGAGGCTTGTGATTGATGGTTTGCAATAGTTTGAAAAGAACATGTGCTATTGAGACACATCAGGAATTCAAATGGAAAGTTTCTTCTTCCTATTGGGGCATTAAGGAAGAGATTGAATTTGGAACTATAAAACTTTTTTTTCCTGTTCTTAAGATTGAGAAAGAAAATGGAAGTTGATAAATAGCTCATGTGGCTAGAAACAAAGTAGAGTGGAAATAAAATTTCATTCTGGTATGAAGGATTTTTTATTTTAGATGTGTGCTCTTAGAAGAACATAGGAGAAAGAGTCTTCCTTGTTTTCTTATGATCACAACCAGTTTGATAATATTGTCTTAGGTTTTCCAACTATACCAAGTTGAATAACTCAGACCGTTTGATTTCTTTAAGTCTTCCATTGTAGATCTCCTATGTTAATAATAACTTTGAATATAGCTAAGCATTGTAATGTTATTGTGTATGGTACCTGTGATATGATGTGTCTAAATTCTTGTGGGTTTGTAAGCATTTGAAGCTGATACACAAGAAAGAAGTGATAAATGTTTGATTCATCTTGATTATGCTATGATAAGTCTAAGTTATAAGAAAGTTGTCCAACTTGATATGTTTTCACACCAAAATGCTAAATAATTAGGAGTTCTCTAATATGAATAAGAACAATGTCCACAATATGGAACTTAATGAAATCTTTACTTTAAAAAGTGAAGAAATTTCACTTTCACAAATGACAAAATTTTCAAAAGAAAGTGGTGTAACTGTATGTTTGTCACTTTGAAAAAAAGCTAATGTAATTGTTGAAAGAATAATTTTATGCATGTATAAAGAATAATCTTTGATTAGTAGGTTGTAAAACGATTTTCCAAGCTGGAATATCTTATGTATGGTATTTCTTATATGTTAAGAATCTATAAATAGTTACCATACAAAACTTGTGGATGGAGGTAAAGCATTCTATCCCACCAATTTCTTTAGCAATCAATAAAAATTTTATGGCTTGGAATTATGCTCAATAAGCCTCAAAAGTGCACATTGGTGCACTGGACCCTAAAATGTATCTCTAAGTGGTTAAGTGGTTGGTTTGTAATTGAGATTTAGATTTGATCTCCATGCTATGAATGATGATCCTATGTGGATCATGTGCCTTTCATGCATCTGTTCCACATTATATGCTTGAAGATCTATTGACCCAAAATGCATGTGTGGTTGCATGTGTGTAGAACTTGTGTATGTGTGTGATGGTAGCTTTTGTGTGTATATGTGTGTGATATTATGTGTTTATTAGACCTTCTTTACAACATCAAGGTTATTGTGTATGGTAGCTTTTGTGTGTATATGTGTGTTTATTATGTGACATCACTGTATTTATCTCCTCGAAAACAACAAGTTGAAACCCAAATGGGTCCCACATGAGGGTGATGGTAATGTTATTCGCCTCATTTGTAATGCCCTGTAGCTTGCCATACTCCTCCCCTGCGTTGTGGGATTTGGGGGGTCCCATGGGCACTAGTCCCATTCACTTGTAACTTTTTCTCTTTATTATAATTAAAGTCCGGGAGATTAGGCTAAGGCCGAACTTCCTTTATTTAAAAAAAAAAAACATCAAGGTGGATATGTTGTCATGTATCTCACTTATCAAGTTTCCACCTAAAAAAGTAAATATATCAAGTTTCTGAAAATAGAAAAGATGCCTATTCAAAAAACCCCTTGTCTGTTTCATGACAGAGGATACATCAATGATCAAAGAGGAATTCTACTGATTGAAACTTGAAACTGAAGTTTCAAGTTTTCTCGAACGTTGACTCAAAAGAGTGGAAGCTTTGCACTGACACAGCCAAAGACAGCCGAAGTCGTAATACATGCGGGAGGAATGACTTACTGTGTTTCAAGATGGAGTGTCGGTAGAATGTTGAGCAGATTGCCTTCCTTGGCATGCTCATTTTATTCAACTTTCTCATCAGCGTCTGGAACTTCGCTGTCGAAATCGTCTCAGAAATGTTGTGTATTACGCACGGCGAAGGATGGAGGGGAAGAAGAGATGAAATGTACATCGTCACCGACCGCTCCTTTGTTCGATTTTTCCGAGTACCTTCTATCCGGTTGTGAATGGGAGCAGGCTCCCCCTCTTCCTGACTTCATTGGGCCGCTGTGTATTAGGAACACACACGACATCCGCGGTCGTGGTCTCTTTGCGTTGGAAGATGTCCGCGCAGGTAGCACCCTCCTTGTGAGCAACCCCTTCGCCTTGACGTACAATGATTCAAACAGCATGCGTTTATATCAAGAAATTATCTCTATGATCAAGCAGTCGCGTAAGGCACTGTATCAGTTAGCTTCTTTGGCCGGGTACCGTGATGATCTTGTTGTTCCTCCCATGGACACGTTTGATCCCAACGTTTCAGTCTGCGATCAGATGATTCAGTGCATTCCTGAACTTGACCAACAGCGCATTGTCAATGTTATGAATACTAATTGTTTCGGTGGAGAAGTCAGGTTGTCTGATTCCCAACCTGCTGTGCAGCTGAATGGCCTTTGGCTACTTCCCTCCTTTGCAAACCATTCTTGCACTCCCAATGCTAATAGGCTGTTTGTTGGGAAAGCATTGCTAATGATTGCTTCTCGTGATATTTCAATGAATGAAGAAGTGACTATATCTTACACTAATTGTCTTTTGCCTGTTCGGATGAGGGAGGAACAGTTGGACTCCTTGGGGTGTGGTTTTTTTTGTGAATGCCAGAGATGTGTTGAAGAGAGGTCTCTTGAAGAATCGCTTTTTGATGTCACTGAGCCATTTGAATCACTTCATGGTGAAGCTGTAACAGAACTCTTTTCATTGGTTGGAAAAAGGATTAACAGCTCACCAACTTTGCCTGCATGCATACATTTATCAAAGCTTTTTCATGCCTTATGTAAGAAATTGGAATCTCTTTATACAATAACCTCTCTGCAGAAGAAGTGGACTCTAGCAAGTTATTCATATGCATTTCTGGTGAAGTGCTTTGCAGATTATTTGAGCAGTGGGCAGAAACCCTCATTTTGCATTCATAACAGGGTTTTAAAGCTCATTGAATACATGCGATGCACAATGCCAGGTACGATGTGTACACTGTCATTTATTATGATGCTAGTTGAATCTGCCAAGCAACAACGGGTTGATATTAAACTAACCCAAACACTACATCGTGTTGCAATGGATGAATGCATTCGAGTTTATGGGAATCAGAAGACTGATGTCCTCCATAGGCTCATGGAGGAAGCATTGCATTCAATTCCATATTTATGAGCCAGCATGGAGTAAGCTTGTTTGCTAAATGAAGCTGAGCATTCGCCTATCCGTAAGAGACTGCCTGTAGACTAGGGCTTCAATTCCTCCCATATAATGCTAGAAGGTTTAGTGAATGATAAAATGGCACTTGTGTTGCTGTTGTAATATTGCATGTATTGAGTAAGCTTGTGTGCAATGTGGAGAACTTTTAACCGTCAGTAATGAAATACTTGTAGACTAGGGCATGTTCTTATTTGATCCTCGTCATAACATGCTTTAAGGTCTTCTGAAAGATCAAACGGTGATTTTATTGCTTGCCTTTTTTATTATTAGTACAGCCTACAGGGCTAAATAAATATCTGCTTTTAAGGCTTTTGAGGTCTCATTTATTTTCCCTTTTAGCAGCACAATTTTGTAATCAATAGTATGAGACCTTGATATTGATTATCTCATGTCACATGTGGTATGCTTGCCTCATCATCCAGAGTCTAGTATTATGACTTGCTAGGGGTTGCCTGGGATAAAATAAAGCCAGAAATTACTGAAGAAAAGAGATAAACAAAAACAAAGGAATAGATATGTGTATGTATATGTATATGTGTATGTGTATGTATATGTATATGTGTATGTATGTTTATTAGTAACGTCAAATTTACGTTATTAATTGAAACATGTTATTGCTGTTTGGTGGCTTCTGAGCATATGGATAATACAAAAATGTTGAATAGCCCAACTGAGGTGAGGAAAGAGATCATGCTGCATCAAATATTCATTTTGATTGTGTGGTGTATGGAGATCTACGAGGAGCATCTTTGGAGGACATGTGCAAATGACTGCAAAGGTGGGTGTGTTCAATATCATAACAACTCATGTGTCTTATCTCTGCTCATAACTATGTGGTCTTAATGTGAACAGCATGAACAATTCTTTGTTGATAAATACCATGAGCACTTATTTACTGGGTCAGGGCAAGCTCTTTTTGGAAGATAATCGGGAAGGGTTCTCTTGCAATCTGTTTCTTCATGTATTAACCAATTGACAGTATAATCACAATATGCCATAAAGATTCATGTCTATAATTGAAAATTAATTGGGTGAACTGTACCAAATTTGTACGTTCTGACCTACACGAAGTTAACTTTCAAAATGCATGTGGTCAAGCTTCTGGAATTACGCTATGAAGTGCCATCCACATGCTGCTTCCTGGCAGCAGCATGAGCTCAAACATGAATAATCATTGTGAAAACAAATGCTGCTGCATGCTGGGTATGGCAAAACAAATGGTTGATTCTATTCTTATCAAGGGCAGCTTCTGAGAGTGCCAGAGGTATTGGGACATTTTAACATATCTCAAAAATGAAGAGCTAACCAGGAAAGAGATGGTATTTAATATCGTTTCCATGTTGCACAATCTTCATTTGCCCTTTTGGATGAGCTAAAGTTACGAGAAAGAAGTGCCTTTATATATTTGAGGACATGGTTGCAGAATATTTTGTCCACAAGCATATAATTTTTCAATCTTCATACACAAGAAGGCCTCTGATGGTAAAATTAGTTTTGTCCTAATGAGCAGGCCAAAAATTCTCTGATTATGGTGACTTGCTTGATGTGAATGCTCTCTCATTGCAAGAGTACAGGAGTGAAAAGAAGTGGATATGGTGATTTTGATGAGTTTTGAACAGACGATCAGGAAAAAGAAAAAGAGTGTGAAGCATTCAAGGTATAACAGCTACATTCTTTATGTGGTTTCAATCGCTCTAATGTAATTCTAAGATAGGAGAGCTCTCTTGGTGGCAAGTGAATGATACTTTCTTAATGTAGAGCTTCAACCTTACATACTACTCTTAATAGTGCCATGCCTAGTGGATTGCATCTCTGTGAACAGATAGTAAAATATTTTTAAGTTTTGTGTTGGAGGAGTTTGTACTATCAGAACTTTAGTCCTTTGTTGTAACTTTGCAGGTGGTTGTCTTTCAATAGTTGTGGACCGTGGTTTAACATAGAGTTCTGAAAAACTGCCATAACAAGTAAAGATGAGCACTATGTAAGGATGTTATTATATGTCCAGTTATGAGATCTAGAACATCTACGTAAGCTAAGGATAAAACAGAGTCCCTAATAAAGGGAAGAAGTGCCTTGACCATCTTAATGCGTTTGTACCATTTTACTGTGATATGACAATATATCCTCGAAGTGGCATGAAGAATAAGAAATCCTATCTTTATGTGCAGAAAACCATCAAACATGTTAACTGTGATTGACTTGTAATAATAAATAGTGTCAAAAGTGTGCACAAAACCTTTTTGGAAACATATTTGGTGGTATCTTGTGCAGGAGTATATGTGATATTGATCTCTTCAACATTCTTTCTACAAAGTAATACTGCAAACACAATGTGCTATGTGCTAATATGAATTTTTATGTTAACTTTGATTGTGTTTGCCTGCCAATCAAAGACAATGGTGGCAACTTATATTTCATAACACAAGCTCTTTACGTGGGAAAATGTTTTATTTTCATGGGAAAAACGTTTTAATGTATCACACCCCATATAATAGTGAAATGCATGAAGTGCCATTGTGTGTGAATGAATGAGAGAGAGAGAGAGACGGGGGGGGGGGGGGGGGGGGGGGGGGGAGGGGAAGGGGGAGGGAGGCTATAAGCACTAGAATCTCTCAAAGCTTGAAAATCAAAGACTAGTGAATGATGTGTGTGCCACTCTCCTCCCATCCATTATATCCTCTTGCATTCAAAATAGTAATGATTTGGAATGGTCTAGTGCCACCATGTGGTCATCATGCAACACTCATCCCCATTATCATTGAATACCTTAGGATATCCCCCAAGCTTGGGACCTTGGCTATGGTTGGCCTTTGTCCCACACACACATGGAGTGGTCTCTGTAGACCAATGTCCGACACTCTCTCCCCCTTCTAAAGATCATTGTCCTCAACATTTGAGATCCAAGTGATTTTTGGGATCTAGGGACATATAAGATCCCTAGACATACACGAGAGTTTACATCATGGGGTAGGTAGTGCTTATGGAACCATTTGCCATCTTTTGAGCATTGTTCTTTGTAGTCTTCATGGGATCCATTGATGGGATCTTTGGTAGGTTCTTCTTCTTGTGGACTCCTTGTTGTCGATTTTGAGTGTGGCTTTCGGTTTTGAGTGTCATGTGTTCAAGCCATAGGGAAGGTCTTACTCTTTAAAGAGCAATGTCTAGTCCCTTTACATGAGGCTTGAGATGAGTGAGAGCTCAATAATACTCATTGGATCACTCTTTGTAGAGCTAGGTAAGTCTGGATATTTTCTCACTTTAGTGAGAGTGCCATATGATTCATCGAGAGATTACATCAAAAGATAAAGGATTGGACATCACAAAAGCATGTGGATAGCGGCACTAGAGCTGATTATGATGAGCTACCTCTGAGGGACCCGCATCTCCAAATATCTCCATCGCATTCTTGATTATGATGAGCTACTCCTAAGGGACCCGCATCTCCAAATATCTCCATTCGGACTGCAAGTTAGGCAGAATTTTGAGGCAGAAGGCGCGCAGCTCTTTCTGGAATTGTGACTCTGTGAGATGGAAAGCACGCAGCTCATCTGATGTCTGTTTGTAGAGAGATTTGTGGCGAACAAGAACCCCTCCTGCTGCCCACTCTCCACATTTCTTCTCACGTTCTATTTGTAGTGATGTGCATCTGAGTTGCCACTTCAAAGCGCTACTGAACTGTTACCTGCAAAGTGGGAAACTCTCTGTCTCTCTCTATCTTTCTCCATAGAGGAGACAGAACTGTTGGGCCGTTGCGCCTGTGATGTAGTAGCCACCTATTTGCAACAGTCCTCTTCTACAGAGGTTGCATCGTATTGATTGTCTATGAGTGCGCACGTATGTTCATTTCTACAAAATTCAAGGCACTTCCCCAGCTTGTTCTGTTATGTGTGCAAGGCACAACTGGCAAAGAAACAGAATGCCAGTTTCTCTGTCCATTTCTTCAGTATAGACTCAGGAAGCGACTCAGATCGACTGTGGCGCAATACTCTCTTCCCTTTCGTTCTCTTTTAGGTAGTGGAAATTAGCTTCAGTGATCGTTTTCTCCATACTCATGGCTTTTGTGACCGTGCTCTCTGTTACTGAACAAGCTCTCCACAGTCCTTTTCTACTGTTAGCTCTTGCCGAACTGTATCGAAGGGTTTTGAGAAAGCGCATCTGAAAATGGAGCATTCGAATAACAGCAAATAATGGAGCACATGTAGAAGCCTTCAGACAATGACCAGAAGAGGGTTGTGCCCTTCTCTCGTTTCTTGCTGTAGGGGTGATGATTATTGAAAACCCGTTTTCTTTGTGTGCAGGTTCGCAGACAACTCACTTCTTTGTATCATCACTTGCATCACAATCTCTGATTTTTCTGGATTCTCTTCAAACTATCTACAGCCTCATATGATAGTGTGCAGAGAATAGAGTTACACTGAACTTTTCGAGCATCCGACTGTGGGTTCTTGTGAGAGCTGCTCTCTTTCCCTGTAAAACAGCTCGACCCCGTTTGCTGAACGGAAATGTCTCAAGCACTGCGTAGCTCTTGGAGCTCTCATCTTCTAGAGACGATGTGCACTGGAACCCATCTGCTTGAATACCGGCATCCCGATCTGTTTTTTTTACAAAATGACAAAGTAGCCTCTCCACCGGTATAGGCTGAGGCCTTTCGTGTGTGCGCAGTGGCAAATAATTACTGTTGCTGGTGCGCAAATCCATCGACAACATAAATGATCAGGTCCTTCTGCTTCACGTTCTTCAAGTTGAAGTAGTCGACTGTGTTTCCAGAGCTGTGCTTTGCTCTTTTGGAGATGTAAATGGAAGGCAGACTGAGAGCGTTGATATTGCTTATGACAGGCAACTCATGCTCCAATAAAGATGACGGACTGCCACATTGCTAAGTTCCCTGTGCCCGCAAAAGTTCTGAAGTTATGGTTTTTTTCTGAGCACTTAGCTACTTCAGTTTCTGAGCCTTGTAGTTGCACTTGAGTGCAGATCTGCTGCACTCCCTTGACGGAGAATAGAGTGAGATCTTATAGCAGCTTGGCAGATTTCTCCACTTCAATGCTTGCGAATGAATTCACAGACATTCTTAGCGTACTGAGCAGAATCGATTGAATATGATGCTCAGCAGAGTGGGCACGTAAACATGGATTTATCAAAGACCCATATGCAGTAGGAGATGAGATACAAATGATTTACAAGTGCTTAAAATTACTTAACATTGAAGATTAACTAAGGATGATAATCAAGATTCAGAAACCAAAAAATTATGATACAAAAGATGGAATAGTGCTTAGAAGCACTCTTATTGATGAAAATATGGGAGAGAGGGAGGGATTAAGAAAGAAATACTTGACAAAAGAAATCTAATGAAAGCAAAACTTAAAGAAATGCTAACCAAAAGATTACCTATGCTCTGATACCATGTTGAAATGAAAAAGCAACTATTAATCACATACTAATTAGATTAAGGAGGATGGAACAAACGAAACGAAAACATGATGGAATGAATTAAAGTATAAATGGAAATGACTTACATGAGATGGTCTATGAGCATGGTGACTACATGAGGAGTGGGAGCACACTCTTGGCAATGAGCTATAGTGGAATCACTTGTGAGAAGTGAAGGGAGGCCTTGCTTATATGGAGTTTGGGAGAATTCCCTTGCATGTGGGATATATGTGCTTGCATGAGAATGATTCTAGCTTTGGACAAAAGGGTGGAGCATGGAACTCTCAACACTCCGAAGCACTAGGACATTTCTTTGGCATTCCTATGGTACTGGGAGCAGTGGGATTCATGCCATAGTTCATCTCAAAAGGAGACATTCCTATCACTTTATGAAGTCTATTTCTATAAGCAAACTCTACTAGTGGCAAGTAACTATCCGAATCTGTCTGCCTCTCAAACAAATATGCTCTCAACATGTCCTCTAGAATATGGTTGACCCTCTCGGTCTGACCATCTATCTGTGGATGATTGCCACTTATCATTTTCAATGAAACTTTTAGTTTGTCAAATACAAACTTCCAGAAGTGTCTGGTGAATCTGACATCCCTATCTGAAACTATGGATGTCAGTAACCCATGCAATCTGAAGACATGTTGGGTAAACAACTCTGCTACATGTGGAGCTTCTATCATCTCCTGCGTGGTATATGAACTATCTTGCTCAATCTATCTACCACAACTAGGATAATATCCCGCTTCCTTTGGGTACATAGTAACCCGACCATGAAGTTTATGGATACACTCTCCCATTTATGATCTGGAATGTGTAAGGGATGTAAAAAACCTGGTGTCTTTACTCTTTCTATGTCTGGTCAACACCAGGATGCCCTGCGCAAGGAACATCATGGTTATCATGCATGACTTTTCTTCTCAAAAATTTCCTTTCCGTTTGACTATTCCATTCTCATTTGAGAGATTGGAATACAGAGTGGACTTGTTTGCTCTGGTGGGAGAAGGAATAGCTAGAATTGCCTCGTCTCCTATGATAGTGTCATCATCGATGTCCTATGAATTTGGTATGCAAAAATTTCCTTTCCGTTTGACTATTCCATTCTCATTTGAGAGATTGGAATACAGAGTGGACTTGTTTGCTCTGGTGGGAGAAGGAATAGCTAGCATTGCCTCATCTCCTATGATAGTATCATCATTGATGGCTCTAATAATCTATAACAAATATGGATCTTCCATCTATGCTTCCTTTATTTCTTGAAGCAATGAGCTTTCTAGAACTCTAAAGCTCATTTGCTACACTATCTGTGATAATGCATCAACTACTATATTCTCTTTGCCTCTTCTGTATAGGATTTCCATGTGAAACTCCTACATGAGCTTAGCCCAATGAGCCTGTTTGCCTCGAAGATCTAGCTGACTACAAAAGTACTTGAGTATACGGTGATCTATGTATTGCATACAACTCCTGCTTATGCACTGGCCAATTGCGCGTGCACTACTCGATTTCTCGGTTTCAAAAGCTATTGGCCTACCATCTTCACTCAAGACTACCCCTATGGCTATGCCACTAGCATCTGTCTCTGACTCAATGTACCACTTTGAGTATAGGAGCCTTTGAAACAGCTTGTGTCAGAGTGTCAAAACTTTCTTGTTGCTCTTGCTTCCATGCAAATGGAATTTTTCCTTGAAGCAAGTTCTTCATAAGTGCTGCTATCAACGAATAAGAGGAGATGAATTTCCAATAGAAACCAAAAAGTCCTAAAAATGACCATAATTGCCCATCATCCTGAGGAGTAGACCAAGCTAGAATAACTGAGACCTTCTTGGGATCCATCTTGACCCCATTAGCCAATACCACATGCCCTAAGTACTCTATCTCTGGAAGAAACAACTAAGTCTTTTCTAGATTTACATACAACTTATTTTCTTTCAACTTATTTAATACTAACCTCAAATGACTTTCATGCTCACGAATAGATCTACTATACACTAGAAAATCATCAACAAAAAACAACACACTTTCCAATGAACGGTCATAGAATATCATTCATTAATTTCCTAAAAGTAGGAGGTCCATTAGTCAAACCGAATTGCATAACTAAATACTCATAATGCCTAAAATGGGTCCTAAAAAGCTGTTTTATATACATCATGATCTTTTACCCTAATATGATGGTAGCCACTCTTTAAATCTATTTTGCTATATACAACGGCTCCACCTAGAATATCTAAAAGATCATCTATCCTCGGCATGGGATATTTGTGCTTGATGGTAATCATATTGAGTGCTCGATAGTCAATGCACATCCTTTAAGATCCATCTTTCTTCTTCACGAGAAGAACTAGAGTTGTAAAGGGCGAATAGCTAGATCTAATCAGCCCTTTCTGTAGGTACTCGTCTAGGACCTTCCAGACTTCTTTCTCCTCTTGCAAACTCATCCAAAATGGTGGCCAAGCAGACGGACTCACTTCTAGTACCAATTCGATCCTATGCTCAATATTCCTGCAAGGAGGTAAACCTGAAGGTAATTCTTTCAAGAATAACTCTTGGAATTCTGCTCTTATTTCTCTAAATTGAGCATTCCAACTAGAGTTTCCATGACTGCATGAATCCATCATAATACACAACGAATACAGAAAATAAATATTCTTACAATCAATCTTGAGCAACTTGGTAGCAGCTACCAATTGTGTCTCTTGGAGATATGGCTCTCCACGGATTAGTAGTTGCCTCCCCTCATGCTCAAACTTGTACACATGCGAAGCAAAGTCAATGATTGGTCATTTCCTAGCATGCCAATTCTTACTTAGGACTACATCAAAACGTGCGAGTCTAGCTATCTCAAAATCTAGTTTGTCCTCGTAGGACTGGATCTAAATGGGCAAACCAACTACTCCTCGATCCCAAGTCTTAGTTCCCTTCCTGTCGTCTAACTCTATTATGTTGGCATAGTTTGATTGCATAGTCTCTAAGTGTAGCCTCCTGACTAGTCAGGAACTAATCACATTATGCATCGACCCAATGTTAAAGAGTACCTTGACAAGCTGTCCTACCACGACTCCCCTCATGACAATGAGCTCGGTGTTTGGGAACTGGTATCCTTTTTGTGCCACTGGTGAAAGCACAATATTTTGCACAATAGGAACCCGTCATGGACACTATGGGAGATGATATCTAGGATGGGGAATCTCCAAATTCCTCATCTCCATCACTCCTTGCTTGAGTGGGATTAATAACTATGGTGACTACTATTTTCTTTGTCTTAGGAAAATCCTTGAAAAGGAGTTGCCCTAGACACCCATAGCATAACCCCTCTTTCATTGCCTTCTCTTTCTACTGAGGGGTAAGAATAGACTTATTATATGCCCTCTCAGCTAGAGCAAACACTTCCCTTTTCCCTCCTGAAACTGTCTTGATCATATGCACTTGCTTAACTTCTGTAGAAGGTTGTGCATTGATGGAGCCAAGAGTAGATGTGGGGAAGGGTCGGCTTATCTTGGTCCATGAGGACCTTTGACCCTAGGAGCCTATGCCCCTGTGGCCATCCTCATAGAATAAAGCCATCTCCATGGCCTGTGCTAAGGAGTGATATCTCTCCTTCCTCACCAAAGGTCTAATAGTTTTCCTCAATCCCAAGACGAACTTATGGACTTGGAGAAACTCATGGATAGTATCAAGTACTTTGAGATGTACCTCTCTATACTTATCCGAGTACTCTTGAATGGTTTGGTTCTTCTGGCTAATGAAGAACCAAGTGTCTAGTGCCTTAGACCTCTCGTCAAGTGGTACAAAGTTATTGTAGAATAAGACTTTAAATTGTTCCCAAGTCATGGGCAATTTCTTGTCTTGTTCTATCTAACACCACCACCTATGGGCGACGTCCATAAGGTTATAAGTGGCCTGCTGAGTTTTATGCCTATCGTCCAAGATATGGCATAAGTGGAAGCATTTCTCCCACTTGCTGAGCCACTCCTCAATAGCATCAGCAATCCTAGCACTAGTCTAGCCGTGATATCTAGGTGTCTTAAAGTCCTTAAGTTGCCTTTGGGCCTCTCTAACTAGTATGCTATCTCTAGGGACTTTTGGAGCTTGATGCTTGCCTGGAGCATTCACCTCCATCCCTAGAAACTCGGTCTAAGGTGTCACTTCCTCTCTCTTGGAAGATGTCATGAAGTGGGCTCTCTAAATGTGCTACCCTAGCACTCATGGTCTCTATGAGGTTTGAAGTGCGCTCACCCATGAGTGTATCAATCCTCACTCATGAAGAGGCTCTTGATTCCATGCTAGGATAAGGTATAGGTCTCTTTTTATGGTTTTATGATTTTTTTTAGATTTTTACGCTCTATGTACACCTAAGATATCCAAATGGCATTCAAAATAGACAAATCACAAGCCTTTGCATAAAAGAAATAACAAAAAAGAAACTTTTAGTATGCTTTATCTACTTTTTACGCATATGCATGCTAAATCTTAAAAATTTTGGTAGCCACAACAATGTAAAAATGAAAATTAGAAAAAATGAAACCAAGTGCACTACACACACTTCTCCAAATAAACGGTGCCGGTAGGCACAATATATACACAATAAACCGAAGGGCACTACACACCCTTGCAATAACCCTTGTGCTTGCAACATGGTATAAGAATAAGAATGTTGCAAGTTCTTATATTTTCCTTGCTGTACCTGGAAAACCAAGTGCCAGCTCTACCTGCAACACTAATTTCTCGCAAAGTGCAGAGCTAAACAAGCTTCTAACTAATTGTATACCATGTATGTCATGCAAAATGCTTGCCCTATGTGCACCATGATGCATGAAGAGAGCAAAAATGTATAAAAATTAATAAGAAAACTTATCTTAAGGTCCAAAACCTTGATGTGCAAGTGTGTGCAAGTGTTGGAAATGATCCATACACACTCTTCTTGCTTCTCCAAGAGTCTCGCGATGATAATTGCATCAAAAAAGTGCTCGAACAGGGGCCCTCAAAACCAAACAACCAAGTTTGAAGCTCTATACAGGTTTGAGAGTCAATCGAAAAGTAGGTTCTAACCATTCAATGGAAAGAGCTCTCAGTGGATAATCCATAGCAAGAAACATCACTCAATTTAGAGTTGATCTGGGCAAGATATGGCAAAATGCGTGAGGATAGGCATGCCAATTATGCTATGGTAGGAGTGGTTTAGCTATGATAGCTCAAGAAGACTTCCAATTCTTCTCATGGACCATTCTTTCTTGACGAATGAGTGTGTGAGAGCTTGGTTTATCCCACATAATGGAGAAGGCCCACAAAATCGGCTATATAAGAATGTTGAGTTCTTTTTTTACCTCAACAAGAGGAAAGTTGAAGGCTCAATTCGAGTAGCTCTATCATAGCTCTTGATCACACTGCATGCGCATGGGCAGGTTCTCTGTGTGCCCTTGCTTGGGGGTAGCTAAGGCTCCTCTTAGGAAATCTCTTCCCAATCTTTTGCTTCGACCTCTATACCTGCTCCATAGGCTAGCACACAAACTGAGGAAGATGATGATGACTAGTCAAATCAGTGCCAAAAAATTCCTCCTGCATGGAATCTCAAAAATTGCTTCAAAAGGCTTCCCAAAAATGGCTCTGAATACTAAATGTAAGCACTAGAATCTCGCAAAGTTTGAAAATCAAAGACTAGTGAATGATGTGTGTGCCACTCTCCTCCCATCCATGCCAAGCTTACCTAGACACAAGGAAAAGGATCCAAGGAACCACAAGATGTAGTCAATAGAAAAGGAACCACAAGATGTAGTCAACAAAAAAGAATAAAGCCACACAAAGTCAAGACTTGAAGCCTAGAAAGGGGAGCTCTCAAAGGACCAAACAATAGGGAAAAAAACCCTTTTTAGAGAGTACTCCAAGAATACTTACAACATGAAGATTATGTAATCTCAACCCACCAATTGCAGGTAAGGCAAACCCAAATGAAGCTCTATCAAGAACTGTTTGTTGTTAACCTTTGGAGTTGTCCTCTTCAATCATTATAGCATAAAAGATTAACTAACTCTTCATCAAATTTTCAATCCGTGAAGTACGCAAAGACCATAGCCCCTTCTGGCAAGATGATCCTTTGAATATCAATTGAGATATTCTCGATCAAACTCACAGATTGGACCTGAATTTGGTTTGCTATTTTGATCGTGAAGGTTTCTACTTGGAACCTTGTGTAGCCATGTCTTTGGAAATTGCAAAGGGGTGATATCGACACTTGAATCACCATCTATATAGACATGATTGATGGGCTAGTTTTTCTAGGGAATAAAGATGAAAGGTGGTACAAAATCCACTATGTTTGCAAACTAAGCAGTTACTTTTGCTTCTTTGATATGTGTTTTGGTAGTCAATAAGGGATCATAGCATCTACCAAATCCCTTAGGCAAATTCAAGACCAGATTGTAGGTCGCTTAGTTGTATTTGTAGAGGGCATTTCAATAATGCTTACCAAAATGCTGAATTACAATGAGTTCTCAGTGTTGAATTGGACAAGTAGCATGAGTCTTGTGGGGACCACATTTTCTTATACTTTTAGTGGGGGGGAGCTTTTGCAAAAACTTTTCATGTTCTTTGCTAGTTGTTTGGTAGTCCCTCTAGACTAGTGTGTAATTGTTTAGACTCATTGACAAATGATCCTAACTAGCAACCACATGTCCTATGAGCACACTCAAGTGCTGGTCTCATAAACACATCAAATTGTCTAATTGAGAGTTGAATCAGCCAAGTGCATAGAAGCATGTGTATGCAGATGATGGTTAATGCATGCAATGGACAAATGATTGTGAACAAAGTGTGAATCCCCTCACACAACCTTCTACACTTAAGAATGCACTATGACGCCTATAAAAACAACATATACAAAAATAGAATTTTCTCTTATTTCAAATGTTTGGATATAGTCAATAATGAGTTCCTTTCAAAGATTTCAACCAGACCCATCGATTGGAAGTGGAAGCATTATGAGTCTTTTATGCAAACAACCAAGGGTTGGAAATCACCTACATACACTCCAAGACTCTTTACATTGCACATAAGGGAGAAAAAAAATGAAAACAGGTGGAGACGGGATAAATGACACTTCTTAACACACATCAAAAGCCATATTCATGCACATCGGCTTCATGAAGGAGAAAAGAGGTAAAGAAGAATAACTAATGGGACCATTTGCTTTGGATTTAGTTCTTTCACTCAAACAACAAGCATCTTTAGAAAAGAGTCAAAAATTGACTTATACACATAAAGCCACATGCATGTCCTTTCACATTTTGGATCGGCATTCCAAAATAACTAAGACTTAAGATTTAGTTGCCTATACTACATGATTAGGAGTGTGCTACTTCAGGACTCCTCATGGTGCACATGTACAAGGCTTGCAAAATATATCATTATAGTAACAAGAGGGAACTTTAAAACAAATTTTTTTGGGACCCCCTCTTATCTTCTTTAGTGCTTTAGTATTTTGTCTCTACTTTGTCTTTCCTTTGCCTTCTCCTTGCCACAACACTTTCCTCCTCATAATATCTTTTGTTCTTGTTGGAAGAAGCATTTTTTGAAGGAAATTCTTTGTAATTTGACATTTGCATGTAGTTATATTTATCCAAATGATGTAAAATTGAGGAAGAGTCTTCCTCATGTATAGTGGAAACATATATATTTTTATTAGAATTTTTAGAAGCTCTTGAGCAACATATTTTTAGATTAGAAGGTAGAAGGACCAAATTTTAAGTGTGAAAAGGGACACTTGAAAAAGTATAAAGGAAATTTTCTTCTACTTTGTAAAGGTTGGTTGTATTATTCTCATGCTATTCTAGTAATGTGGAGCTTCTTGCAGAAAATCATGTTTCTACTTCTCTAGAGTATCTTCATGATTTGTTGAGCCTTTCTCTTGTGAAATCTATGGAATATTTGAGTTTTTCTTGTGTATTTCTGAGTGAAGTGTATGAAGAGATGTGATTATCTTTCTATTGAGTGAAATGTTGCAAGATATCAATGTTGGAAATGGAAATTCTCAGTTTTTACAGAATCGCGATTGTCTCGTCTGTATGATATAGGTACTGTTTTTGAAATCTGACTTCATTTTGTAATCTATAGAGAAAATGGCACACTTTAGGCACAAAGATTATTGAAAAATGCTGTTGTATAGCTCAAGATATTAAAAACCCTAGTTTAGGCTCTGGAAGAGCTTCACCCTTTACTTCGAGCATATGTACATACATACCCTTTTATTGTTCATTGGATGATATTTTCTTTTTTTTTCTACTCTTAACTTGTTCATTTAGGCTCTTTGTATTAATTGGTATTGTGGCCGCCATGTTGACAACATGAGTTCATCTGCTTCATTTTCATTTGTATCTGTATGAGTTTTTCTCTACTTTGTATTTGGGAGACACTCCATTTGACATTATTTTTTAGTTGTTTCTTTTTGTATTTGGCCACCTTGCCATTTGCTTCTACTTTGTATTCATTCTCCTTCAAGGACAATATCCCACATGTGATGTACTTTGGAGAGTCCCCTTCAACTCCATATAAGGAGGCTCTCTCCCCCACTTTGTCTTTGGATAAAATCTTGAAGAGCCCACTTCATGGTCTTGGCAAGATCATTCTTAATCTGTGTGAGTTTATTATCCATTTCTTGATCTACTCACTTTGAGTCTCAAACTCTTTCATTTTGTGAGTACACTTTTATTTTCATTTTGCTTCCATATATGTACTCTCAATATGGTGTCAAAGCATTCGGTGGAGGTCTTGGTGGCTCTTTTGATGGTGCTCTTGGAGGTGGTGGTGGTTCTACAAACTTCACAAAGCACTCTATGGGTTTCAGAAAGCTCCATGGGCCTAGTATGAGAAAATACACAAGTTATTTGAAGACAAAGGATTCCATCGAATCACTACATCTAGTTTATCATCAACTAGCTTCATCTTGAGTACTCAATGACGAATCTTAGCTTGCTTCACTACTTAAACATGGAAGTTTGGCAGATGAAAGAAGGCATATTCCTCTCTCACAAGAAGTACTTCAATGATATACTTTCTAGGTATGACATGGACCAGTATCAATCTATATCTATACCATTTGATCCCAATATCAAGATCATACTAGAGGATTCATGATCACTTGTGGACATTATGATTATCCATAGCTAGTTGGCTATTTACTTTAGTAGCCAAGACAAGATCACATTTGGCCTATGCAATTGGTATACTTAGTCAGTTTGCACATCATTCTCGTTAGAAACATTGGAAAGATTCTCATAGATTATTTAGATATCTTGCCATATGCTATAATATGCACATTCAGATTAGGACTCATCTTAAAAAATATTTCAGAATCTTATTAATAGAAGGATGTAAAGAATTCCTCTTCAAAGGTTTGGAGATAAGGGATTTGCAAATGTATAAGCAAAAAAAAATAGGCCATAAGTGTGGCTCTACTATGAGTGTCTCTACACCTTGATTTGTTCTAGTAAATATAAGGAATGCATACTTTGCATGTTTGAAAACCTTCAAGGATCATGCTCACGTTTTGTATTGTGAGTTGAGGGACACCTAAGTGTAAATGAATTCAATGTTCTATCATGCAAATAATACAATTCTATGTTGGTAAATATCTATAGGGCAAGCTTGATAATAATGGAAAATTCAGACCATTTTTATTGATCTACTCCTTCCTCTAGGCTTTTCAAAATTTTGGACATGATCATCTCCATGACTTAGGACAAAATACTAGATTGACTTCTACTAAATAAGAAGCGTCTATCAAATGTGGGCATTATGTAGGATTTTTTTCCAATTTTTTTCTCCAAATTGAATGTGCTTTGTCAAATTGCTCAAGCCTATAGTTAAATGTATTTATAGTAAAATTTAAGTTGGCTTCATGATTTTTTTCATCATTTTCCTAATGTACCTACAAGTTTTCTCTTTTATTATTCCAAAAGGTTTATTGAATGAATGTAGAATTTGTTCTATGTCATTACTCTTTATCTTTGCTTCATTCATGCAATTGACCACTAGGCTACAAGGTTTTCTCTTTCCACCTGAATTAAGGATGATGTAAATGGTATGTTTGGTAGATTAGAAATCTCATCATCTTCCCTCTGTATAGTTTATGGATCATGGGTGGAGAGAGGGGATATACCTATGTCTCTATAGTATGCTCTATAGGAACATGCAACACCTATGTCCCCAAGGCTTCATCACCTTCCATTCTAAGAGCATTAAAAACATGTAGCTGTAAGGTAAGCACATGCATGAAATCTTGTTGTTCTTTTACTTTGTACAGGGTTCCATGTAATGCTTGCTTTGTTTTAAGTTTATCCCTGCATAAAATATTTTTTGCCTAATATATATCTTTATTTCATTGTTCCACACATATATTGTGCAATTCTTCCCTTTCTTTTCAACACTTCCTCTCCCACTTGCAATTTTTCTTCAACTATTGTTCTCAATGCCATTTGTTGTTCAATCTTCAAGCTGTGCTTTCAACGAACTCAATTTGTCAGTTTGATCATTACTCAAATCAATGGGTTGCTTATACAGCAATGATTTCATCAACTCCTCATTTGTTTGTTTCAATAACCTAGAACCTTCAATGTAATTTTTTTCTTGGGACTCCAAAACCTTCTTCCTGCAATTATGCATGCCTTCTCATCCTATAATGTTGTGGATTTTGCTTTCAATACCCATTCTCCATATATATTTTTTGTACTTGTTTTTTTTTCATTATGTAAATCAATGTTTTGAGACATTAAGGAATCTACCTTTTTCAAAGTTGAAACCATCTCTTTATTTATCTTTTTTGGTTTTCTTTTCAAATTGGAAAATTCTTTTGATAATTTTGCATTGGTTTCTTTGTACTGTAAGATGTGCACATTTTCTTCTTCTAGACTTTTATATGTCTCGATCATGATTGTCTAAGTTGTCCCTGGCTCCTTGCATCATCATTCTCATTGCTAGTTTCAATTAAATGATATCCATATTTAGCCAAGTAGAGATAGGAATTGATGAAGGCTCACTTGTTCCTGCTTGGTTGTTGCCATTGTATGCAATAGATCATTAAATGGTTGTCTTTATGACACATATGTGACAATGGTACTTGTACAATATCAAGAGAAAAAATGAGTTGCATGATTTCCTTTGTTGAGCTTACGTGTGCAACTAATTTGATTGGCAAGGGCACTTCAGCCCTCCCTTTTGAGGATTCTTTAGACATAACATCTTCAAAAGTGTCTGTAGACATTGTTGTTTTTAAAGCAATAGGATTAACATGATTTGTGAAATCCATGCAAGGCCTAGGTGACTAATTGGTGATTCATCCATAGGCACAACTTGTTATTCTTCTCCTATAGGTTGCGTTGGATGAGATTTTTCATGCAAGTCCTTTAATGATTGTGTCCTTTGTTTTCTTGACCCAAAAGTACAAGGTGATAATAAAAGTATTCCTTTTCCTTGAAAACTATAAAAAAAATTGGCTAACAGTGTCCTTCCATGGTAGTATCTTTGAAATTTACTACTTTCAAACTATATGATAGATCATGCCCTCTTTGGGCATCAAGGAGTGCTTTATCGACCATTTCTTGCATTTCCTCCATGGAACAATCTTTATTAAATTGTTTAAATCTTGATGGGAAACGTTGAGTAACTTTTCCACATTTTCCCGCAAAATCCAACTCTTCCAAATTTCCATCACCATTTGGATCTGACATCAATGGTGTGTTGGTTGGTTAATCAAGCTCGACCCTTTTAGCTCTCATGCAGTTGGTTCTATGCTTGGATGACATGTGGTCCTTCTTTATATATACTTCATACCTTGTTTCTCCACTTTTTGGTTTTCACTAGTCTTTTTGTGTAATTTTGATAATTTCTTACATTTTTTTTCTTTTTTAACAAAAGAAAGTTAGTGATGAATAGACCAAGCCTAGAAAATTTAATCTCTTGTGGGAAAATTGTGTGTGTTAGTGAGTGCAAAAAGAAAGACTCTAACCTATCGTAAATTACAAACCATAAGTCCTATTCCTTATGCAAGAATGTGCACCACCAAATAGATGATTTGAAGCACAGTGCCAAATGCAAGGCTTTGTAGTCAAGCCCTACATGCATACTCTAGGTGCATTAAGATTTTAGGTGCGCAAGGAGGAAGGTGCTTCAATTTCTTAAACTTCATGCTATCTTCATTGAATGGTTTTAATCTCCATTTCCATTGATGTGTAGTGAATTACTTTTGATCTTTGAATTGCCTTCCCATGGGTTGAACATTTTCTTGATCTTTGATCATTTTCATCATCTCTTAGTTGTTCTATGGTCCATGTCCTTGTGGTGTAACATTGTTCTTTCTCTTTTGATTATTCTTTCTTGAACGATTGTTGTTCCTTTGAGTCCAATCACTACTTTGTTCTACTTCTTTCTTTGGTACCACCTCTAAATTTTGTGTTTATAGTATCCTTTGTGATATCCATTTTCATTGGAATTTCCTTTATGCTCCCATAATCCTCTTAGGTATCCAAAATTGATGTTGCGTTGATTCTCAAATCTTTAGAATTATTGTAATATCCAATGCTTTGCATTTGTTTTACTTTCCTTGGTTAGCTTGAGTAGTTGTTGATAGTCGGTACTTTGATACTTCTCCTTTTGGAATCTATATCTCCTTCACTTGAGTTGATGTTGTTCCTAATTTGTCTTCCGAGATCTGTTGGTTCTTCCTTCTTGATACTCTAGTATTCCTCACACGTCTTTCATTTTCTACCTCACTTAGGCTCTTAATTAGGTTTCTCTGATCTTTGGTAGAATTCAATGAATATTGGGATCACAAGAAGGAGTGTTCATGGGTAGAGGTACATGGGATATGTTGGAGTTAGACATCTGTGGAAGCACACGAACAACACAAGGAAGAAGGAGAAGCTTGGAGCACAACACACAATACTAAATGTATTACCACTAGAATGTACAAAGATAAGTAACCCATAATGGATTTAGGCATATATGTTGGAGGATAAACACTCCTATGTGGACAACAAAAGCAAATGAACCCTCCTAGGATCCTAAAATTTTGCAGACATAGGCTCTATATTTTCTACGTTTCTCTGAGTATATGAAGAGACTGATAATGAAAATTTTCAGGCTTAAAAAAGACTCTAAGATCTTTCAAATGAGAGTAAAATCACTCCATTTGGACATTGGATGATGCGTCAACTAGCTGCAACAAAACAGATAACTTGATCTCTTCACAGAGTATGAGCTAACTAGACAGACACTGTTCTGGACATTTCTTTGCACATGTGCAGGCACTGAACCTGAGACTTATACCAGACAAAGTAGAACTTATAAGCTTTCTAACAAGACAAAAATAATTTCAAATGGATTCCGAATGAAGGAGAAACAACAATTACAAGACCGAGGGGTCTGCCAAAAACATCTAGATAGATAGAGTGTGTAAAAGTAAAATTTCTGCAAAATATGCAGAGAACAGCTAGTAGGGGGTGTGCTTAAGCAAGGGGGCAGCTTGGGCACGTATTTCCATGACTCTAAGTCATAATAAAACTCATTATAGGTTTTAAAGACCACATACTAACCTCTTTAACCAATCAAAAACATATACATGTCAAAAGTGAGGTTCAATCACATCAAGAGGTGAGCTAAATCTTCTCTAATCAACTTCTTCCCATTATGGGCATAATTTGATGCCTCCAACTCGTGGAAATCAGCCTCCTTTGATTGTGGATGATGTGGAAGGTTCAATTTGGGGCATGTTCCCACACTCTTGAACTTGAAAAACTTTCAACACTCCCCCTCAAGCTCAAGTCTTTTTCCTTCGTTGCTTCAGCCTATGTCTCTTATGTTGATTGCTTCCTTGAATCCTCCAAGCTTTGTACCTTTTCTCTAATGAAGTGGTAATGAACCTCTATGTGCTTGCTCCTTGCATGAAACATGGGATTGTTAGCTAAGTAGATGCTTGAAATGTTGTCTCCATAAAGAGGAAACTCCTCCACTTCCACTTCCAAGTCCTTAAGTAGCCTCTTAAGCCATATTAGCTCACATGTAGCCAATGCTAAACCTCTGTACTCAGCCTTTGTGGATGAAAGAGCAACAGTGGGTTGCTTCTTAGAGCTCCAAGAGATCACTTTTGTACCTATCATGAAAACATAACCCGATGTACTCCTTCGATCATCCTTGCTACCTGCCCAATGAGCACCACTATATCCTTTGACACTTAGATCAGCATCATATGAGTAAAATAGACCTTGGTTGATGGTGTGATTGATGTATCGAAGCACCTTTCTTGCCGCCATAAGATGATCATGAGTAGGTGCATGCAAAAATTGAGAGAGAACACCTAATACATATGCAAGATCAGGTCTAGTGAATGTAGCATGAATTAATGAACCAATTATGCTTCTATATAGTGTAATATCTTGTATAACCTCTCCTTGACCTGCAACCAACTTTGTATTGGGCTCCATGGGCTGAGAAAGTGGCTTACAACCACTCATACCAAACCTGTATAGCACATCCAACAAGTATTTTCGTTGAATCAAGAAGATGCCATTGTGTGCATAGATTACCTCTATTCCCAAGAAGTATTTTAGTGTTCCAAGATCAGATATCTTGAACTCCTTTCCTAGCTTTGATTTGATATATTTAATACCTGCAATATCACTTCCTGTGATGATCAAATCGTCCACATAGATGCATATGTATACAGTCTTGTCTCCTTGCTTCTTCATGTAAAGTGATGGATCTGCAACACTTTCTTTGTATCCACAACTTGATAAATAATCCACTAACCTCTGATTCTAGGCCCTTGGGGCTTGCTTTAGTCCATATAATGCTTTCCTTAGCTTGTAAACATGATTTGGGTACCTCATACTAGCAAATCCTTGAGGTTGGCTCATGTAGACTACTTCTTCAAGCTCTCCATTGAGGAAGGCATTCTTCACATCCAACTGATATAAGCTCCATTTTCTTGATATGGCCACTGCAATCAAAGTCCTAATTGTTGGCATCTTGGCTACGGGGCTGAAAGTTTCATCATAATCTATCCCATAGCTTTGGGAGAAGCCTTTCGCCACCAACCTTGCTTTGTACCTAGCAATGGAACCATATGAATTTCTTTTAATTTTGTAAACCCACTTATTACCTATGGCCTTCATGCCTTCTTGAGCTGGTACCAAGCTCCAAGTATGGTTCTCATCAAGTGCTTTGAGCTCTTCCTTCATTGCCTCTTGCCATTCCTTGCAATCCTTAGCTTCTTCATAACTAGTTGGTTCTTTGTCCTTGATTACCTGAGTCATGTATGCATAATGCTTTGCAATGAAATTATCATATGTTAACCTTTGTACTAGATATCTTACTCTTGAAGACCTTCTTTCACTTCCTTTAGGTGTGGTTGCCATCTTCTTTCTTTGTTTCGCCACTCGTGGAGTTTGAATTTCTTCTATCTCTTCATCTTCCAACATGCTCTCGTCCACATAGCTTCCTTCTTCAACTGAAATCTTCTCTTTGCCTTTGACTTTGCTTTCTTCAGAGCTGGTCTCTCTTTCCCTAAGCCTTCCACTCCATGGTGAGGGTGCCCTTGTGTTGCATGAGTTGCTTGGACCACTTAAATCCATGCTTTCTTGAACTCTATCATCATTCTTCAAATCTGTCTCACCTATGTCTTCAACCTGCAATGGACTTGTGCATGCATACCAAGGCTTCAATTCATCAAACACAACATCCCTACTTATCTTCAGCTCCTTGGTGATGGGATTATAGCATTTATACCCCTTTTGTTCCATAGAATATCCCAAAAAAATACACCTTTCAGATTTGGCATCTAACTTTGACCTCAACTCTTGAGGTACATGTACATAGCATATACAACCAAAGATTCTAAGATGTGAAATGCAAGGTTTTCTTCCACTCCATGCTTCCTCAGGGGTTAGATGATGTATACCTGATGGAGGACATCTATTCATGATGTATGTGGCTGTATATGTAGCCTCTCCCCAATAACAATGCGGCATATTCATTTCGTTGAGCATACACCTTGCTACCTCTGCTATGTGTCTGTTCTTTCTCTCTGCTACCCCATTTTGTTCAGGGGTATACTTGCATGTAAATTGTCTTTTGATGCCATTGACCTGCAAAAATTCAGAAAATTCATGGGAGAAGTACTCTCCCCCTCCATCGGATCTCAAAGTTTTGATAAACTTTCCAAATTCCTTCTCCACCTGTGCTTTGAATTTCTTGAAGTAGTGGAACACATCTGATTTGTTTCTAATGCAATACAACCACACTTTCCTTGAAAAGTCATCAATGAAGGTTACAAAATACCTATTTCCAGCAAGGGATGCCTCTCTTGTTGGGCCCCAAACATCCATGTGAATGAGGTCTAAAACATTTGCACTTCCATATGTACTCTTCTTGAAGGGCAACCTTGATTGTTTTCCTTGTTGGCAAGCTACACAAATTTCATGCAACATTTTGGATGTAAAATTTGGTAGGCCTCTTACCAAGCTCCTCCTTTGCATGTCCTTGAGCTTTTGTAGGTTGATGTGACCTATTCATTTATGCCATAGATCCAAATCTGCTATCCTCTTGTCTCCATATGTGACATACATTGAATGGTGTGGCTGATTTTATGTCCATTGTGAACATTCTCCCTTGCTTCTTTCCTTTTGCAATGAGCTTGAAACCTGCCCTTGGATCCTCAACAAAACATCCTCTTTCATTGAACCTAACTTGATAGCCTTTTTCTACCATTTGGCCTACCGAAATCAAGTTTTTGGTAATAGTAGGGACATGTAATACCTCTGATAAGCACTTTGCTCTTTGATTTCCTTCCAAACTGATTTCTCCCACATGTTGAATGGTATGCTCTGAGTTATCACCTGTTTCCACATGCCCTTGATGCTTTGGGACCATGTTGAAAATCGGGTTTCGCATGCGGAAGAGTGGTAAGTCCACACACACACACACACACACGAGATCTTTGATTCCTTTTTGCTTTGCTTCCTTGCAATGGTCATGTATCTTCTAGGTTTACAAACCTCTTATAACTTCAAGCATAGTTAGAGTGTATCCACAATAGGCATACATTCATGACATCATGCATATATTCAAACCTCATTGTTCGTACATGTATTTCAGTTTTCATCCAATTGCATCCTTTGCATCATCAAGTATTAATCGCTCAATATTTCTTTGAATATCATAAATCACTTTCTACAAGTCAAATGTTCATAACGTGCTCCTTCAGCATAGACAACAGCCCACATACATTTTCTTACATACAATGAAAGACATAGATAAATTTCAGCCAGCAGTTCATATATCCTTAACATATACAAATCTTCGCTCACTTAGCTATCAAGTACAGATCATGTATAAGATAACTTCATGCATTAAATCCATGGCTTTTCTGCTACATATGCAATCGAGTCTCATTTATATAATTAGCTGCTGTATTATTTTTCTCACAGTCCAAGTTCTTATACACATTTAGTTCCAAGATACCGTTATCATAAAGTGTACCTATAAAAAAAGTCCTCCAACTTGTTGAGGTGTTGCTGAATATATTCGATCATTTGCTTCTTGGATCCTTCGTTGTTCGTATGCAGCTCCAGCCCCTATGATAAGCATCTTCGCACAACTTCTATTTGGAACACTCTTCATCCTCCATTTAGAAACTCAGGAAGAAAACAGTGTTCAGCATGTTGATGTGTGGAGATTGCCAAATGAATAGTCCTCGCAATAACAAAGCTTCCACATAACAGTGTACAGGTTGTAGAATAACTCTCAATAGTACGAAGCCTTCATATAATCACAAACATGCTTTCGCAACAATCTATAGATATCTGACAAAGATTCATGTTGTCATGTTAAGTGTTGAACATCACACAACTGTTATAAGATGGCACATAAATGGCACTAGATAAAGCAACGTTTGTAGAGGTAATCTCCTTATACAGCAACGCATATGACTTATACCTTTCGTTCCTCGTATCATATACATATAAAAGATACACACATAGAAAAGAGAACTTAGCAGTTCAGCACAACAACAAAGAGCTTCAATTTAGCTTTTGCACAACAGTACATACAAACAAACTCTAGCCGTACAGTAGAAAGAAAACGCTGTACTATAAC
Organism: Ceratopteris richardii; assembly: GCA_020310875.1. Lineage (NCBI taxonomy): Eukaryota > Viridiplantae > Streptophyta > Polypodiopsida > Polypodiales > Pteridaceae > Ceratopteris > Ceratopteris richardii. Next base: position 55,123,971 of record CM035438.1, read on the forward strand.
TATAACAAGAGCATCTACAGATGGTGGTGATGTGCCACGCCGAGCACGATTCTTTATCCTGCTTACATAGAGTGTGATGCACAATAGTGGCACCCAAATTACTTGCGCGAACCGTGCTTAAACTCTAGATCTGCGCCTCAATTTTCTCAATCACATCACATGATTCAAGGAGCCTAATACATGCGTAACTTTTTTTGTGAATTACATTAGCTATTCATAAAGGTCAAAAAACTTAAGAGATGATTCCTATATAGATTGTGTCAAAGCAACCTAAGAGATAATTTCTATGAAAGATGAAAATTTGCAGGAGAATATGCTCAGTAGATTCAAGCTAAAGCTTGCAAATTTTTCAACACTCCCCCTCAAGCTTAGCTTGCTCCTTCCATGGAATGTGCCAAATGAAGTTTTCATCATGACTTGCAATGAAAGATTGCAATGCTTGAAGTGATTTCCACGATGGCCTTTGTATCCCGATTTTTCGATGTAGTCTTTGTCTTCCAGCCATGAAGACGGTGTTGGTGTTGTGTTGATATGATGTCCTCATCCAACTCTCTTCTTCTTGAAGTTCTTGAAGACCATTTCAGTGATCTTCAAAGCATGAAGATGTTTGAAGAGCAAGTGAATTGCTTCTCCAAACATATGTGAGACGTAGATAACAAAATAGATGGCTACTTGCCATCTTGTTACAGGCCTCCTCTTCTTCTTCTCTTTAATCGTAGCTCTCCAAAGCTTCATGGAGAATTTTTCTTTGATTCTCTCTTTGACATATATGAGATTTGAATGCTCTTCCCATGTCTTCATGTAATCATTATCATTGAGACCTATTTTAAGCATGAAAAATTCCAGATTTTCTTCATGATTCAACAGTTTTCTTACCATGACTCTCTTTGACATTGTCGCTTCTTGTACTCTCTCTCTTTCCTTGTCTTTCTTGTGACTCCACTTGTATTTGATGATAGCTTTACTTGATGAGAGGCTCTCTTCGTTGGACTCTTCCCTCTCATTGATCATCTAATTCATTTGAATGTTCCCTCTTACTTCTTTGCTGGTTGATTCTTTTCTTTGACTGACCCCTTCCTTTCCATAGGCTGATTCATGTTCTTGATTGGATGGCTTTAATCTTATATTGCCTTCATATTCAGCTTCGAGGTTCTTCCTTTCATTATCCTTGATGAAATGGGCTGCTATGAGCTCTGCTAGTTCATCCTTATTTTCTGTGTAGGCTGATCCTTGTCTTAGGATGGCTGTCCTTTGGCTTTTCTTCTCTTGCTCTTCACCTTCAGTGTTCTTTCCTTTTTCTTTGATAAAATGGACTGCTATGAGCTCTCCTAGCTCTTCTTTGCCTTCAACATAGACTAGTCTTTGTCTTTGGATGGCTGTCCTTTGGCTTCTCTTGCTTTCATCTTTGTCATCAAGATTCTTTTCTACATTGTCTTTGATGGAATAGGCTGGTATGAGCTTTCATAGCTCATCTTCTTTTTCAACAAAAGTTTGTCCGGCTGCTATCCTTTGGCTTCTCTCCACTTGGTCTTCATTTTCCTCTTCATCTTTGATGGAATAGGCTGTTATGAGCTCTCCTAGCTCATCTTTTTCTTCAACAAAAGTTTTTCTTTGTGTTAGGGCTGTTGTCCTTTGGCTTCTCTCCACTTCGCCTTTGATGGAATAGGCTGCTAGGAGCTCTCCTAGCTCATCTTCTTCTTTCATGTGATCTCTCCCTTGCTCTTTGCCTCTTGACATGGCTTTCAAGCCATCGTCTATGTCTCCCCCTTGGTCCTCAGCCTCTCCATGTGGCTGAAAATATCCATGAGAGTCTTCACACGACTCTTCCATATGCACTCCTTCAATAGCGTGCTCAAGGAACTCTTTGATAGTTCCTTCTTTCTCTTCATACCTACACTTCCAAGACTTCTTGGTGGAAATCTGAAAACAACATAAACAAGAAGATTTTACCTCCCATTTTGAAGCATTCCTTTGAGAAGTGACCTCCTTGGTGCTCCAAAAGTTTAGTGCTCTAACTCTCCATCGGGTGAGCTTCTTCAACCTTGCTGAAATCTTCATACCTTGGATTTCCCTTTGGGCTTCAACTTTGTTGAGTAAGCCTTCTTGCTCAAACTCCTCTTGAGTGAGCGGTTCAAATACTCAAGCTCCTTTGATCGAGCTTTAGCACAAGCTACCTCCAATATTAGCTTGTCTTTGACCAGGGTGACTTTGGTGATGCCTCCTCGCTCACCTTCCTTCTTGAGTCTTTGACTCTTCCAAAGTGCTCATTAGCACTCGTCACTTTGAAGTGAACCTCTCGTCCACTTGTCTTGGTTGAGGCCTTCAACAAAACAAAGCAATAAGGAATGGGAGATATACCTTAGGCTTCTTCGGAGCCTTCCTTTCTTTTGAGATTTTCTTCTTAGCCTCCCCTTTGTGAAGCTTTTCCAAGCTTCCTTCTTGCAGCCTTCAAAACTTCTCCCTTGAGGCCTTCTTTACTTGTGAAGCTTTCAGAACTTCTTTCCTGCAGCCCTTCTTATTTGTGAAGCTTCCTTCTTGCAACCTTCTTTATTTTTGAAACTTCCTTCTTGTAGTCTTATTCTTGTTGGCTTCTTCTTGATAGATAGTCTTTCCTTTGAACCTCTGATTGCTTGCAATGAACCTGTAGATCGCTTCAAACAATAGCTCAAATGGTTAGTTACTCTTACTAGAGTATCTAAATATATATGTGACCTTGAGCTCTTCAAGCTCCGATGGGTATCGACAAACCTCCACTAGCCTCGATAGCTTTAATTAAGCTTGTAGGCAACCAAGGTTGGCTCTGATACCATGTTGAAAAATCGGGTTTCACATGCGGAAGAGTGGTGAGCCCGTAACCGTAGGTGTATGGATCTTGTTTTTCACTTGTTCTTTTAACTCCTTGGCCATGCAATAACAAACTTAACCACAAAGTCATACATCAACCTCATAAATTATAGATACACCATAAGCGCATTGCATCTTACTTCAAGAACATACATCAAATCTCTCTATGGTTGACACAAGCTTGATAGAACTTCAAGTGTCTTTTTCATGGCATCCATAAAGTTCTCAGAATCACTACGAGCCCATAAAACAGAGAGTAATATTTCCCATAGAACTTTATGTCTCATCAATTCTTATTGCATATAAACCCAAGATAGTATGGACAACATAGATTAAATGCACATAAATCTATGCACACATTTTATTGAATACAGGCGTTGCATATAAATCTAAGATTCTATATATCTAATATATATGTACTTCATCAATCCTGATATATAGATCTACACGTAAAACAGAGATCATATATCTCTTCTCCAATTCATAAGAGTTTTTCTGTGTATCGTTTCAATTCCTCATTCCACATAAACCGTAAGATACTTGATGATTAGACCAGCAATTCCAGCCACATAAAATAACCATCAATGTCTTGCAATGTGTATGACTATCAGAGAACTTTTATGTTCGTGTGACTTATCTGGTTACAACTTCTCTTGTACCGCAATCAAAATCAATATTAAATCACATGGAGTATATGTGACCTTATTAACACTGTGTGCACATGACCATTCGGACAAGTACTAATGCAATCATCAATCAATAGCATTATACAATTGTTGCTTCACAGATCATATTCCAATGAAGCACCTGTCTATAAGCATACAATGATTCACCATAGTAAAGTTCATAATTCATGCATGTATACATGTGAACTCCATATTTCTTGTCACATCATTATCTTCAGCACCTCGTTCACTGTCTAAGTCTGTAACAAAGATACATCAAGTCTCCTGTAAAAGTCACACAAAAAAAAAGCTATTTGCATGTTGTTCAATCATCTACTTTAGAACCTTGGTATCACTTGAATCCGTAAACATGTCATTATGCATATGGAGAGATACAAGACAATTTTTTTGGATCCCGCAGCCACAAAATACAGTTCTAAGTGCAAATAATAATAAACCACAAATTTTATACCTTCTCAAAATAATGCATCTCTTCTCTGTCTCTGTATCATGTGCTGCTGAATAGAAGTTCTAGTAATGTTGCTTTGATAGGGAGGCATTTAGAAATGATCCGTCTTCATAAAACACAGCTGTGCGTACTTATTGATAGGAAGAGCTTAGTAGCTTTCACTACTTTATAGACATATAGAGATTGAGCATGCTTCAGCTACAACTCTGTAGCAAATTGATCATCCATGCGAACCTGCAATCTTGAGAGAGAAAGTGATACACGAAATAAAAACATAATATTATAATCTCAACAAAATTACAAGAGAGGAGACTCGGCTGATTGAAATGACTTGCCGCTCAATTCATTCATGTAATGAGAGTCTATATATAGACATTTATTTCTTGCGGTGTATCCTCCTAAATCTACGTAATGTAAATATCATTTGCTGATCTCTTGGGATATCACTTCCTAAAGATATGGTGATGCATTGCTTTTCACGTGATGGATGGCATTTATGTGAATCAAAGAAAGAGCATATTTATTTTTTGTTTTGAACAACTTCAAGAGTTTGTTCATATGCATAAGTTTGAAGTTAAACTAAGAGCACATTCCTATGAAGAAAATAAAGCTAATAGTGTAGCTAGGTTCTCCAAAATGATGTCTTCAAGATTCATTGAAGCTTGCCATATTGAAGAGAGTCATGGTAAGAAAACTGTTGAATCATGAAGAAAATCTGGAAGTTTTCATGCTTAAAATAGGTCTCAATGATAATGATTACATGAAGACATGGGAAGAGCATTCAAATCTCATATGTCAAAGAGAGAATCAAAGAAAAATTCTCCATGAAGCTTTGGAGAGCTACGATCAAAGAGAAGAAGAAGAGGAGGCCTGTAACAAGATGGCAAGTAGCCATCTATTTTGTTATCTACTTCTCACATATGTTTGGAGAATCAATTCACTTGCTCTTCAAACATCTTCATGCTTTGAAGATCACTCAAATGGTCTTCAAGAACTTCAAGAAGAAGAGAGTTGGATGAGGACATCATATCAACGCAACACCAACACCTTCTTCATGGCTGGAAGACAAAGACTACATCGAAAAATCGGGATACAAAGGCCATCGTGGAAATCACTTCAAGCATTGCAATCTTTCATTGCAAGTCATGACGAAAACTTCATTTGGCACATTCCATGGAAGGAGCAAGCTAAGCTTGAGGGGGAGTGTTGAAAAATTTGCAAGCTTTAGCTTGAATCTACTGAGCATATTCTCCCGCAAATTTTCATCTTTCATAGAAATTATCTCTTAGGTTGCTTTGACACAATCTATAAAGGAATCATCTCTTAAGTTTTTTGACCTTTATGAATAGCTAATGTAATTCACAAAAAAAGTTACGCATGTATTAGGCTCCTTGAATCATGTGATGTGATTGAGAAAATTGAGGCGCAGATCTACCATGAGTTTAAGCACGATTTGCGCAAGTAATTTGGGTGCCACTATTGTTCATCACACTCTATATAAGCAGGATAAAGAATCGTGCTCGGCGTGGCACATCACCACCATCTGTAGATGCTCTTGTTATAGTTATAGTACAACGTTTTCTTTCTACTGTATGGCTGGAGTTTGTTTGTATGTACTGTTGTGCAAAAGCTAAATTGAAGCTCTTTGTTGTTGTGCTGAACTGCTAAGTTCTCTTTTCTATGTGTGTATCTTTTATATGCATATGATACGAGGAACGAAAGGTATAAGTCATATGCGCTGTTGTATAAGGAGATTACCTCTACAAACGTTGCTTTATCTAGTGCCATTTATGTGCCATCTTATAACAGTTGTGTGATGTTCAACACTTAACATGACAACATGAATCTTTGTCAGATATCTATAGATTGTTGCAAAAGCATGTGTGTGATTATATGAAGGCTTCATACTATTGAGAGTTATTCTACAACCTGTACACTGTTATGTGGAAGCTTTGTTATTGCGAGGACTATTCATTTGGCAATCTCCACACATCAACATGCTGAACACTGTTTTCTTCCTGAGTTGCTATATGGAGGATGAAGAGTGTTCCAAATAGAAGTTGTGCGAAGATGCTTATCATAGGGGCTAGAGCTGCATACGAACAACGAAGGATCCAAGAAGCAAATGATCGAATATATTCAGCAACACCTCAACAAGTTGGATGACTTTTTTATAGGTACACTTTATGATAACAGTATCTTGGAACTAAATGTGTATAAGAACTTGGACTGTGAGAAAAATAATACAACAGCTAATTATATAAATGAGACTCGATTGCATATGTAGCAGAAAAGCCATGGATTTAATGCATGAAGATATCTTATACATGATCTGTACTTGATAGCTAAGTGAGCGAAGATTTGTATATGTTAAGGATATATGAACTGCTGGCTGAAATTTATCTATGTCTTTTATTGTATGTAAGAAAATGTATGTGGGCTGTTGTCTATGCTGAAGGAGCACGTTATGAACATTTGACTTGTAGAAAGGGATTTATGACATTCAAAGAAATATTGAACGATTAATACTTGATGATGCAAAGGATGCAATTGGATGAAAACTGAAATACATGTACGAAGAATGAGGTTTGAATATATGCATGATGTCATGAATGTATGCCTATTGTGGATACACTCTAACTATGCTTGAAGTTATAAGAGGTTTGTAAACCTAGAAGATACGTGACCATTGCAAGGAAGCAAAGCAAAAAGGAATCAAAGATCTCGTGTGTGTGTGGACTCACCACTCTTCTGCATGCGAAAGCCAATTTTCAACATGGTATCAGAGCCAACCTTGGTTGCCTACAAGCTTATTTAAATCTATCAAGGCTATTGGAGGTTTGTCGAAACCCCATCGGAGCTTGAAGAGCTCAAGGTCACATATATATTTAGATACTCTAGTAAGAGTAACTAACCATTTGAGCTATTGTTTGAAGCGATCTACAGGCTCATTGCAAGCAATCAGAGGTTCAAAGGAAAGACTATATATCAAGAAGAAGCCAACAGGAAGAAGACTACAAGAAGGAAGTTTCAAAAATGAAGAAGGCTGCAAGAGGGAAGCTTCACAAATAAGAGGGTTACAGGAAAGAAGTTTTGAAAGCTTCACAAGTAAAGAAAGCTTCAAGGGAGAAGCTTTGAAGGCTGCAAGAAGGAAGCTTGGAAAAGCTTCAAAAAGAGAAGGCTAAGAAGAGAATCTCACAAGAGAAGAAGGCTTGAGAGAAAGCCTAAGGTATATCTCCCGTTCTTTATTGCTCTATTATTTTGTTGAAGGCCTCGACCAAGAAAAGTGGACGAGAGGTTCACTTCAAAGTAAAGAGTGCTAAAGAGCACTTTGGAAGAGTCAAGGACTCAAGAAGGAAGGTGACCGAGGAGGCATCACCAAAGTCACCCTGGTCAAAGACAAGCTAATATTAGAGGTAGCTTGTGCCTTATTGAAGTAAAGCTCAATCAAAGGAGCTTTAGTATTCGGACTGCTCACTCAAGAGGAGTTGGAGCAAGGAGGCTTACTCAACAAAGTTGAAGCCAAAGAGAAATCCAAGGTATGAAGATTTCAACAAGGTTGAAGAAGCTCACTCGATGGAGAGTTAGAGCACTAAACTTTTGGAGCACCAAGGAGGTCACTACTCAAAGGAATGCTTCAAAATGGGAGGTAGAATATTCTTGTTTATGTTGTTTTCAGTTTTCCACCAAGAAGTCTTGGAAGTGTAGGTATGAAGAGAAAGAAGGAACTATCAAAGAGTTCCTAGAGCACCCTATTGAAGGAGTGCATATGGAAGAGTTGTGTGAAGACTCTCATGGATATTTTCAGCCACATGGAGAGGCTGAGGACCAAGGGGGAGACATAGACGATGGATTGAAAGCCATGTCAAGAGGCAAAGAGCAAGGGAGAGATCACATGAAAGAAGAAGATGAGCTAGGAGATCTCTTAACAGCCTATTCCATCAAAGACAAAGTGGAGAGAAGCCAAAGGACAACAGCCCTAACACAAAGAAAAACTTTTGTTTAAGAAGAAGATGAGCTAAGAGAGCTCATAACAGCCTATTCCATCAAAGATGAAGAGGAAAATGAAGACCAAGTGGAGAGAAGCCAAAGGACAGCAGCCGGACAAACTTTTGTTGAAAAAGAAGATGAGCTAGGAAAGCTCATACCAGCCTATTCCATCAAAGACAATGTAGAAAAGAATCTTGATGACAAAGATGAAAGCAAGAGAAGCCAAAGGACATCCATCCAAAGACAAAGACTAGCCTATGTTGAAGGCAAAGAAGAGCTAGGAGAGCTCATAACAGTCCATTTTATCAAAGAAAAAGGAAAGAACACTGAAGGTGAAGAGCAAGAGAAGAAAAGCCAAAGGACAACCATCCTAAGACAAGGATCAGCCTACACAGAAAATAAGGATGAACTAGCAGAGCTCATAGCAGCCCATTTGATCAAGGATAATGAAAGGAAGAACCTCGAAGCTGAATATGAAGGCGATATAAGATTAAACGCATCCAATCAAGAACATGAATCAGCCTATGGAAAGGAAGGGGTCAGTCAAAGAAAAGAATCAACCAGCAAAGAAGGAAGAGGGAACATTCAAATGAATTAGATGATCAATGAGAGGCAAGAGTCCAAAGAAGAGAGCCTCTCATCAAGTAAAGTTATCATCAAATACAAGTGGAGTCACAAGAAAGACAAGGAAAGAGAGAGAGAGTACAAGAAGTGACAATGTCAAAGAGAGTCATGGTAAGAAAAATGTTGAATCATGAAGAAAATCTGGAATTTTTCATGCTTAAAATAGGTCTCAATGATAATGATTACATGAAGACATGGGAAGAGCATTCAAATCTCATATGTCAAAGAGAGAATCAAAGAAAAATTCTCCATGAAGCTTTGGAGAGCTACGATCAAAGAGAAGAAGAAGAGGAGGCCTGTAACAAGATGGCAAGTAGCCATCTATTTTGTTATCTACCTCTCACATATGTTTGGAGAAGCAATTCACTTGCTCTTCAAAGAGAATTATAGTGAGCATGTGTGGTGAAATAAAGTCTTAAGCTCACTGTGAGCAAAGCTATATTGAGTACCTTTGAGGTGTTGATGTAATGAACCTTTTTTGGTAAGTGAATGTATCAGCGTATGTATGATTGGTAAGTGAATGTATTTCCCATGCAACTTATGTATAATTGGTAAAAGAATGTATTGCCCATGTGGATTATGTGTGACTCATGAGGAGATAAGCTTGTAGTCATGTGCAGCCAAGGATCTACATGTACAAATAAATTAAGTGATAATTTTGAGGTGTGAAAAATAAGATCCGTACACCTTTAGTTGTGGGATCACCACTTTTCCGCATGCGAAAACCGATTTTCAACAATATATACAAGCCGGGGGAAGAAAACCTCCTAAAGAGGGGAAAAAGTGTTGCGGTGCTCCTAGTGTGTTCACACACATCACTACCTAAATATATCAAAAAATCCCCCTTGGGAGTGATGCGATGAACAAGGAGATGGCACTCATGTATAAGGAAGTTCCAAGCTATGTGGAATCAATCCACAAAAGGAAGTAAGCCCAAAGATTTGTGGAAAGCTTCAAACTTCTCGCTAGGCAGAGCCTTCATGAAAAGGTCTACAATGTTCTCCTATGTGGGCACATATGCCAAGGTGATCTCTCCAATAGAGAATCTCTCCCTGACATAATGATAACACACTTCAATGTGTTTAGTGCGAGCATAGAACACATGGTTCCTCACAACTGTCAATGCGTTCTGACTACCAGTGAAGATGGTGGTGGCAGAAGACTAACTAACACCCAAATCAGCCATAAGGCATCTAAGCCACCACACTCAAAGATCGCTATGAAAGCTGCCCTATACTCAAACTCACAACTGCAAGTGGCCATAGTAGGCTGCTTCTTGGTCAGCCAAGATATGCATGAGCTATCAAGCATGAAGCAAAAACCACTAGTGGACACATGAGCATCATAGCAACCAGCCCAGTCACTATCAAAAAAAGCATGCAAATCTAGCGGTAGTGATCCCCCCTTGGGATAAAACAATCCAAGTAGCAAGGTACCTGCAACAGCGTAGCGACAATAATTGCTCATGAATGAATGACTCTCCTCCCAACCAAATGCCTCTATATATAGCTCTCTCCAGGGGACTACCTTCTTGGGCAGGTGAATGCTAATCATCCAAGTGTCAGCCATGTAACTACATGTGCGCCAAGTGTCCAGTGGATGCTTCTAGAAGGTTCTAGAGCTCTTTGGGCAAAATACTCTTCCCATGTACTCTATGGGGATTGAACCCAAGACCTCGTCCTTCACACCCTTGAGCCTTAACCATTAGGCTAAGTGGATTACTTGGTTACAAGAGTAAATGACCTACCAGTAAGTCTAGACTCGAGATCTTTGGCCACACAAACGAATGACCAAACGGAATCCGATTTCAGATCTGTCTGAACCAATCGGATCCCTAGATCACCAACTTACTTTATTACATTCTTCCCCCCTTGGAAAATATTTTCATCCTCGAAAATTAGAGCTATATATACTGTAGGCAACCCCCGAGCCTCATGTTCTAAAACTTGAAGAACATGCATTCATTCAAACAGGTTATTTACTTAGATCTTGAAAGTAAAAAACCTTATCATATTCTAGATCTTGAAGAACATGATCGGTTTATCTACTAAAAACTTGAAAGTAGAAAACCTTCTTTATTTGGGACCAACTTAAAACTTGAAAGCTGGAAAACGTCGTTGGATTGTGGAAACTTTTTCCCATGTTGAATTTTCTTCAGTTCCATCCTTCCATTTTACTAAGCACTCTTCATACAAGTGGCTTCTTGTACGTTTATCTCGGGTGCGAAGTATCCTTTCAGGTTCATGAGGAACTGTTTCATTTACTGGAATAGGAAGTATGACCTGATGTCCAACTAGATTATCTGAATCTGTTAGACTCTTCCTAAGTCGGCTAACATGGAACACTGGATGAATCCAACTATCATCTGGAAGTTGTAATTCATAAGCCCACAAACCAACTTTCTTGGTGATTGGAAAAGGACCGCAATATCTAGGCGACAACTTGGCGCATTGACCAGTCTTGAACTTTTCCGATCTTTCAGGAATACGAAGATAAACTTGATCGCCAACCTGAAAAGTAACATCTCTTCGCTTTGGATCGGCATAAGCTTTTGCACGATCTTGAGCTTTCTTTAAGTTTTCTTTAGCTAACTTGAGCTTAAAGTTCATGTCTTGAAGGAACTCTTGAGCTGCTTGAACTCGTTCATTATGAAGTCCCACTGCATAAGGAGACCTAGGCTGGAAACCGTACATCAACATGAATGGACTAAATTCAGTTGATGTATTCTTGGCACTGTTATAGGCAAACTCAGCTAAAGGAAGATAATCTTCCCAATCAGTCTGTTTGGAAGTAACATAAGCTCTAAGTATGTCTTCCAAAATCTGATTGACTTTCTCTATCTGTCCATCCGTCTGGGGATGTTTAGCTGTACTTAAACTTAGTTTAGTTTCAAGTCTACTAAAGACTGCTCGCCAAAAATGACTTGTAAATCGAGCATCTCTATCAGAAACTATGTCTACTGGAAGACCATAGAGTCTATAAAGTTGATTTACAAATATTTTTGCAAGTTCTGGAGTCTTATAAGTAGTCTTGACTGGTATAAACTGAGCAAGTTTAGTCAATCGATCAACTACAACCCAGACTGAATCAAAGCCCTTCTGAGTGCGGGGTAATCCAGAAATGAAATCCATGGAAATGCTTTCCCACTTTCCTTTGGGAATTTCCAAAGGATGTAGCAATCCTCCAACTTTAAGTCGTTCAAACTTATTTACTTGACATTTATGGCACTTAGACACATAGTTTTGCACATCACGATGCAAACTAGGCCAATAAAAATGTCTTTTCACTAACTCATAGGTTCGGTTAATACCAGGATGTCCTGCACTTGGAGCATCATGGCATTCGAAAAGTACTTGATTTTGTATGTCCACTATACTTGGGACACAAACCTTACCTTTATAAAGCAAATATTCATCTTGGAGAGAATAGTGTTTAAACTTTCTCTCAGAAGTACTTGCTTCAGTTTGTTTATCTTGTTCAGCTGCTTTCCATGCTTGACTGAAGCTTGGATCCTCTTTGCAGCTTCCTTTCAAAGTTGAAATAAATTCACTTTGAATTTGTACAAAACTTAGATTGTTCAACATAGGCATCCGACTTAGGGCGTCTGCCACTGCATTGAACTTTCCTTTTCTGTACCTGAGCTCATAATCGAACTCTTGTAACTGTTCGGCCCATCTTGCTTTTCTACCTCTAAGATCAGATTGGTTTGCAAACCACTTTATGCTCTCTTGATCAAAAACTATGGTCAGCTTTGATCCATATAGATAATGGCGCCATTTCTTTAGAGCATTTATAATAGCGAACATCTCTCGCTCATAGGTAGAGTAGTTTTGCTGAGCAGGACTTAGCTTTCTACTCTCGAAAGCTATTGGTCGACCATCTTGGCTTAGTACTGCTCCTACTGCAGATGAACTTGCATCTGTCTCTAATTGGAAAGGCTTGTTCGGATCTATGATCTGTAGAACCGGGGCCGATGCTAAAGCAAGTTTAAGTTCTTGAAAACTCTTTGCTTGCTCTTCTTTCCAATTTAACTTTTGATGCTTCCCTTTGAGTTGATCCGTCAAAGGTACTGCAATCTTGGCATATCCAGCCACAAACTTTCGATAATATCCGGCCAATCCGAGAAAACTTTGTAGTTCTCGAACCGTCTTGGGCTCAGGCCATTCAAGAATCGCTTGGACCTTTTCAGGGTCAACTTTGATTCCTTCCGCGCAAATAATATGACCTAAATACTTTACTTCTGGGGTAAAGAATTCACATTTTGACTCTTTACCGTAAAGTTTATTATCGCGAAGAAGTTGAAAAACTTTTTTCAAGTGCTCTAAGTGACTTTCATGATCTTTACTGTAGATCAGAATATCATCGAGAAAATCTACAACAAATTTTCCCAAATACGGCTTAAGCACTTGATTCATCAAAGTCATAAATGTTGCGGGTGCGTTTGTCAACCCGAACGGCATCACTAAAAACTCGTAGTGACCAAACTTTGTTCGAAAGGCTGTTTTAGGAATATCATCAACTTTGATTCTGATCTGATGATAACCTTGGCGTAAATCAATCTTAGAAAAGATTGTAGCTCCCTTTAAACTATCGAAAAGATCTTCGACTAGTGGCATGGGATACTTGTTCTTTATCGTAAGATTGTTTAACGCCCTATAATCTACACACAGCCTCATAGTTCCATCTTTCTTTTTCACTAGAAGGATGGGTGCTGCCCATGGAGACTGGCTTGGGCGGATAAATCCTTTATCCAAATACTCTTGGATTTGATTTTCCACCTCCTGATTTTGGACATAGGGGAGGCGGTATGGGTTTTGAGAATTTGGCTTGGTACCCGGAAACAGATCTATGCCGTGATCGATGTTTCCACGAGAGGGTGGCAAGCCGTAGGGGAGTTCCTTAGGGAACACATCTTTAAATTCCTTCATTAAATTGTTAAATTTAACATAAACTTCTCGAGGAATAAAGGATGAGACATAAGAAACTTGATTTATATTATCAGAATCGGTTACATTGGTGCCAAGGACAAGAAAAGCTTGAGTCCTGGCTTCATTATTGACAAGTTTCTGAAGTTCAGTGTATGATATCAAAGGGATACTTGGAACATCATGCTCACCCTTGATCTTATACACAACTCCGTCGCGCTGGAATTCCAAAGTATTTGTAAAATAACACCTGGTCAATGAAGGACCTAGACTCCATAGCCACTCTCTCCCTAAAACGAGATCTACCCGATCCATATTCATTATTTGGAAGTCCAAGGTGTCTTTAAATCCTTGGATTTCTAGTTCCAAATTACAAATCATTGTGTCCCAAACACGGGTGTCTTGACCGTGCATCATGGAGACAATGTATTTATGAGGCGATGGTTCCTGAGGAAGAGCGAGTTTTTTTACTAACGCATAATTGATAAAATTATGCGTAGCAGAGTCATCCACCATTATCCGGATGGTGTGACCTTTTACTGATCCATGCAACTTGACCAAATCATGTGGACCAAACTCTTGAGGTTGCCACATGTTTTTGGAGATTTGACATGAATGGGTACTGTCGCAGTGCATAATCTGAACCTTCTTTGCACTTGAATTTGCATCCAAGTTCAAAGATTGAATCAGATGGATTTGCTGCTTACCCTTTCCCTTACTTTCTCTTCCGACTGGACAGGCACGGCTTCGATGTCCAGGCTTAAGACATTTAAAGCACAAGTTTTCTTTTTGCGCTTTATCATGATCTTCTGGAGAAAGGATGTGTCTAAAAACACGAGGTTTCTTAGACACCCTTTCACTAGATCTAGTCCCTTTACCCTTACGCTTAAAGTTATTCTTCTGGGAATAACTGCTTTCCTGCGTGACATCCAAGCGTGAATTGTCCTCATAAATCTGTGCGACCTTAATCGCCTCTTCAAGGGATTTAGGCGCATGCCTCTTAACTTCATTACGAATTCGCTGGTTAAGTCCTCTGACAAAACCGCGAAGTCGATGGAAGTCATCTAAATTCTTTAACTTCAGAATTACATCTCTGTATTCTGAAATATACACCAATAGCGGTCTACCCTTCTGCTGAATTTTATCCCATGCTTCCCAATTGCGTTCCTCCTCATTCTCGGGGAGAAACTCTTTCTTGAAAAGATGGGAAAATTCATTCCAAGTGGTAGGTTTCTTGTGAGTCTCAGAGAGACTCATCCACCATGTATAAGCTTTCGGTCCTAGCGACAAACTGGCTTCTACTACCCTCACATGATCGGGGGTATGTTTGAGTTCATGGACATCTTTCCATTTCTCTAAGAAAGTCAAAACCGCGTCCTTATTCCTATCCTTATCCTCTCCAGAGAAATAAGGAGGACGGATCTCTTTTCCCAAAGAGAGATCCACTGGGCGGTTATGAGTTTCTAACATCCCTACCGAAGCAACACACAAGGGAGTAGAAGACGCTAGACTAAGACGGCTCATACTTCCCGCTAAAGGAAACATATCTGTATGGGGAGAGGATAATCCCTTATCCTTTTCCATCCTAACAGACATCGATGAAGTTGCGATCGTATCTGTGTGACTACCTAAAATAGTCTTACTGATATCCTTAGGCGTCTGAAGTAAGTTCAGAATGGCCTTAAGGTGATCCTGGATTCCATCAACAGATTGACGGAGTACTGCAACCTCATCCGGAATGCTGGACAACTATCCAAGCTTTTGCTCAACTAGCAACATCCTACTTTCCATATCTTTCCTCTCGTTTAAAGTAGTGTTTGTTTCCCCTTTTCTCGCAGAATCCTCAACGTCTAATGCTACAATCGCTGATTCTATTTTAGATGCATCAGACGCATGACTAGTATTTGAAACCATAGGTGCAGATGAATGCAATGCACGTGCAACTATTGGTGGTCTAGTCATGAATGAGGATGTTACTAACATAGGAATGGAAACATACATGGACGCACTAGTAGTACTTGTAAGCGAAACGTGGCTAGAAGTCCCCTCCATCGCACACAAAGCATTATTAAACTTACTAAGTATTCCTAACGCAAGAAGTGTGTGCAACAAAATCAAAAGAGCTATGCAAGAATGTCACAAGAAATCGTCCCTGATGATTTGGTCCGTTGAGGTCGACTTGATTCTAGCCGAAAGTGCTAGAATTATGACGAAGATAGGCCTCCAAATCTTCACTCCACAGCTCCACTTCTATTGAACTTTACTCGAACTTTTAGCTTTCTACAGCTTGGACCACCACAGAAATGTACTCGGGTTCGGATGGGGAAATAAGCAAACTCCAAAGGTTAATCAAAATGAGATGATTTCGGCTCGGGATTAGCAGAGCAGAGATTTAATTGAACTGTATATGTTATGCAGAGAACGAAATCACGAAGAACCTTTACTTCAGTGGATAAAGCCCTGAAGTTTCTCTGCAAGGTCGTGGGATCGAATCCCGGCGCCCTCCCGATGGTAGTTCAGCTTTTTTGGCCGGGTGAAGATGTCTGCTTCAGCGCGAATTAAGAGAAATTAATTACCTTCTCAGCAGTACTCCCGTGAACTGTTGTGGGCTAATGGATAGGCGGACACGCTCGCTTAAACAGGTCCCGTGTTCGATCACCCGCGGACGTGCAGCAGAGAGGATCAACCTTTTTGGCCCCTATTTGAGAGCTTCTTCAGGAGTTCAGCTAGTAGTTCTGTTATATCTTCACGCGGACGGTGATGCTCTTCTAGATAGAGCAGCGTGCTCCAATCGGGGGGACGGGGGTTCGATCACCCTCTGCTTCACCCAAAATATTTTCTTTTGGATCTTCTTCGATGAAGCCTCCTTCAGCGAACCGATGATTCTATGACGATCTGCTCCATAAAGGATATCACGAACGGCGCTTCTCTCCGTGGATAAGGAAGCGCCCTCTCTCCTGAGGGGCGGGAGTTCGATTCCTTCGCCAAACACTTCAGAGATGATATACTCTTTTTAGTACTCTTTTGCTCTAAGCTAAAGCATGAGAATGATTGCGACAAGCATCTCAATGTGGGCGGGGGCAGAATTCGCACGTCAAAAGTCCGAGCAAGAAGATGAAAGCTATGGAGATGGCTCTGATACCAATGCAACAGCGTAGCGACAGTAATTGCTCATGAATGAATGACTCTCCTCCCAACCAAATGCCTCTATATATAGCTCTCTCCAGGGGACTACCTTCTTGGGCAGGTGAATGCTAATCATCCAAGTGTTAGCCATGTAACTACATGTGCGCCAAGTGTCCAGTGGATGCTTCTAGAAGGTTCTAGAGCTCTTTGGGCAAAATACTCTTCCCATGTACTCCATGGGGATTGAACCCAAGACCTCGTCCTTCACACCCTTGAGCCTTAACCATTAGGCTAAGTGGATTACTTGGTTACAAGAGTAAATAACCTACCAGTAAGTCTAGACTCGAGATCTTTGGCCACACAAACGAATGACCAAACGGAATCTGATTTCAGATCTATCTGAACCAATCGGATCCCTAGATCACCAACTTACTTTATTACAGTACCACTCAAGTTTCGAAAGATGCACTTACCTACCGGCCAATGCTTGATTCCTGGGCAATGCATAAACATGCTCATCTGTGAGACAACAAACTGAATATCTGGCTGAGTAATGCATAAGTAAATCAAGCATCCAACAACCTACTGATAGAGAACAACATCAAATGCATCTCTAGCATCATGAAGACTCAATGGCAAACCTGCCTCCATAGGAGTGGTAGTAGGCTTACAATCTTCAAGGCCAAAACACTGCAATAATGTGTCAATGTATTTCATTTGACACAAAGCCATTCCACCATGAATGTGCATGAACTGAATGCCCAAATAATGATGCAAATGCCCCAAATCAGACATCTCAAATGAGGCATGCAAATCAGCATTTAAATAAGCAATATGTTTCTCATGAAGACTAGTGAGTAGCATGTCATCAACATACACAACAATGATGAGAAGTACATCATTAGCATGCTTAACATATAAGGTGCTTTTAGTTGGGATGTTCTCAAAACTATGTGTAATCAGATAGGCATGTATCTTTTCATACCAAGCACGTGGTGCTTGCTTTAAAGCATATAATGCCTTCTTTAACTTGCACACTTGATTTTCATGCCCTTTCTACACAAAGCCACAGGGCTGAAAAACATACACTTCTTCATGCAATTCACCATTCAGAAATGCTATTTTAATGTCCCACTGATGTACATTCCAACCATGATGAGATGCAAGTGCACATATGTTACAAACAGTAGTCATTCGTCATGTATGTGCAAAGGTCTCATCAAAATCAATGCTTCTTTCCTGTGCATAACCCTTTGCAACAAGTCTAGCCTTATACCTGTCAATTGTTCCATCAGGTTTATGCTTCATTTTGTATACCCACTTAGTGAAGAAACTATGCTATGAGGTAATATATTTGGTTGCCCCACTATCAAATTACTAAGCATCTGAGTCTATTGTAGACATACACTGTTCAGGAGAAGATGGATCAAAAGTGCAAACAATAATAAATGGTCATTCTTCATTCTACATGAGATTAGCAGACTCTGTTTTTGGTGTAGAGGCCTCCGCAACAACCATTCCAACCTCTTTTTTCTTTGCCTCTTTTGCAGCCAGTTTTGGACAGTTCTTTATGACATGATTGTTTCCTTTACAATACTTACAAAAGATTTTTTGCTTTTCTAATTTCTTCTCATTTTTTTCTTCCTTCTTCGAATGAGCAACATTTGTAGATTTCTGCTTATTAGTAGATGAGTTGCATTTGCCTTTTCCCTTCTGACTAGCCAGGAAAGCTTGATCTACAACACACACAATGGACGTGTTGTGCCTAGACTGATCTTCTTGCAACAGAATAGAGACTAACTCCTCAAATGAGAAGGTATTTGGATTTCCTTTCATTATCAAATGAAGAGTGGAAGCAAAACTCTAATATGAATCAAGAAGACTATTTGGAACAGTCTGCACAATTGAGCTATGTGGTATAACTTCATCAATAGAAATCAATTGTTCCTTCAAGTCTTTGATCTTTGTTAGAAAACTGTCCATAGAACCACCTTCATTCATACGCTCACTCTCAAACTATTTTTGGAGGTAAGCAACACGAGCCTCATTCCTAGCCTGGTACAATGTGGTAAGTGTATCCCAAGCACCCTTAGCTGTTCTACAAGAGCGAATGTGAGGAATAATGGCATGTTCGACAGACAAGGCTATCAATGCATGTGCCTGAGCATCTTTGCCATCCCAACGAATTTTCTCTACAGTAGGTGTAGCAAAAACCGTAGCACGATCAGGAATCTGAAGAATATCAGCATCTTGAATGCCATCTACATCAGCTTCAATACCTGAATTTGCAGGTGCAATAGGATGTTTTTCAACAACCTACACAATGTTCCACAGTCCTTTTGCAACCAATACATGTCCCTTTGCAACCCATACATGTCGCATCATATAAGCCCACAATGGGTAATTGGTATCATCCAACGTATCCTTAATAGCCAACATACGGAATACATCACTTCTTTCTGCCATGGCCACTGACTAAAATACCTAGATCTAGAAAAATGATTGTATCTAAAAAATTTGAACAGAACTACCTTGATGAATTCTGTTATACTTGTAGTAGACTTCAAGATGCTTATACTGGCGAATCAAAATCTGAATATATCTTTGGCACAAAAAGACAAAATAGCCTGCACAAGCACTATGATAATGCGATCAGAGGCCAAAAGGATCTCAAATCACGATTTCAACACCACAACATGAAGTTGTTTTGATCTCCTAATCACGCTGAGTATGCTCACCAAATTTCGTGCAATTCTAAGGCTGTGACCAGAGGGGTGTCGATGATGCCCTAGATGAAGCGGTGACCTGCTCTGATACTAATTGTTGGAGTTAGACGTTTGCAGAAGCACACAGATAGCACAAGGAAGAAGGAGAAGTTTAGTGCACAACACATAATACTGAATGTATTACCACTAGAATGTACAAAGATAAGTAACTTGTTAGGGCTTTTGGCATATATACAAGCCAAGGGAAAAAAACCTCCTAAAGAGGGAAAAAAGTGCCTCGGTAGTCCTAGTGTGTTCACACACATTAGTACCTAAATATATCAACAAGATATAGATATACAAGTAGAAATTATCTTGGTAGTAGGATGAGAATGATAATTTAAGTTGGATTCATGCAGGAACTCATGGGATTAATAGTCTCTTGTCTAACCTGTTGGTTTGGGTAAGTTTCTTTCTTCAAGAAAACCATGTATCTTAGTGGATATAAACCCTTGTGCTAAGTTCAACGTGATTACATATTCATAGATCCAATATTGTCCTAGGATAAGGTCTCCCATTAAATTAGCATCCTCATAGACTAAGATAGTATGCTCCATTGTGGCATTACCTAAATTAAGTGGTGGAGTTACCTCTGCTACGTACTTGATATGATTACCACATATTCCATTCATATAGGCTTCCATTGGGGGTGACTTTTGAATTCAAATTAGTCAGCAAGGAGGCTCTGATGGTAATCATGGCTACAACTATGTCTATAAGAGAGTCTACAGAGAAGAAATTCGTTTCCTCAATATCTAACTTGATGGTTGGCCTTTGATTATATTATAATCAGCTTCTGATCAATAAGAGGGTACTCCACCACCTCCTATCCATGCAATGACTTCACATGTGTCCTTCGATAGGAATTATGATGATTTTTACTATCAAGTGCATATTATATGTTGGTGTAATTTTTGCTATGGCACATATCGAAGAACACGATTGGAATGGATTGAACATGAGGTTGAGTATGGTAGTTTTGAGTGTGCACCACCACTTGATCAATGTGATAGAGCTTGGATATGTATTGATTCCATAAACTAATGTCATTATTTTATTTGAAAATCATATAAAAAGTCAAATTATACTTAATATATAGGAATATTTGCTTGACGATGATGATGATTCTCATACTAATAATGCTAATATACCTTGTACACATCGCTGATTTATGGTTCATCAAATTACGCGCAAAGGTTTCTCAAAATCCTCTACCTCCTAGCTTACAGAATGAAGCATGTGAAGATTATCCATTGCCAACTTGCGATCATCCTCTAGTACAAAAATATCATAGAAGAAGATATGGAGGATGGAATAGAGGACCACTTCCTTTAAATGGAGAGGTTTTTAACTTTTGGAGTAATCACTATATGATTGCTCCCTCCACTACTATTGGTGCTGGTCATGATCTCCTATATATGGATGGGGAGATTGGCATCAACTTACACATTATGTTCAAAGAATGACTACTTATGGATTGTGCTTGAATGCATATTCTCTTATTAGTAGAGGGATTACACATGCAAAAAATGAAAGAGTATATATTGATGGAAGACCTTACAAACATTGAAATATAGCAAGTTTAATAAATAGTAGTCGAAGATATAATAGTTCAATGATAATTGCACATTTGAGGAGTGTGAAAATATTCATGAATCATCATACATGAGTAGAAATGTAACAAGACACATAGTTGTCAATGCTATTACTTCATTACATGCTGGGGATGAATTATTAATGAATTATGGATGACATAGAACTCCAAGAGCACCTTTTACCTAGGGAGCAATGAAAAATTTCTATCCACCTATCTTGTTTTGCATTGAAAACTCTAATTGATTGAAACTTTTTTCAAATTAACTTACATATTTAAATTTATGTTTAAAGTTTACTTTTCATGCATTTATGGAATACTAATGATTTTTATTCATGTGTGTAGATTCCAATGTATGACATTGATGATCTTCCACCACACCATTTTAGATTTGCCAGTAAGACCTCATTTATCAGAAGCTTTCATGAGGAGGCTACACAAAAGTGATCTTGTTGAATATGAAAGATTGAAAGAACTATATTCAAAATAAGATAAAGTACAATATTTTTGCGATAATGATGAAGATGATGGCATGGAAAACTTTATTGAGGATTGGTATCAAAATGACAATGAAAACATTGATAATTCTAAAATGAGAAATATCTTCGAGAAGAATGTCTAAAGCATATATATGAAGCTTGACATGACTAAGTGCAAGCTTAATTATTCTCAATCTTCAAAATCATTTTGGATGGAGTAATGTATCTATCTCGACACTATTAAGGTATAATTTTTAATTTTCAATCTATTTTCATTCATTTCACCTTTTTTATGAACTTACATGTTACTATTTGAAAACTTTTTACTAGCCAAGAATATTCTTCCTACATCACATGATGAAATGAAGAAGATATTCAACAATCTTGGTATAGATTATCAGTGTATACATGCATGTTCTGACGATTGCCTTTTATATAGAGTTGAATATGCAGACTCTTTGACATGTCCAAAACGTCAATCTCCTCAATATAAGGACGAAGAGGGTAAAATCCCAAAAATGGTATTGAGACATTTTCCATTGGCTCCATGAATTAAACATATGTTTCAAAGCCATGAATTATCAAAGTTTTTGACATGGGGATTTGATAAAAAATGTACTGATGGAGTAATGCGAATTCAAGCAGATAGTGTAGCTTTTCAACATATTGATTCTAGATGGCTTGATTTTGCACAAGAGTCGTGCAATCTAAAGTTAGGAGTTGCATTAGATGGGGTTAATCCATTTTTGATGACATTTAGTAAATGGTCAACATGGCCACTGGTAATCATCAACTACAGTCTCCAACCATAACTTAGCATAAAAAAGGAACACTTAATGATTTCACTTTTAATTCCAAGAAAAAGACATGTTAAAGACATAAGTATATATCTTGCTCCTCTCATTGACAATCTTCAAGAGTTATGGAGAGGTATCAATGTCATTGATGTATCAAAAAGTATTAATCAAAGACATATTATGGTTAGTGGAATTATGGCTTGGACACACGATTTTCTAGGATATGGTGTCTGTTCAAGTAATGATGTAATTTTTGAATTCAATTTGTTTATGATTGTATGTGAGTTAATCTAATTATATTTTTATGGTTTTCATGATGCAATAATATCTACCAAGGGATATAAGGCTCGTCCTTATTGTGGTGATTGGTTGAGATCAATTTATATTAAGAATGTCAATAAAAATATTTATCTTTGACATCGATGGTTCTATCCTGACAATCATCCCTTAAGATGCAAAAGAGAAGCGATACATTTTAACGGAAAGATTGAAACAAGTTAATGTCCAAAACCAATGACACCTATGAATTGGTATAATAAATGGACAAATGGGCCTCTTATAGATCCATAATCTGAAATCTTCAGAGATGATGAAGATGATGAGAATGTGAAGATTAGAGGTAAAGGAAAATTGGTGTTAGTAGAGAATATCTTGATATGGTATTCTTTGGAGTGTTGGAGAGAGTTAAAAACATCTATCATCTTCTTGATCCTATGCATATATTCAAGAATATTGGTTATCCGTTATGGCAACATCTTCTTGGATTAAAAGACACAATAGCATCAATAAATGATTTAAAGGATCAAAACTCAAAACTAAATTTATGGCCGATTTTTCATAGAAATCAACACGAAAAAACTTATGCACTTGCTCCTTGGATACTTACGACAAAAGATATACAAACTATCAACAATAGGATTCAATTGATTCAAACACCTATAGGATATGGAGCATCATTGCAAAACATGTTAACTATGGATGATAGGAGATAATATGGTTTAAAACACATGGTTGGAATAACTTTCTAAAGCACATTCTACCTCTGGTTATCGATGGATGTACAATGAAAGGAGTACAGGATGTGATCTATCGTCTTGGATCTCTTATAAGGTAATTATCACAATTTTATATTTAATATATAAGACTATTTGATATCTTTTATTTACAAAATAATTTCTATATAATTTAATTTATGATAATGATAGGTGGATTACATCAAAAGAGATTGACAAAGACTTGATCCGACAAAAGAAATGTGAATGTAGGGAGCTACTAAGTTTGATGAAGAAAGAGCTTCCACCATCATGTGGATGAAATAGAGATTGTAGGTGTTGTAAACACCTTGTGGATGAAATAGAGATTGTAGGTGTTGCAAACACTCAATGGATGTTTTTAGTTGAGCAATTTATGAGAATATTTAAAGGTTATGTAAGACAAAGAGAAAAACCAGAAGGATCTATGGCAAAGGGATGGATGCTTTAGGAGTGCATATACTATGCTAGTGAATATCTTGAAAGAGTTCATGAAGAAGATCCATGTGTGTTGTAAACTAACTATCTATGCAAGCCTAGCAAGGCCAAGGGCTATTCTAACAAGACTAAACCCACAAGCGGTGAGAGATGCAAGTATCCACCCAACCAACTCCACCCATATATATACCTCAAGGCCAAGGGGGGAAATGTGAGGAGAGCTTTCCAAGTGTCCTCTCCACATGGATGCTAATCCAAGGCCTTCTAACCTTGGAAATCACATGGAATCACATGCTTCTCACATGGATTCTAAAAGGATTTCTCCCAAGCTTGTATGTACAAGTCTCAAAGCTTGAGAGGCCTCCCTAAGGGTTAACTACCATACCCTTAGGAAATATCAATCCTAAGGGTAAAAACCCTTCAATTGGGAGCAAATAAATCCAAATAACTCAAGGGTTCAAACCATACATTTGGAGAAACTTTCCCAAGGGTTTCCCAATAAACTTCAAGGGTTCTCCAAGTGGTTTTGGACCCTCAAAACTCATGTCTTTGGCCACTTTGATCCATAGTTATACAACATTCTTCCCCCCTTTAACATTTTCATCCTCGAAAATGTGTGTATGTATATTATGTGGAGTATTCCCCCGTGCCTCATGATCATTTCCATAGATCATGGTTTTTCGTCTCTCTGATTCGCTTCTTCATGAGAAGGAGATTCTATCTCATACTTGATCTAAAAAGAATGAAATCCACTTGTGGGGCTAATCCCTGCCCAATTCATTACTTAACTTTGCATGTGAAACACTAAATCAAATGCTAAGTATGGATAAAATGATAAGGGTGGATTAAAACATCACTCCCTATTTCAATGTTTCCCTATGTCTGAACTTTGCCTCTATAGTACCAACATACAAAGTAGGTGGATTGTAATAGTCTCCAACTAATTTGCTATGCAGATCCATTTCTATGCACCACGCGGGTGTGGATCTAGCAAAATAGATGGATCTCTTACTAGTTCAAGGCTTTGAGAAGTCTACTTAAATTGAGGCTGATCAAAACATCTAAATAAGATGTTTCTGACTATTTTTTACTTCTTAACCAACATCTATTGATCCTTTTTCCAAATGTAGAACTACCATGTCCTATTCATCCATCTTTTGATGTTTAACTTGGTTATCCATTCCATCTAGCTAAACCTGATCTAGGAGTGACTTTGAAGATTCCTTCCAAGTCAAATTCAAGGTCTAGAAAAGCGAGAAGGAAGAACCAAAACTCGATGTAACCGGTTCAACTTCTGAAACATTAAAATGATTTGAGTCAAATCAGATGAGACTCAAAACTTTAAGGATTTAATCTAGCTAATGGTTTGAAGCATTATTTCTATCTTTATGAGATTGACTCTAAATTCTCAAGAAGATCCATTGGGTAAAGTTTAAACCATCATCCATCTACCAGACTTTAGTGGTAACAAAACATCGGTGTCTCAAGCCATCGAGTTTTGATAATGTTCAACTTTACTATGATGCTTCAAATATCTTAATTAAAAAGTTAGTCCTTTTTAATCTCTTGAGACTCCTATAGACTGGAATACCAAGTCTAATATAAATCTCTTACTTTAGGAGATTGATTATCTCGTTGTACTATCAACAAGATGTTTTGGAGTAACTTAGTCTAATTCCAATTTCGTAGATAACTAAGTTAATCTTTTTTCAATATCTCTTGATACATCTTTATTCTAAAAGATATCAACTCACTTAGTTGTATTTGTCAACTAAGCGTTTTATCCTAGATTAACTCAATCAGACTTATCTTTCTTGAAAGGATCTTTCCACGTTCTCTCTCAAGAAATCCACATAGCATTTCTGATAAAGAACTATAAAATCCTTAAAGAGACTACATCAGTCTTACTAAAAATATTTATGAAGGTTTAGAAAGTGATTTCATTTCACAATCTTCGAACTTTCTTAGTTAATTGATATGGTCATATTCTTGACCAACCTATACTTCATTTTTATCTATGAAGTTTTAGTTTCCATTGGGATGGAGTTTCACTCCAACTCATGTGCCCAAGACTAAAAGATACCTATCATATCAAGGTCTGATGTCCCATACCATCATTCCTACATTAATGTGAATATAAAGGATAGTGTCCCATACCACTATACTTTATATCCAACACTGATGTGTGAATGATATTTATCTTAAAGTCTAGAAGCTTAATCTAACTATAGAGTATCCTTTACTCAAATTCTTTTTGAAGTCAAGGGATTACCTCTATGTTTCAATCTTGCTTGGGTTTCTAAGATTTCCAACATATGATCACTCTATGATCCTAATTATCCAAACTTAAATTGGAAAACCATTTGATGGAATAAAAATCCATAGTGATGGAATAAATATCCATCTTAATCGAATAAACATTCATCCTTTCTTTCTAAGATTTTGAGTGTGATTCCAAATGTCTTGAATCATATTCAAGATCTAGTTAGTTCTTTCTTAACTAACTTGAAGTGACAAGAGATTACTCTTGCCTTTTAGATTCCTTTGTTTTTATCCAAAGCTTTCAAGAAGCTACCCTAGGGTTTTCTAGGAATCTCATTTACTACTTAAGTCTAAGCATCTTCTAATGCTTTTGGATTTCCCTTGAAATCCCTTTAAGAATAGGTAAATACAAGTTTCACCTTCCCGAGACTTAAGTATCATATATCAAAGTTGCAGACTCTGTACTTTGTATATTCTCTCCTTCTTACTTCCCTTTAGAGAAGTATAAGATTTGGCATGTTTTATTTTGAGCTCGTGGTTAACAACCACCTTTTTCAAAATCTTTTGTGATATTGTTGGGATCCCATGCTAAATTTAGCATGCCATGAAGTTGTTTTCTGAGCAACTCATTGTTTTCCAAACATCTTATATATAAAAAGATGTTCTTTTATCTCATCATCTATAATCTAAGTTTCTCTTTATGGAATTAATTGTACCAATTCTTGATAAGTTTTGGTACTTTCTTCCCCCCTTTGAAGAGTTTTCGTCCTCGAAAACTGTGAAATCTATGGCAACCTCCAATATTGGACTATTCAACCAATCTTATACTTGTGTAGAACCTAAAAACTTTCTAGAAGATTTACTAGAAATAAATTCTAGTTTTGGTGTCTTTTAGAAAATCTTCTAGAGGTAGCTCAATGACCACCTATCCTAACTTGCTCATGAACTTCCTCTTGATTTTATGGGAATGCTCATGAGCTCTCATGTTTTATACCTATCTGTATTAGGACATGTGGCTTTAATTTTCAATGCTAATCAAGTTAATAGAGCTTTATATCATGAGACTCTTGAAACCATTCTAGAGTGTCATCCTATTTAGGATATGTAATGAAGAACTCTTTTAGAACCTTTTTTTCAATTATCTATCTCTAAGTATGTCTTAAACTTAGAGGAGTATTGTAGGTTCTAAGAAGTAGTGTAAGAATATGCCCTATAAAAAATTTTCTAGAGATAACATCTATGTCATTAATGACATTTGATGTATTCATGTTCCATCTTCTCAAAATATCTCATTAGAAGCTTGTTTTGGAACCATCTCTAAGTATCTCTTATACTTAGAGTTAGCATTTAGTATGCTAGGTTCTCTTGTGTATACATGATATTTCGGATTATGCACTTCAAAAACTTTCAAAGTTATGAAAGAGCTTATATACTTTCATATATACATTGCTTGAGGCTAGAAATTATATCGAAAGGTTTAACCTCCAGAAATTTTCTAAGTTATTAAATAACTTAGAATGTATTCAGGTATTCTTCAATTTATTTTTGCCTTGCCATGAACTTGGTAAGGGCTTTTTCTCCTTAGCTTTACTTCATTGTTAGGCAAGTCATACTTAATGTGATCATAACATTAAATATGTGATACATTAGTATCCCTTTTTGGAAAGACATTGCTAAATACTTATATTGCAAAATCTAATTAACATGATTTTTCAAGTACTTTAGCTTCATTCCTTTCCAATTGCCTTGCGTCTGTAAAGAAGTAAACCTTCTACTCAAGACTATGATTACTTACCTAGTTCATATCATTGAAAGAAAAAAGAGTGAATTCCATTTATTGAAGTACATGTGCTTATATGCATGTAGTACAAATTCTCATAATAAAATTCAAGCACGGTTATCATTGAGGCATACTTTGCTTTTGTCTTCCTTTCTGTGCACAAAAATGTGTCTCTCTTCCATGCATCCACATGCCAATGCACATGTTCTTTTGCATCTAAAAATGTTTCTTATCAAAAGAAACATTTGGAGATGAATTTGTGCATTCAAGATAACTTTTTGCTAAATAAAATAAAATAAAAATGCACATACATCCATTCTTTTTAATGCATAGATGCATGTAACTACTCAAGGTGCTTGATTTCCTTTTCCATGCCTTTATGTTTACCTATTCTTAACTTTGATTAACTGTGGATGTGAATTGAAGACTTTTCCTAGGCTTCAATTACCTCCCAATACAAAAGATATGGCAAACCAATATGAAATCCATACATAAATTCCAAAATACTTAGCTCAATGTCAAGCTTCATCCTTCCCTTGATGTTCGAGAAGAGTCGTCCTCCACTTTGTTTTTAGTTGCTACTCCAAGTAACCCTTCTTTAACTTCATCCATGTCTCGAAATGCTCTAAGGATACTTGAAGGCTTGCAATTGTATGCAAATATACAATGTGATAAATGCAAAAATTTCATCATACATAAACATGATGCAAGTTCTAATCCTTTGCATAAGTGGAGAACCAAAGTATTTGAACTATTTAAAAGAAGAATTGAAAGCTTCAAAATATTCTCAAACTCCTTTATTCACAAATGAAAATTCGTGACCTCATAAAAATGCAAAACTTGGAGAGAAAGGCACCTGGAATTGGAATGAAACTTCACAATAAGTAAAAAAGAATGCCTCTCTTACGATCTTCACAAGTCATAGCTTGTCTATGTGCTTCATTTAGCAATGTGACCGACTGCTAGCCCAAATACTATAGCAATCCCAACCATATAAAAAATGTGGGTAAAAGAATTCTGCTATGTCATGCAGATGAAGGCTCACGGAGTCCCCTAGCATCGTGATGTGAGCTGAGCGCACGCGTGCATGGATGAGAAGGCAGATATCCCATAAATAAAGGAAAACTTTTTCAGACCGTGTATAAATAGCATTGAGTACCACCATTTTTTCATCGAGCAAAAGACTCCGCTGAGTTCTTTCCACCCTCCCATGAGCTTCCGCGTTGATGTACTCTAGAGTATATTGATGAGAATTGTCTTCTATGACCTTTGTTGAAGATAACACATATATTTCTTGGATCCACTCTATTTTCATCATCATTTGTACCTTTTTCTACCTTTCATTCAGTTAATAAAGCACTCTTGTATAGGTGTGTGTGAGTGCCACACTAGAGAATAAGTGGGATTCATTCTCCTTTCAGTTTAGAAATCCCACATAGGATGCTTTTTTACCATTTTGTATATAAAGAGGTCTCCACCTCTTCTTTTGGGGAGAGCTTTTCTAGAAGTAATGAGATAATGCTAGTTTGTAAATAGACTCTTGCTCTCTTGTCGTCATGATGTGCATGCGTACTTGTTCTCTTCTTGTCTAACGCTTGTGACACATTGATGTGCGATTACGTCATGATTATGCTTGTGGTTGCGATTATGTGCATCATTAGTGATGCTTATGTCATGTCTTCTTGTTAATTACGTTGTTAATCGTGCATTGACGAAGTGCCATTACATCTGCTGAGTGCTTCTACGCAAACATTTGGGTCTCATGAGATGCTTCCCAGATTGACAAGTATGAGTTGTGATGCTTTAACGTCAACAACTTTTGGGGCCGTTGTCGGATAGCGCTCTCTTGTCACTTACGTGATGGTTTATGGCATGAAAGAGACGTGTACGCAAGTTTTTTCATGATGATTTGTTGAGTTCTTCATTTCATTATGCTCTTGTGAGCATTTGCGGCTTGCAAGATTTACAACACTTGGTGTGGAATGAGCTATTTGTGATGGTAGGAATCATCTTTTGGATGATTAACCATTCACGCATAGTGACCCATCAAGTTACAAAAAGAACAATAAAATAAGGGTTAGATTAGAGCCTTTTTGCACATTAGTTGTTGTTGATTTTCCAGATTTTTCTTATCATGTGTGAGTAACAATATTCACCAACAAAAAAACAATGGAAAACTTCAAGTGGAGGATGGCAATAACTTCGAAGGAAGATGGGGTGGAATAAGAGTCTTGCAAAAAATCTGGAAATGTAAGGTATGTCTCTGTGAACTTCCTGTGTGTGCATTGTTGAGAGATCAGATACTCGTCGGAATCCTCATGGAAATTAAGGATGACCATTGTAGTCTAGGCGAGCTGCTGAGTGTGTCGTTCACCATACTAGATCTATGCCTTGTACAACACGTAAGACTACTTATTTCTTATCGTTCGTGAACAGAAATAAGTCATCCTTTGATCTTATCGTTCGAGAACAAAAATAAGTCATCGGTTGATCTAAGACGATGGCAAAAAGGTTAGTGATTGGTGGGCATGCGGGCGTCAGAAATCTCAAGTATTGTTAAAAGCAAGCATGCAGATGAATTCACTAAGGAAGACACAGAAACTTGTAGACTGAATCTAGAACAGAATCTTGTAGTGTACAGCCTGCTACACCTCTCATGGATATGCATCAGTCTGATTTGTCGACTATCTTTGTGTGCTCTTGGTAGAAACTCAGCTATCAATATCTTTGAACGCTTAGATGTGCAATAGATGCGCGCTCAGTTTCCCCATTCTACTGTTCATGTTAGATTGAGGAAGAGGGGAGTGAAAGGATCGCTGCTTTAGATCCAAAATTAAAAATCCTTAATTAGTATTGTACACATGCAATATTATGGGTTCATGATTACAACCTTCCAGCAAGTGTTATTGCTCTTCCAGGGGCATAGTTTACCAGAGGAAGAGTGATCACCAGGTGTAGCACTTCTGTTGTCTACAGAAATGGCAGTGTGGCCTCCATGCATTCTCCTATGCTCATTCAGGCATTACGTATCTTCACGTTCTTCTATAGTTCTGAGACTTGGGAGTAAGGAATGGCTGTAGCGGAATTAGGAGAATCCTGGGATAATCGGCCTATGATTACGGTGTGCTTATTACTGGTAAGGAAGAGGTAGAAGCATGTGTGGCAGAGTTTAGGCTTGAGAGAAGTAATGACACAGGCTCGGGTAGTCGTTGGTGAACGAGAGCTATCTCGAAAAGAATTCTGAGTATTCACTTTAATTGAAGTCTGTATAAATTGATAACTTGGGCACAGTCAAGCTCTCCTCGACAGCGCGAAAGCCATGCACTGGGAGACTACTATTGAGTCTCGAAGGGACTACAGGGAAGTGAATGGTGTATACTTCACACGCTCAGGGTGCTTCATCATTACCCTCTATAGCTTTGCTATGATGAGATAACAAAAGGACAAAGATGTAATAATAGGAGCAGGGGAGAGCATTGTGAGTGATGAAGTGATGATGAATAGCCTATAACTTTGTGGATCCTGGGATGCTTCAATCTCGAGACTCGGAGATGATGATCAGATTGATCGGAGAGACCTATACGACGTAAGATGGGAATGAAATAGGAATGAACAAAAGGTGTGGCAAGCTGGTAGGTAGGAAATCACTCCTTATGACAGTATGGAAAGCATGTTGCAGGCCTGCTTCAATATATGACTTTAGCTGCCATGAATACTGAGCACAATGGACTCACGCAAAGTATTTGGTTCTGGCCACTCCAAATAATCCAAACTTAAGAAGAGTTGTATCATAGATCTAGGTGATAACCAAATACAACACCTAAGGGATGTCAATGCAAAGTGCGATTCGGTATGATTGCACTCTCAATTTCATATGCCACTGTAGTAAGTGGTTAGGATCGCCACCCAGCTATGGCTTGAACTACTTAGGAGGTGAAAGAAGGACTGGGACACTTGAAAAAAAAAATAGGCAGAACACTTCACCACACACTGAGAGGTTGATACAATGTATGTCTTGGAACTGAACATGATAACCAAAAATCGGGTGCCTTTGAGAATGCAGGTTGTTGGACAGTCGGCCCTCTACTGAAGCCACATTTGGCAAGAGTCTGCTATGACATCGGAATTTGGAAGGAATCCAAGACACTAGGCACTCTCTTCTGTATTTTTCTGCTCATCCAGGGTCATCATCTCATCCCTTGTCTTGAAGTCTTTTATTTCTCAACACTTGCACGTAAATTAATGCACCTTAAGTCAAATGCATGGGTATATGTGTTTGGGTTCAAGCTACTGCCACAACGTGGTGTGTGTCCTTGCTTTTCGTCATCTTGGGCATTGTGATGTGTCAATATGTCATTGGATAAGTGCAAAATGGTAGTAGCTTGTTTGTAGGTCGGCACCAAAATCAGGTAATGGCCCTCAATTATCAGCGCCCTTATGCTGACATTTGCTCAGGAAATTTATCAGTGGCCGGGCTAATTGGAAGCTTGATCACCGCCTTTCAAAGATAGCCAGAACATGCATTTGTTTTAACACAATGTTTCAAGTCGTTTTCTTTAATTACATGACTTGTTTTTTATGATCTTTAGCGCATTCTGTTTGATAGTATAACGTGGATGACGAAGGCATTGTGTGCATGAATAAATAAAGCAACAGATAGACGTTGTCATCATGCAGGGGAAGGCAACACCCAATGCATGCATATTCATCTTGTCTTATTTGGGCATAAGTGTCTTGGTTTTACCAAGTAGCAATGTTATGAGAAAGATGAATAAGAAAAAACTAGGAGAACAATAACTAATAAAGATAAGAACATGGAAATTCCTATTCACAATGGAGGCTAATGAACCACTCTCTTTGAATGTCTTACGACTTTCTAGGACATCTCATGTACAACGGTGTTTATCTTTTCCCTGTTTGATATGAAAGTGAATGTTCATGTGTTTGATGTCTCTAATTTCATGTGAGGATATGGTATGGTCATAAAAAATAAATGAGGTAATGATGATCGGGATGTAAGGAATGAACGATTGATGAAACCCATGACTATTTGGATTATGGACTAAAGTCAATAATCTAAGTTGCAATTTAAGGGAAACTTTGTAAACCTTGAAGCTTCGCATGTGATACTTCGGGTGGTCCAATATCACATGGATTCTCTTTTATTGTCAACATTGGGTAATGCAAAACATCATTGGAATTTTTTTCTTTTTTACTCCGATTTTGTCCTCATGATATTAAACTTAAGATTTGTCTCAAAGATTGGGTCTCTCCCTTATGATATAATTTTTGGTCTCTTTAAGTTTCTATGGTAAATGTAAATATGATGAATGCTCCATTGATTTTTGTTTGGTTGAACCCCCTATTCCACATATTGTTTGCATAAAAAAACAAAAAAATTAAAACTCCAAAAAACATTCAAAACACACACACAAAAAACCCAAAACAAATATTAAAAAAAACTTTAAAAAACAAAAATTTGTCTCAACATGGGAAAGAAAAAGGCAAAAGAAAGAAGGAAGGGGGAAAAGGTTACACAAAAGAAGGAAGAAAAATATGAAATGCATGCGTTAATCACATATGATAGAGGTGAAAAAGATAGAAAAAATTTGCATGGGTAAGATGAACTTGATGGAATTTCTGAGGGGGTAGGATCTATTGTTGCAACTAAGGAATATAGTAACACTTTTTTGGATGTACTAATTGGTCATGACCATAGAAATATGAGTGCTTAGATTAATCCTAATTGTGAGTGGAACTTAATTCATATTGATTTAATGACAATTATTTTGGATAACATTCAACTAACCACTCATTCCTCTATCCTCATGAATGGTGAAAATTATGATTGCATGGGTCAAGTTGTGTTGCCTATTGTGGTGAATGGTATGGAATTTTTTGAAACATTTTTTGTCATGGAAGGTATAGATGAAGACTTGGTCATAGGCACTCAAAGGTTTATAAAACAAGGTCATCAAGAGTTTGAAGTGTCACATCCATCGATTAAGTCTACCTCTACATATGTGTCCATTGAAAATCCTAATGATTATCCTCATTGTAAGGATTGTGGATATGATCATTTATTCAAAGATTGTGGTTTAAATCCACAATTTTATCTTTCCACTCATGCTTTTGTATCTAATCTTTCTTTGAGTAAGCCACAGGAAACCTTGGCAAATGGAGAAATGGAGGACTCCAAGTGCTTGGGGAATGTGGAAGGGCCCTCTTTTCCTCTAAACTTGGATTCCCCTCATAAATCCATGAGCAAGGATGTGCTACACTTGGCTCATCAAGAAGAGGATAAGCAAATACCTTGCATCAACACTATAGAAAATGATGGCGAATCCATTGTCAATCATGACAATCCATCACCTATTTGTATATCTAGAGATTCTATGTGTAATAAGGATAAATGCATCGCTGAATCTCTAGATCGATCTCAAACCACACAACCCTATGATCCATTGGATGAGCATGATGTATGTATAAAAACTCAACCTTTGTTGAATTCCCCTTGTAAAGATGAGTTATCCCTAAAGACTCACAAAGAAGGCCCAAAAGACCCTTATGCCAAGAAGAAGAAATCACATTCCCCTTGTGATGTCAAGCAAATTTGGGTGGCCAAGAAATTACTTAGAGCCCAACCAAATCGCACTATGATATGGGTACCAAAGAAAGCTCTTATACAAACTCAACCCTCTCACACTAGACTTCATAATCTATGGTCTAAATTCACCATGCCTTATCATCAAGAATGACCACTTCCGACCAAGGGATCCAAAGAAATCAAGCCAACACTCAGAAAAGATCCAAGGAGAAACCTCAAGGCTAAGACCAATAAAGCGAAGACATATTGGCGGCCTAAGACCTCTTCGTGCACCATCCATGGGTGTCGGACCCAACCTTGCCCAATGCACAACATATGTTTAAGATGCACACCAAGTATTCATGCGAATAGGGCCTCATCCAAAGGCCAAGCATTCGGCACACTTAGTTTAACCCAGGCACAAAGAGGGCACATGTACATAGATTTCAAAAATTTGCTTTTTATTTTTCTTTTTTCAGGATGGTGGACAAAGGTATCATCCATTTCAAATGGTTGATGGAAAAGAGAAGGTTCTTGAAGTTGGAGATTTGGAGGAAGCCTCATCATCACCTAACCCTTGAGCACTTTGCTCAAGACCAATCTATTTTTGCACCATTTTGTGTTGTATGCATTTTTTAGAGTATGCATAAGATAGGGTCACATTACAAGACCGTGCATAGACACTTCTTTGTTTTCCACCCATGCACCCTTAGTCCCCACTCATGCATATGGACTAAGAAGAGATTAATTAATTTCATCTATTTGTATCTACCATCGATATTTTGTCATATCATTTGCATACATCATCCATCCAATACCAAAAAAAAAAGAGAGAGAAAGAAAGAAAGAAATACAAAGCATTGTAGCATAGTCTTCCATCTATATGAGGCAAAAGAACCGAGTTAAAGCACTCGTCTCCAAACAAACATGCAAAAAGCAAGATGAAGAAAAGGAACAAAGCAAAACACTCCAACGACAAAAGGATCATGCAATCAAAAGGAACTCCTACACGCTCTTCCACAAAAAGCTCCATACTTGCAAAAGCTTTCTCGAGGACGACAAAGTCAAGGAGGGGGGGAGTGTTGAAGATACAACATATATTTCTTGGATCCACTCTATTTTCATCATCATTTGTACCTTTTTCTACCTTTCATTCAGTTAATAAAGCACTCTTGTATAGGTGTGTGTGAGTGCCACACTAGAGAATAAGTGGGATTCATTCTCCTTTCAGTTTAGAAATCCCACATAGCATGCTTTTTTGCCATTTTGTATATAAAGAGGTCTCCACCTCTTCTTTTGGGGAGAGCTTTTCTAGAAGTAATAAGATAATGCTAGTTTATAGTTAGACTCTTGCTCTCTTGTCGTCATGATGTGCATGTGTACTTGTTCTCTTCTTGTCTAACGCTTGTGACACGTTGATGTGCGATTACGTCGTGATTATGCTTGTGATTGTGATTATGTGCATCATTAGGGATGCTTATGTCGTGTCTTCTTGTTAATTATGTTGTTAATCGTGTGTTGACGAAGCGCCATTACATCTGCTGAGTGCTTCTACGCAAACATTTTGGTCTCATGAGATGCTTCCCGGATTGACAAGTATGAGTTGTGATGCTATAACGTCAACAACCTCACTGATAGGGGAGGGTCCTATGGGCAAGCACGAACACTTTTTTGTAAAGTGAAGCGAACAGTCATAGGAAAACGCCTCTCGGATCTTCGAGAGTGGTTTGTCCGCCATGGAGTTTCTATCACGTGGCTCTGATAGCCAATGTTGTAAACTAACTATCTAAGCAAGCCTAGCAAGGCCAAGGTCTATTAAGAAGACTAAACCCACAAGGGGTGAGAGATGCAAGTATCCACCCAACCAACTCCACCCATATATATAACTCAAGGCCAAGGGGGGAAATGTGAGGACAGCTTGCCAAGTGTCCTCTCCACATGGATGCTAATCCAAGGCCTTCTAACCTTGGAAATCACATGGAATCACATGCTTCTCACATGGATTCTAAAAGGATTTCTCCCAAGCTTGTACGTACAAGTCTTGAGGCTTGAGAGGCCTCCCTAAGGGTTAACTACCATACCCTTAGGAAATATCAATACTAAGGGTAAAAACCTTTCAATTGGGAGCAAATAAATCCAAATAACTCAAGGGTTCAAACCATACATTTGGAGACACTTTCCCAAGGGTTTCCCAATAAACTCCAAGGGTTCTCCAAGTGGTTTTGGACCCTCAAAACTCATGTCTTTGGCCACTTTGACCCATAGTTATATAACAATGTGCATGGACCAATGAGTCTTCTTCAAAAATAATAGATGATGTCCATTTCAATTTACATTGCAAGAAAAAAGTGATGTTTTTAATTTTGTAACATATAATAGGGAATACACGCAAGCATTCATAAGTGAGTATGAACAAGAACTTCAAAATCTCTAAAGTAAAAGACAGAGAAACAAAAGATATAGATGTAATCTTGATAGTAATGAGAATAAAAATATATCTTCTTTCAACTCAGTTAATAATGAACGAGTCTCTGATGAGAAGAGGGAGTTAATGATAGGTTGTGAAAGAAAGGTAAGTTTATTTTAATAATATTCTATTTTTTGACATACATGTATATCAATTTCTCTTTCATAATTTGATTTTTATTGTAGGATTGAATGTTCACTAATATGTGGGCTTTTGGACAACATATTAGAATCAAAATGATTGATTCTTTACATCAAACAGAGGATTCTAGCATTGTTTCTTCTTTCAAGCAACTATCACGTGATAACTCAAAAGATACAAACTTTGTAGATAGCGAACTTGGCTATGTAGGAAACGTTGTTGGTATCTAAGAAATATTGTTTCATATGTTCAAACATGTAAAAGAAAGTTTTTAGATTTTAGGATATAGCTTATTATTTTTTATGCACATAGTAATGAGTTTTTATCTTTTTATATTTTGATAGGTTATTTTGAAGATTGATTGGTTTCGAGCTAAGTATAATGGTAGTAATTACACATTGAGAAGGGAGTTATCTAGGTTTTGGGCAATTGATTCTTCGAAAATAATGCAATTAACTAGAGAACTATATATTCTTCCTAGGCATATTGAACAAGAATTTTTTATAAAAACCATGATGCTCATCCTTGGTGGCAAGCATTCATGTTCAAGCTAGAGGTCGGTCATTGCTTGAACAGTTTATTGTTACAGAGATTGAAGAAAGTCATATACACGACAATGATAATAATCTACTTGATGAAGATGATAATACTCTATGTGTTGATTCTACTGATGATGAAGAGGATTTACCAAAAATCGATATTAGTTCATCAATAGATGGTCATTTATGAGAACACATATTTAACAATAGAAGAAATAATAGAAGCCAATAAGGATAATGAAGATGAGACTATACTAATGTCTTACCAAAATGATGGTAATAATAAAAATGCATGAGTAGATTAGATAGTAGATCCTAGTCTAGTTATGGATCGTTAACTTGAATCATTTGAATGGATATCAGACAAGAGGTTCTCCTTTATTCAACTAAAATATATGTGAATCCCACCATAGAGATGAAAACATGTTCTTTTGAGTTAGAACATGAAGCTCGGGGGTTTGCCTAAAATTTTATATATATCTTTATTTCTGAGGACAAAATTTCTCTCATGTATGTATGAATTTTTGTGTGTATATATATGTGTGTATTCATGTGTGTTATATGTATACATGTGTTAGTATGCATATATGCGTGTTTCATGTGTATGTATGTGTGTGCACATGTGTGATATATGTGTGCATATGTTAGTATGCACACATGTATGTATGCACATGCATTTGTGTGATATATGAAAGTATGTTTATAATTGTGTATGCATGTATATGTATACATGTGTGCATGTAGGCATGTATGTGTAATGTGTATGTATCTACATGTGTGTTTTATATATTTGTATGTGTATATACATGATGTGTATATACATGATGTGTATATATCTTTATATGTATGATGGCCCTCGTTGATTCGAGTAGCTATATATAGAGGCATAAGGTTGGGAAGAGAGTCATCTTTCTAGTATGTGGTTGGAGGAATAGATGCAATGTTTATATATACTTCAACCATATGGCAAACACATATGGGTACGAAACTACAAAAAAAGTATGGTTGAAAATACCATACCTATGTATGTATGTATATATATATATATATATATATATATATATATATATATATATATATATATATATATATATATATATATATATGTGTGTGTGTGTGTATGTATATACCTATATATATATATATATATATATATATATATATATATATATATATATATATATATATATATATATATATATATATATATGTGTGTGTGTGTGTGTGTGTGTGTGTGTGTATGTGTGTGTGTGCAAGGTTGGTTCTTGACCCATCAAGAACCCCCTTTCTTGACTTTACTTGTACCTGACTGCCATGTGAGATAAGGTTTCTTGAATGTGCTTTTTGTTTCAAGGCTCAGGTCAATCTATTGTGTATATATATGTGTGTGTGCGTGTATATATATATATATATATTGGTGGAAATGGTGGACTCCTTTCAGAGATGAGATGGTGCTGCAAATTCTTGCTTCACACTAGCCAAAGCTGAGTTGAGGAGTGCAAAATCTCTTGAGATTTCCGAGAAGGACAATTATCATGCAAGTACTCTGGAAGATGATCCTCAAATCTTTGGATAAAAATGATAACTTTGACATTTACCATAAATCAAAAACTTTCTATTTTGGTCACCCTACTTGCTTAGAGAAATGAACAATGCTCTTTATCTGCTAATAATTGAACAAAATCCTTTTGGGCATATATATATATATATATATATATATATATATATATATATATATATATATATATATATATATATATATATATATATATATATATATATATATATATATATATATATATATATATATATATATGTGTGTGTGTGTGTGTGTGTGTGTGTGCGTGTGTGCAAGGTTGGTTCTTGACCCATCAGGAACCCCCTTTCCTCACTTTACTTGTACATGACTGCCATGTCAGATAAGGTTTCTTGAATGTGCTTTTTTATCCAAGGCTTAGGTCAATTTATTGTGTGTGTGTATATATATATATATATATATATATATATATATATATATATATATATATATATATATATATATATATATATATATATATATATATATATATATATATATATATATATATATATATATATATATATATATATATATATATATATATATATATATATATATAGATATATACTTGGAGGAAATGGTGGACACCTTTCAGAGATGAGATGGTGCTGCAAATTCTTGCTTGACACTAGCCAAAGCTGAGTTGAGGAGTGGAAAGTAGATCTCTTGAGATTTCCGAGAAGGAAAAATAATCACACAAGTACTTTGGAAGATGATCCTCAAATCTTTGGATAAGAAAATATAACTTTGACATTTACCATAAATAAAAAACTTTCTATTTTGGTCACCATACTTGGTCAGAGAAATGAACAGTGCTTTTTATCTGCTAACAATTGAACAAAATCCTTTTGGGCATATCTAGCTAACTTAGGTAGCTAACTTTGGCAAGTTACTTCACTTGAAATTATAAACTATGCACTTAGATTGATGCTTAACAAATCAGAGATGTATCCCGACATTTTAAGAGGTTGATAGTATGCAGACCAAAGAGCACTGTTTTGCACATTAATCGAGAATGGATTAGGCAATAAGAATGAAACTTTGTACCATAAAGGTAGACCTTCCACTGAATCTATAGCAAGTGAAATCATTGAAAATGATCAAGTATACACTAAGAAACAGATCAGAGAAGTTTAGTGTTCTATGTGGTACATGACAGATAAATAGAGATGACACATGATCAAAGTATATGTATTAATGCACATAAATTACAATGACATTGGCAATGAATGATTTCACAATGTGAGAAGAATGGTAGAACTATAGTGTGAGCTCAGTTTACCATGAAAAACCCCTCCAAATCTCTGCTAATTTGGGCTCTCATTCACGCGACTTGATGAGTCATTTTATAGCTAAAGTTGGAGCCAATTTTCAACTTTTGAATTTCAAATTCTACCAAAAAATGTTCCTAGATTTTAGGACTTCATCTATCATCACTCCTTCAACAAAATATCTCGTAACTAATTCTCCTAACATGTCGTGATTGAAAAAGCCTTTTACATATGCACTTTTACAAAGGATAAAATCAAGCCTTTACAAGTGGGCATTTCCATGAGTATGCATGAGGATATATAGAAACTTATGGCTAGGTAAACAAATATGTAGGCTTGCGAATATTGCACCAACAGCTCCCTCTCAAGCCCAACATGCTTGGGCTTCAACTCTTCTTGATATCCTGCAATCCAATCATCATCTTGAACCTATTCAATTTAGTTCCATCCAAAGATTTAGTTAACATATGTGCATAGTGTAGGTTTATAGACACATAGCACAATTGTATATCCTTGCTAAGTAGCTTCTCTCTCACATTATTGTAATGCACTTCAATGTGCTTAGTCATTGCATGCTACATAAGATTAGCAGCCAAATGTAATGAGCTGGTATTATCTTCAAAGATCATTGGAGTGTATGTATCTAGCCCCAAGTCTGAGTAGAGTAGCTTTAACCACATTCCCTCTTGTGTTGCATTTTCTAGGCCCCTATATTCAGCTTTAGTTGATGAAAATGACATAGTTGGTTGTTTCTTTGATGACCATGAAATTAACTTAGACCTTGTAGAAGATAATAAGTATTCAGAGGTGCTCCTCCTATCATCTTTTGAGCCAGCCCAATCTACATCAGAGTATAGCTTGATATCCAAGTCACATGTCAATGGATAAAATAGTCCTTCATTTATGGTGCCTTTCAAATACTTTAAGATCCTTCTGGTAGCTTTCATGTGAGGTTTTCTTAGTGTATGCAAGAATTGACTCAATGTACTTACTCCATAGCATATATCCACTCTTCTTAGGGTTGCATAATTGAGACTCCCAACAAGACTTTGGTACCCTATAATGTCTTCAAGAAGCTCTCCTTCATGAACACTGAGTTTTTGACTTAATTCCATGGGTGTAGTTGCAACTTTTTTGTTTTCCATCTTGTTCTTAACTAGCATGTCATGGATGTACTTTCTACGAGTAATGGAAACACCAAAACCTATATAAAAAATCTCTAAACCAAGAAAATATGTAAGCAATCCAAGATCATTGATCTTGAACTCCCCCTTCATTTGGGTTTTGATCTTCTTAATGCCATTGGCATCATTTCCTATAATGATAATTTCATGCACATAAACACATATATAAATAACTTCTGAATTAACCTTCTTAATCAACAATGAAGAACCTACCTTGATTGCAACAAAACCTTAGTCTTACAAGTATGTGACATGTCTATGGTTCCAAGCACTAGCAGCTTGCTTTAACCCATACAATGCCTTCCTTAATTTACATACATAATTAGGTTTATCTTTGTCTTGATATCCTAGTAGTTGAGCCATGTAGACCTCTTCAAAGATCCACCCATTAAGAAATGCATTTTTAACATCTAATTGGTACAAATTTCAATTCTTTGAAGCAACAATACTCACTAAAACTTTGATAGTTGGCATCTTGGCCATAGGTGAGAAGGTCTCCTCATAATCCACTTCATGGATTTGAGCAAAGCCCTTTTCTACTAGCCTTGATTTATACCTGTTGATTGTGCCATCTGAATTCTTTTTCACTTTGTAGAGCCATGTAGATCCTATCACCTTCATGGATGGTTCCTTGAGAACCAAATCCCAAGTGCTATTCTCTTGA
The DNA here is from genome assembly GCA_020310875.1 of Ceratopteris richardii. Lineage (NCBI taxonomy): Eukaryota > Viridiplantae > Streptophyta > Polypodiopsida > Polypodiales > Pteridaceae > Ceratopteris > Ceratopteris richardii. The sequence continues at coordinate 55,166,191 of CM035438.1, forward strand.
AGTGCTTCAATTTCCTCCTGCATAGCTTCTCTTCATTCTTCTTTCTTGTTGGATTCTTCAAATGAAGAAGGTTCCTCTGACATAGAATCTTTAGCCATATATATAGGATGTTTGGTGACTAGGGATGCTTCATAGCCATAGCTTATAGGTTTCTTTCCCTTTGAGATCTTCTAAGTGCTTGATTGGATGACTCTAGAATGTCTTCCAATTTTTTTATCTTTACTTTGCCCTTGGAATTCCAAGATTTGAATTCTTCAAAATTGATTTGTTCTTCATCTTCTGAGTGGACATCCTTCGATGTATGTGGTTCTTCCTTGGTCAGATTTGGAAAATCATTTTCCAAATCATAGGGTAGCTTTATTTTCTTGCAATCATCCTCAAACCAAGAGTTATTTTCATCAAATACCACTTTCCTACTGTGACTGGGATTATATAACATATATCCTTTGTGATTTTGTTCATTGCTAATAAATGTGCATCTTTAAGCATTTGGATCAAGCTTTTCCCTAATCTGTGAGGGTATGCGTGCATAAGAAATGCATCCAAAGATAATTCGGGTGTTTTTTCTCATTCAACATTGATCTTGCTACCTCTACCCATAGATAATTAGGGTGTTTTTTCTCATTCAACATTGATCTTGCAGCCTCTACTATTAATCTATTTCTTCTCTCTACCACTCCATTTTGTTTACGAGTGTATCTTGTTGTAATCTCTCTCTTTATGCCTCTGTTCTGTAAGAAGGAGTCAAACTCATGTGAGAAATACTCACCACCTCCATCAGATCTGAGCCTCTTCAAACTTTTACATGTTTGATTCTCAACCAATGCCAAACAATTCTTGAAATAAGTGAAGCATTCATTTTTATGCTTCATAAAATAAAGTATTGTCCACCGACTATAGTCATCTATGAATGAAACATAATATCTTGACCTTGAAATTGATGGCTCTCTGCTAGGACCCCACACATCTGTGTGTACAAGCTCCAAGTAATCTTCATACATGTATCCTCTTTTGTTGAATGGTTGCCTATGTGACTTGCCAAATTGGCATGCTCCACATTTGTAAATCATGTGTTGCTTGGACACATTTGGGATGCCAAGCACACTCTGATCCCTGTATACATGCTTCAATGTCCTTTCACCTATATGACATAGTCTCTTATGCCATATCTCCAATCAAGATAGGGTTTGGTCCTTGTAATTGAAGAGAGCAATATTTCTTATATCTTCAACTTCATAGGTAAAAAATCTACTAGATTTCTCATCTTTTGCAATCTTCTTGAAGCCTTCTTGAGGGTCCTCCACATATGCTCCATGTCTTGTGAATCTAACCTGTAAACCCTTCTCAACAATCTATCCAACATTGATTAGATTCTTGGTTATTGTTGGCACCTACAATATTATAATTAGAAGATTCATATTACCATCAGATGCTTTAAAATTTTAATGAGAAATACCTATAAATACACATACTCTAATAGAATCATCCATCAGAGTATGTGGGGGGAGATTGTACCCAATTTGGTGTCAAGTCTCTTGTCTCTTTCTATTCTCTCATTACTTTTGTGCGATTTTGTTTCTGTACTATCCTCTGCATACGCACGTTTGCGTGATCCGAAGGTCAACAAAGAGTAGAGCTACATTTCTTGCCACATGGTTTGAGCATCCTTAATTTATGTAGAATAAAGTCTCATCACTTTTACCTTTGTTCATTGGCATGTTTGTAAATAGAAGTGAATCCTCTAGAGTTTGATCATATTTGTAACTTTAATAGTTTCTCCTTCCTTTGCATCCCCCTTGATAATTGTTGTTGTATCCATAAGAGTTGCTATACTTGCCTCTTGAAACTCCATATCCTTCTCTATTTTAGCGCCTTCCCCTCTAATTCCTTGGATGCTTAAAGCCATTCTCTGATATATGATTTTATAGACCACATATGGCACATGTCATAGACAAGGAAACCATCTTAAACCTTAGATTCTATGTGAATTTACATATCTCATGATTGGCTCAAATTTTGGAGAAAGTAATGCTACCATTGCGTCCAGAATGTGCCAAAACCCCAAGATCGACTACCTATTTGCTGAATTCTGACACTCAGAGGTCTTGTTTCCAGTTGATGATGTCATCGATGACATCATCAAATCGTAACCGCCCTTGAAAACCTATAAAAGGAGGGGTTGGCCACATTCATAATCAGTCTTGTGAATGCCAGTCTTGGGAGCTCAAGGGATCCGGATCACCAAGTACTTTCAAGTTCCAGTTCAAGTTCTAGTCTTGTCTCTTGCTCTAGTCTTATCTAGTCTTGTATCATGGGCATCCTTTCTTGTCCTATTGTAATCTCGTAGTACGAAATCCTTTCGAGTTATTTCTTGTATCTAGTTCATCTACCTGAGGGGAACTCTTGTAATCCAGATATCTTGTTCCATACTTACGATCTCGGGTTGTGGGATCTCCTGTATCATCTCGAGTCGAGTTTTCCATACCTATCGATCTCGGGTTGTGGGATCTCCTGTATCATCTCTAGTCCAGTTTTCCATACCTATTGGTCCCGGGTTGTGGGACATCTTGTATCAGCTACGTTCTCTTGTATTATTTTCCCTACGTGGGTGTTCTTGTAATCATAAGTGTATTTCCGAAATCTTGTCTAGTGAAGTCAGAAAGCACAATCTAGTGCTCCCCTGACATTTTGCCAAGACTATCTTCATCAAGACGAGGCATCATGGATTCCCTATGCAAGGAGATCCAATCTACCATAAAGGATTGAACATGTCCAAGAGATGAAAAGATTGCTATGACAAGATGATCGATCAGTTTCAAACTATGCCTTGAATATCAAGATGTTGTTTTGTGGAACTACATATCAAGAAGAGTACATGGTTAATCAGTTTCGAAGTGGCCTCAATCCTGAGGTCAAATATCTCTTGCTATCCATGCCTCAAGAAAATACCTTAAAGGATGTTATCAATCAGGCAATTCAATGTGAGAATCAATTATTCAAAGAAAGCCAATTCCAAGAGCTAAAAGTGTTCAATAATCATGACACTATTCCTCAAAAATTCTAATCAAGAACTTTTGAAGCCCAAAAAGTAATTACAAATGATATGGAGAATACATGTTATGAAGATATCAAGAAGGTAAAGGATAAGGAGGAGTTCATGTTCAATCAAACTTGATGATTGCTTGAGATTCCACCTAAAAGTGATCTTAACTTTTAACGATGATTTGAGTTTTGAATTCAAATGGGTTTTTAGGTTTTGGCTCCCACTACATTCACAAGAATCTCTCCAATAATCTCTTTTGTCTTTGAATGAGATAAAATTAAATACTTAACATTAACATATACTACAATGGATGTACATTTATGCCTCATAAATCAAGAGAAGTCCATTGTGCATTAGTCAATAACTTAGGACTGCTCCATGCACCAATAGTTTTGGCCATTGTCAGTTTCATTGAGACAATAGCCGTTTTTCTGTTTTCATATGCATATTTTACTGGCACAACCTTTGGACATGGAGGTGAGTATTGATCCAGAATAGGTCTCCCATGCCTTTAATTTCCTTGATTGTACCTATATTGCCGATAGTAAGGTCCTCAATAGCATTACTATTGGTCTCTTGGAGGATTTCGGTATGCATTTCTAGGAGGATACATAGGCCTTGGTTGGTATTGTTGCCTTTGTTAGTATTGTTGCTATGATGTTGGTGTTGAGGTGGTCTATTATAAGCTAATTTTGGATACCTTTGCACTCTATTGCACATGTAAGTGGGATGATCCCCATTACAATGATAGCATCTCCTAAGAGGTTGTGGCCTTTGGCCATAAAGTGCATTGCATTCCTCTATTGCTTTTTACATTGGAATCTTGATCACTACCATATTAGAGATATCTACACCTGTCAAAAATTTTGTTGAATTAGAGGAAGTAGATGCTTTGCCTTTGAAATCTTTGATGGGCTTCCATTAAGCATGCCTATTTCCAATGGTTGAAAACATGCCAATGCACTTCCTATCAAAGATAATCTAAATGAATCATATTGAGTGAAAAAATCAGTGACTTATTCGACTACGTGATCATAAGGACTAGTATACCCACAGAACAAATTTCTCATGCACTTTTCCACTTGATATCCTTGAAGGCAATGTCTCAAGTCATGCGTTCTAAATGCAAGAATGAGTGGTCATGGATTAACTTGGTAGTGGAAATCTCACTTGGAATCTCTCTAGAGGTGCCTCAAGAAATCTAGAATTGACTTCCTCATTAGGGTTGTCGAATGGAAATTCAAACTGGTTTTTACTAAATGGAGGCCTAAGCCCTCTTGTTTTTCTATTAGTCCCTTCAAGTCATAAATTACCTCCAAACGACTAAGGATTAGGTCTTGCAAAAGATCTTTCAAGTTATCTAATTTCCCAATAAGAGTTGCCCATCTTGTCTCTAATCTCAAGCACTAGAGTAGGAATGTAGTTGTTTTGGTACACATAGAGCACCATTCTCTTGGTAAGAGGACTAGGTGAATTGTTGGTCGAATATCTCTTTTGAATACTCCTTTGCAAATAAATGTCCTTCCATGAAGGTTTTGATTTTTGATAAAGGAGCATACACATGTCCATTAAAAACATTCTTTTTGGTGGTGTGGATGAAAATTTAGGTGTTTATTCATTACCCATGCCAACCAAAATTGTGGTCTTATTCTTCTCATTTGTATATTTAGTGTTGGTAGTGAGAAAGTAGACAATTCTTTCCTTATCCGTGTAGTGGCTATTGCACAATTTGACTATCAAGTGTGGGTCTGCTGTTAAGAATTTATGATTTTTAAGCCTAACCACTTGATGGTTGAGTCCATCTAGATAGATGCATATCCTATAGAAATTGAACTTCACGAATTCAAAAAATAGATGATAGATTATCTTAGATGGTCCTATCTCAGTAACATTCATGGTATTTGTATGCATGTCTTTAGAAGCCACCATATGGTCCCATCTTAACTCAGACTCACTACATGATGAGTGCTCCAAGGTGTGGCTAAAGGGTCCATAGCTACTTCCTAGTGAATAAAGATGAAAATTGATAGATTTTTGTCGGCCTATTGTTTTTCTTGACCTCAAATCCATGTACAGATGATAAAAAAAATTAAGGTCCAAGACTTCAAGAGCGATATGTGCATGTATGCATATTGCCTTTCAATGAAGAAATTACACACAATGCTCAAATAATATACACTAAAACATATGATGCCACAATGTGTTGCGATCCTTTTCAATGCTCACTAAACTTTGCAAGAAAAATAATTATTGGAAACAATCAAATACACTCAATCAAAGAGCCTTTTCTCCCCATTTCAATGGTTTCTGATATGTGAAGATGTAATAATTTATATCCTATTTTCCAATGCTTGCATGTTTGTCGTGAGGGCTCTCTTAATTTGTGTGCAAAGAGTCCAAAAATGAATGGAATGGTAATAAAGTAAAGCCCTTGAAGAAGATGTTGACTTAAAGGTACTCAACGGAACCATGAGTGGATTTTTAACCCAAGGAAAGATACAAGCTCGACCCTAAACTTTTCTTGAGATCCTTTTAAATGATTATATAGTTGATAGTTATGTGAAGTTGCAAGAAATTTTTGATATCAACATATTCTTAGTGATGTCCTCTAATGTTCACTTATTTTCCACTTTCCGTAATACTCATTCAATACTCACTAAAGACATCCATCAATACTCACTAAAAGAAGTCAAATCAGATTGAGTAGACAAGGGATCTTGAGGGAGGAGCACCAAAGCAAAGGGCAAGTATCACATATGGGATTGAATAGGCAGGGAAGTTAAAAAACATTAGGCAAAGAATAGGCCTCTTTAAAAATTAAAACTTGATCTTTATCACTACACATCATTGTAAATACTCATTAATAGTAATTTGAACTCCATTTTTGCAATCCAAGGAGTGATCAAGCTTGAGGAGTAGTAGGAGAAAGTATATTTCAAATTTCATAATTTTTAGAGCTCGTTTGAGCCCTCGAAATAACATAGGAACGAATTTTTTAAATAGGTCAGACACTATTTTTTAAATAACATAGGAACCAATTTTTAAATAGGAACCAATTTTTTAAATAGGTCAAAATTAGTAAAAATAGCTATAAAAAGAGCTAGAAAGATAATTTTTGAGGTGATGTTCTTGGAGATTTGAGCATTGTAAGAGCTTCTTTGTAACTTGAGTTTGGTAATAAAGGCCAGCCTTACAAGATAGCAAAAAATTCTTGGGATACTCTTACACATTATTCAAAGCCAGAAAAGAGGCTCATGTTGCTTACCTCCAAAAGTAGTTGGAGAGTGAGCATATGAATGAAGGAGATTCTATGGATAGTTTTTTGACAAAGATAAAAAATTTGAAGGAGTAATTGATTTTTGCTAATGGAACTTTTCTAAATAGTTTAGTTATGTAGATTTTTCTTAACTATCTTCAAATTCATATCATATTTTTTCTTCTATTCTTCATTTGATGATGAAAGGCAATAAAAATGACTTAACATTTGAGGATTTAGTCTCTTTTTTATTGCAAGAAGGTAAATCTAGGCAAAAAATGTCAATTATGTGTGTTGCAAATTAATCTTGCTTAGGTATTCAGAAGGGAAAAGGTAAATGGAGCTCATCTACTTGTAAGCCAAATTTGTTAATGCTACACAATCAAAGAAGCAAGACAAAGATGAAAAAAAATAGAGAAGCAGAAAAAGTTTTGCAAGTGTGTTGTAAGGCAAATGATCATTTCATAAAAAGTTGATAGTCTTCAACTAGTTACTTTTATATAAGATTTTCAAGCCTGTTAGGACAAAGTAGTCCTCCTATCACGTGAAAAAATCAACTAACTATTGGATGGGAGTAAACCATTCTACAAACATCTAAGTTAGATGTTTAGGCCAACCAAACTTCAAGTTTTCCAAATCAAAGTCATGTAAATCAAGAGTTTATGCTCAAGAAAACTTCATTGGAAATCAAAGTCATGTAAATCAAAGTCATGTAAACCAAACTTCAAGTTTTCCAAATCAAAGTCATTTAAGTTAGCTATGCTCAAGAAAGGACTAGTAATTGGAATCCATCCATTTCATATATTTATGCCTAGATTGTACATCAAGAAAACAGTGAAGTGGCTAGAAATCTTGTAGATCCACCCTTATTATTCATTCACTACTTTGTACTTTGACCAATGCAATTCATCAAATTACAAAGCAAGATGGTGCTTTGAATCATTTGGGCAATAATCGCACTACAAAGATGAAACATGTTCTTTTAGTTTTTAAAACATGAGGCTCTGGGGTTGCCTATGATTACTATATATAGATTTATTTTTTAGGATGAAAAAATAAAGCCATATATAGTAATCATAAAATACACACACACACACATACACACACACACACACACACACACACACACATATATATATATATATATATATATATATACTCTTTTCCAAAGGGGGAAGAATGTAATAAAGTAAGTCTATGATATAAGGGTCCAACCAATTCGGATCAAAGATCGGGACACCGTTTGGTCACTCGTGTATTGACAAAGATCTCAAGAGTAGACTTAGGGATAAGTTCATGTGCTCTATTAAACAAGTGATCCATTTAGCCTAGTGGTTAAGTCTCAATATTGTCAAGGAGGAGGTCTTGGGTTCAACCCCCATGGGAAGCATGGGGGGAGCATTTTTCCCAAGGAGCTCTAGATCCTTCTAGCTCAAGTTAACATGAGTTAACTTGTCCTGTGAGACTTAACTCGAGTCGCGAGTTTACCAACCACTATTGGGCTCTAGCAGAAGGTACTAAAGTAGTGTTCGAGATCACTTCAACCACTAGTAGACTCTAATGGAAGATATTAAAGGAGTGGAGGAGATTGCATATGCACTTGTGGACTTTAGTTACATTTGTGGTCCTCATTGATTCGAGTAGAAATATATACATGCATAAGGTTGGGAGGAGATTCATGATGGTTCCACCATCTCCCATTCCCCTTCCACCAACTTCAACTACACCTACTTCCTTGTTAGACACGGCATTCATGTTTACCATTCCTCACCCCCTCCCCCTTGCATCAACACATGTACAAATTGCATCCACTCTTGTAGATAATGCATTCAGCTCCATGATTCGCTTGGAGTTACAAAATCAAGAGAATTTAGTAAATATTATAGAGAACACACCAGGTACTGATCAACCCATCCAGATTCCAAGTAGATCCCCCTGAAAACATCTGCACCATCCTTGGAAGATTATGCAAACTTATTGGAGGCACATGATAAATTATCCTAAGAACTGACACAACTCAAACAACAAAAGGAATCAGGACTTAAGGTTGCTCCTAGTCGAGTCAAATCATCAACTCTAAAAGTATCAAACTCCGCTACAATGACAGCCATGCAACAACAAATCATAGAATTGAAAACTTGGCTACTCAAGTACAAATGACCTCCATCTCCCCCAGAGGCTCTAGGAGAAGAGGAAGTTGTACATATTCTAGTGGAACAAAGTTTTGAAGATGACTACGAGCCTCAACATGTTCCTAGAGATAGAGTCACCATAGAGGGACAAGAAACATTCAAAGCCCTGTGCCCTCCATGGCTTAAAGAAATAGAGGGTATTTCCGAAATCTTGTCTACTATAGTCAGAGAGCACAATCTAGTGCTCCCTTGACATTTTGGCAAGACTACCTTCATCAAGACCAGGCACCATGGAGATTATTCGAGAAGATTTTTTTTTCTGCACTTAAAGTCATTCAACAACAAGTCCAAGAGATACGAGAAAACCAACAAAGGATTCAGCAACATAATATTCAAGACGTAATTACAAAAATTCAAAGGCAAATCCAAGAGCTACAGATCATTGTAAGTCAATCTTCTTCAAGTACCTCCATGACAACTAACATGAAGAAAAGTCCAAAAGTGAGCATGCCTGAGAAATTTGATGGGACAAGATCAAAGTTTCGAGGATTTGTGCAACAAGTGAAGCTATTCATAAGGATGCAACCTGATAGGTACCCAGATGATGCTTCTCAAGTAGGACGCATAGGAAGTCTATTATGTGGTCCTACTCTTTCATGGTATGTGCCTATCCTTGAGAAGGATATGGATATTTTACATGATTTCAAGGCCTTTATTCGAGAGTTCACATCTTCATTTGGAGATACCAATTGTTCACATGTTGCTAAAACAAAGACCAAGATCTATGAAGATTCTAGTTCTAGAAGATCTTAGAGTCACATAACCGCTCCTCGTGGAACTCGTCGCTTGAGGGGGAGGTGCTGTCATGGACAAAGAAGGAAACCATCTTGAACCACAGATTCCATGTGAATCCTATATCTTATAATTGGTTTAGAATTAGGAGAAACCAATGCTTCCATTATGTTCGGAATGTGCCAAAACCCTAAGATCGACTGTTTACTTGCTCGATTTTGATATTTGGAGGTTCCATTTTCGATTGATGACAACATCATTTCGTAACTGCCATAGATCACCGCCTTTGAAAACCTATAAAAGGAGGGCTTCACCACAATCATTCTCAGTCTTGCCAATGCCAGCCTTGGGAGCTCAAGGGGTCATGACCACCAAGTAAGTACTTTCAAGTTCTAGTCTTGTCTCTTGGTCTGCTCCTTGTTCTAGTCGTGTCTAGTCTTGTCTAGTCTTGTATCCTGGACATCCTTTCTTGTCCTATTGTAATCTCGTAGTACGGGTTTTTCTTGAGTTATTTCTTGTATCTAGCTCATCTCCTAGAAGGGAGTTCTTGTAATCTAGATATCTTGTTTCATACTTACGATCCCGGGTTGTGGGATCTCCTGTATCATCTCCAGTCGAATTATTCATACCTATTAGTCCCTGGTTGTGGGACATCCTATATCAGTCACGTATTCTTGTATCATTTTCCCTTTGTGTGTGTTCTTGTAATTATAAGTGTATTTCCAAAATCTTTTCTACTATAGTCAGAGAGCACAATCTAGTGCTCCCCTGACATTGATGTCATGGACAAAGAAGGAAACCATCTTGAACCTCAGATTCCATGTGAATCCTATATATTATGATTGGTTCAAAATTAGGAGAAACCAATGCTTCCATTGCGTCTAGAATGTGCCAAAACCCTAAGATTGACTGTTTACTTCCTCGATTCTGATATTCGGAGGTTCCATTTTGGATTGATGACATCATAATGACATCATCATTTTGTAACCGCCATAGAACACCGCCTTTGAAAACCTATAAAAGGAGGGCTTCACCACATTCATTCTCAGTCTTGTGGATACCAGTCTTGGGAGCTCAAGGAGTTGGGACCACCAAGTAAGTACTCTCCAGGGGTTGGCCACATTCATCCTTAGTCTTGTGGATGCTAGTCTTTGGAGCTCAAGGGATCCTGATCACCAAGTAAGTACTTTCAAGTTCTAGTTCAAGTTCTAATCTTGACTCTTGCTCTAGTCTTGTCTCTTGCTCTAGTCTTGTCTAATCTTGTATCATGGACATCCTTTCTTGTCCTATTGTAATCTTGTAGTATGAGATCCTTCCTAGTTATTTCTTGTATCTATTTCATATCCCTGAAGGGAGTTCTTGTAACCGAGATATCTTGTTTCCTACCTATGATCCCGGGTTGTGGGATCTCTTGTATCATCTCTAGTCTAGTTATTCATACTTATGAGTCTCGGTTTGTGGGACTTCTTGTATCAGCCACATATTCTTATATCATTTTCCCCTATGTGGGTGTTCTTGTAATCAGAAGTGTATTTTTGAAATCTTGTCTAGTCCAATCAGAGAGCACAATCTAGTGCTCCCCTGACATTTTGGCAAGACTACCTTAATCAAGACCAAGAACCATGGGGATTATTCGAGAAGAATTTTTTTTCTGCACTTAAAGTAATTCAACAACAAGTCCAAGAGATAGAAGAGGACCAACAAAGGATTCAACAACAGAGTATTCAAGATGTAATCACAAAACTTCAAAGGCAAATCCAAGAGCTACATATCATTGTAAGTCAATCTTCTTCAAGCACCCCCATGACAACTAACATGAAGAAAAATCCAAAAGTGAGCATGCCTGATAAATTTGATGGGACAAGATCAAAGTCTCTAGGATCTGTGCAACAAGTGAAGCTATTCATAAGGATGCAACCAAACAGGTACCCAAATGATTCTTCTCAAGTAGGACTCATAGGAACTCTATTATGTGGTCCTGCTCTTTCATGGTTTGTACCTATCCTTGAGAAGGACATGGATATTTTGCATGCAAGGCCTTTATTCGAGAGTTCACATCTTCATTTGGAGATACCAATTGTTCATGTGTTGCGGTAACAAAGCTAAGGAAGCTACATCAAGGAAATAGGCCTGCGTCTACCTATGCATAAGAATTCAGACAAATCATTTGTGATCTCACATGGCACGAGGAATATTTTATCAAGAAATTTTGATGGGGCTTACATGATGATGTCAAGGACCTCATGTTAACCATGCCCAAGGTAAATACTTTGAATGAATTCATGAATCAGGCAATTGAGTGTGACAATAGGTTGTTTGAGAGAAAGCAAGAGAAGAATATTTTTGTTCATGATCTAGAATAAAAGTTTACCTCAGTCCCTCAACAACATATGCTGGAAGAATCTCAACCAGAACCCATGCAGTTGGATAACATTAGGATCAGATGACTTACATCAAAGGAAAGAAAACATCAAAAAGACAATGGATTATGCTTTTATTATGGAGATCATGATCATAGGGTGTTCGAATGTCCTAAGAAGAAGAAGAAAGTTGGAATTAGGACTTCTACAATCACTATGCCACATCACAAGGATCATCATCAGAATCAAAAGCGGAATGCTCCCCATCATGAGAATCATGGCTTGATTATGTACCTAGATATACTACAAAACCTTTCCAATTTCATCATGGATATCCATCATCATCATGTTCTAGTAGAGCTCTACAAAGACTAAGAGCTCTGAAGATTCAAGTTCTAGAAGATGTTAGAGTCACATAACCGCTCCTTGCGGAACTCGTCGCTTGAGGGGGAGGTGATGTCATGGACACAAAGGAAACCATATAAAACCTTAGATTCCATGTTTTTCCATATCTCATTATTGGCTCCGACTTCGGAGAAACTAGTGCTTTTGTTGCATCTGAAACGTGCCAAAACCCCAAGATCGACTGTCTATTTACTAAATTCTAACACTGGGAGGTCTTGTTACCAGTCGATGATATCATGATGACATCATCAGGTCGTAATCGCCATACAACACCGCTTTCGAACACCTACATAAAGAGGGGTTGGCCACATTCATTCTCAGACTTTCCAATACCAATCTTGGGAGCTCAAGGAGTCGTGACCGCCAAGTAAGTACTCTCCAAGTTCTAGTTCTTGTTCTTTTCTTGTTCCTTGTTCCATTCCTGTCTAGTCTTCTATCTTGGACATCTACTCTTGTCCTCTTGTAATCTCATAGTACGAGATTTTGTCGAGTTCTTTCTTGTATCTAGTTCATCTTTTAGAAGGGGGTTCTTGCAATCCAGATATCTTGTTCCATACTTACGATCCCTGGTTGTGGGATCTCTTGTATCATCTCTAGTCGAGTTTTCCATACCTATCGGTCCCGGGTTGTGGGACATATTGTATGAGTTATGTATTCTTGTATCATTTTCCCTACGTGGGTATTCTTGTAATCAGAAGTCTATCTCCAAAATCTTGTCTAGTTTAGTCAGAGAGCACAATCTAGTGCTCCCCTGCCAAAATGTCAGGGGAGCACTAGATTGTGCTCTCTAATTACACTAGACAAGATTTTGGAAATATGCTTCTGATTACAAGAAACCCACATAGGGAAAATAGTACAACAATATGTAGCGGATACAAGAAGTCCCACAACCCGGGACCGATAGGTATGGTAAATTGGACCAAAGATGATACAAGAGATCCCACAACCTGGGATCGTAAGTATGGAACAAGATATCTAGATTACAAGAATTCTCTTCTAGGAGATGAACTAGATACAAGAAAGAACTCGACAAGATCTCGTACTACGAGATTACAAGAGGACAAGAGAGGTTGTCCAAGAACTAGACTAGACAAGACTGGAACAAGGAACAAGATAAGAACTTGAATTGGAACTTGGAGAGTACTTACTTGGTCACGACTCCTTGAGCTCCCAAGACTGGTATTGGCAAGACTAATGAATGTGGGGAAGCCCTCCTTTTATAGGTTTTCAAAGGCAGTGATGTATGGCGGTTACAAAATGATGATGTCATCATTATGTCATCAATCCAAAATAGAACCTCTGAATATCAGAATCGAGCAAATAAACAATCGATCTTAGGGTTTTGGCACATTCTAATGCAATGGAAGCATTGGTTTCTCCTAATTCTAAATCGATCATGAGATATAGGATTAGGCATGAAAGTTATAGAAGCAATTATGGTGCAATCAGCCTACTACCAAAATTCTGCACATCTACGGTTGATCACTATCTCATAACTCCAATACCAACCATTTATGTGATTTACACCAATTATAATGCGATAATTCAGAGAGTCAAGGGGAAACATCCACTTTTTCTACACAATTCTTGCCACAGAACATACCATCGACAACACAAAAAGGCACCATTTTTCAACCAACCTGGTAGAAGACTCTCTTGGAAACTTACGTTGAAATACTGCACACATGGAACAATGCACCTCTACATCTTCTATACAATCCATGTTGCGGACCAATCCCAAGGCATAGATCATGGAAATCCTTTGCTATTAATGTAAAAAATATTGCAAAGTCCAAGGAGTCGGTCAATTATCCATACATCGCACCATCGCAGGGACCACCTTCCATATCTTATATGATGGCAACTATATATCACTAGATCCTTAGGTTAAAGCCTATGCCAAATTTCATAGTGCAGATGATGGTAAAAATTCTCAATACGATGCAAATCATTTTCAAAACCTCTCACAATACACAGGCCCCACAAGTCGCCTTCCCTAGCTTTACAAATGGCAACTATGATCTCATGTATGACATGTGCACAACCCCCAACATTTGTGTGGCTTATTGTAGCTCAGTGATGAGTAGCACCTCCTTTAATGTCAATCCGGGAAGACGTGAGGATGGTATGAAGACCTCGAGCAAGTGGCGGCACAAGTGCGTGAGTGAGAAGCACACTAGCATGCACACACATACACACACACGCGCACACACAGCAAGACAAAGAGAGAGAATCAATGGAGTTCTTTAGATTACTTTCAAGAGCTCTTACAAGTTCGTTTCAATTACAATCTAACCTCAAAAATGAGCTCTCTAGCTCTTTTTATAGTTTTTGACTAGCTTTGGCCCTGTCCAGACCTAGTGTCCGGCCTAGTTAAAAATTAGGTTCCAGGGCTTATTTGGGGGCTCAAACGAGATCTAAAAAATACGAAAATTGGTACGCAACTACTTCTAAGGCTCCTCAAGCTCAAGGACTCCTTGGCTTGCACAAAATGAAGCTACAAAAATGTGAAATGATATTTACAATGATTGTTAGTGATAAAAATCACTGTTGTTGTAGGGATTTCTTCTAGTGATCTGCCATACATATCTTCGAGCTCCCTACTTGCTCTTCCTCCCTGCATGTCCATCTCTTTGATCTGCATTAGTGTCTTGAAAAAATATTGGCCTACTTGCCAGATCTTCTTTGACTACCCTGTTTGCTTGTGCTGTCCCTTCGCTCTGACTCCCTTCTTTGAATTTCACGTCTTGTAAGTCCTGGTGTACCAAGACTACTGCCAACACCCCCCCCACTCTCGCGTCTGTCGCCCTTGACAGACCCTTGTCTAGCTGCTTTTTGGACGTAATATTGGACAACATCGGCGGCGAGGTGGTGTTCTTCTAACCTGAGTCCCCTTGCTAGATCTGTCAGCAATGCATCCCAATTGACTGGCCCTGGGACATCTGGATGTGGCACCCGTAATTGTTCTGAGTGAATGGTTCGCTCCACAGCAAATAAATGGAGGAGATGTGAGGGTCTGGGTACAAATATTTCTGAGTCGTATTCCCAGAACCCTGTTATGAACATCTCCTCGAATGTTTGTTTAAAGCAGGCTGGGAGGTATTTTATTCTGGCGTGCCAAGCATATACCACCTCTATGGAAGGAGTGGTGCTCATGTCATAAACTAAATCCTGGTTTCCTGTAAGGAATCCGACACCTGAGAAGTGTGGGTCCTTGATATTCTTGAATGTCCTGAATGTAATAAGCATTAATTCAAAAATTTTCATGCACATCTGGGCCATCACATCAGGGGTATTCCTTAATCGGATGCTCCAGTGCCGTATGGTGGAAATCATGTAATTGACGGTGGGAGGTCCTTGAGGGGGTGCTAGATAGACGTAGTTTAACCATTTGGTGCAGCCCTTGATATTCTTGACTGCAAGGGTAAACTCTGGCCATGTGCGTCTGCGGAAGACAGGAACGTAACAAGGGTTATATTTAATAAAAAGAGGCATATTCGTCCAGGTGCGAACCATCTCCGGGTAGGTTTCAAGGAGTCGGATCCTCCAGGTCGGTTGATGAATGGATCCTTTTTGAGCGCTCTCTGGGATGTCATCTGGCCCGAACTGTGTAGCAAACGTTGGAGGTTTGCCACATCTTTGTTGGATATCTGCATTGTAGTCCGCCAGGAGTATACAATATGGCACGTATTGATCATCATTGGTTCCGATCCATCTATGGTGGGACATGCTGTGGAAGTATTCTGATTTAATAATAGTGTCCTCTATCTTTGCCATAGATTGGATTTGAACTGCCACTCGATCTTCATGAGTTGATGCTGTTTTCTCTAGTGTCTGGAGCCACTCAGGTACTTCAATTTCTAACGTATCCATTCCTTCTGCGGTTTGCTCACCACCTGGCATTGGCATAGGAACGTATGGTTCCTCATACGTCTCATCTACCTCGATGGGTACCAAATCCTCGGGTTCTGGTTCGACAACTGGAGAGGGCTGCCTTTCATGTGTGAGTAATCTTTCCTGTAATTCGGCCACCTGCTCTTTCAATGTCTTGACTTCCTCTGAAGTCGTGGTCGTTTCTGTGACTCTGGGTGCTGTCTTTTGTTCTTGGAGCTGATTGCGCAGCTCATCACGTTCCCTTTTCAAGTCATCATGAGCATCTAATAGATCTGCATAGCTTTCCAAGATGGTCTTCATTGTCTCTGAGGGTACGGCTTTAAACTGTTCTGGATCAATTTCGTGGGGAGAGCCTTCCATTGCTGCTTCTAGATTTGCTTCATTTTGCTGCTGCAGTCTCTTGTTCTCCTCCAGTGCTATGGCCATATGTTTTCGTAGTAGCGCCAAGTTGCGTCTGACTCGCAGGTTATCGGTCTGGTATACTTCGAGCAAAGCTTCTAGTTGTTTGACACCTGATTCTGTCGATGGTTGGGGTGCCTCCAATAATGTTTGGTGAGCCTGCTCAAGCGTTGTGTAGCGTTGATTCAGTTCTGCATTTTCTGTTTGTAGAATGTGAAATTGTCTTTGTAAGTTCTGATGGTGCGTTGTCAGTTGTTGATACCGGTCGTCCAGAGCTCTATACTCATTCTGGAGCTGGTATACACATTGATTTAATGCTAAAAATATGCTATTTACATTAAATAATGCTGGGAGGGGTGAAGATGCAGGGGGAATGGGGGCGGGAATGGGAGATGTGAATGATGTGGATGCAAGCGGAGATGTGGGTGGAGGGGGTATGGGAGATGAAGGTGGCATGGGGGGAGGGAGCGGTGCTGTGGCAGGTGATGTTTCCATCGTGTCAATTGTGTGAGTGACAGTGTAGATGGGGATCGTGGGTGGAGTGGATGTGACGTCAGTGAACAGGGTGGTGAAAGTGGGCATGGTGACTCCCCCGAATTGGATTCCCGGAGAGAGTGGGATGCCCATGACAATGGTAGTGGTAGTGGACGTGGTAGTGTTAGTGTCATGTGGTGGAGTGAATTGTGTAGTGCGAGGTGGGGATGGTGGTGATAGTGGTGCTTCTTGATGTTCTTCTTCTTGCGTTGTCTCTCCTGGTGCTGATACATTGATGTGAATTTGTTTCCCGGACCTCCTGGGACGAACGGGAACCCTTTTCTCAAATCTGTGAATGTAGGCCATTGCCTCATGTATGGCCTCATCCAATCCTACTGCGTCGGCATGAAGGTTTATGGATTCAATGAACAACTCGTCCACACCTTCCTCAGCTAGCAAGTCGTTCATGAGTCTCTTGAATGCTTCATGTGACATTTTATGCTGTTCTTGAACTAGCTTCATGGTTCGATACAGTCTTTTTATTTGTGCCGAATACGCTGGGGCACTTGCTAACTCGGAGAGTTCGTCATATTCTTGATGTTGTTCTTCGTCGGCTTCTTCTTCGTCTCCTCCTGCCTCTTGTTCATCTACATCGACCTCTACAACTTGTGGTTGGGTGGGGGCCGATGTTGTTGTTTGGGGTTGTGGTTCCTGGGCTCGCTCTGCTTCAGTTTCGAGATTAGAGTCATAGATCAACCTGGCAATTTCTTCATCCGTGAGGTCCTCAAGAGTAAATCCCTGTGGAAATTCCAAATCTGATGGAATGGGTGGAAACACCAGATTGGGTCCCTCTGTACTTGGTCTTGGTAGCCGGATAGTGAATGGCCTAACGCGTCGTGTCTGGGGAGGGGTAATTTCTGGCGTAGTGGTGGCTCCCCTTGGTTGAGCGCAGGGTAGTTGGACTCCCCCCCTCATCTTCTTTGATGGGGGACCTGCTGCTGATAGTCTTCTCTGGAATTCTTGGGCCCGGGACCACACGAGTGCCCGCTGAACAGGCACGTCATAAGCCAAGCATCTATAGATTATTCTGGTCAGAGCACAACACCCGTGGAGCACATTTTTCTGCTTCTTGTTCCACCTTTGATGGGCTAGGTGGATCTGATCTATGATCCAGTGTGGCACATTGATGGGAAGGCTTTCTGTCTCTGCTAGATACAAGCTGAACCATATTTTCTTCGGGGGCATTGTGAATCATTCCTGGGCGGGGAAAGCAAAATGTTGCATGATGGTCCGCAGGTGAAGCGCGATGGTAGGTGTCATCGCTACCATATCCTTCAACTTATTAAGATCTTTGTGTTTCATTCGACCTGGAACCATGGTTTCCTTTTCTGTTGGGATGTGCATGCCATACATACCCAATGCTTCTCTTACCAGATTGAGGGTCAACTTGAATCTTTTAAGCTCATGACCCGGCAGCAGTGATGGCAACACAAAGGTGCTATTGCCTCCCTTGGCCCTGCTTGGCGTGATGGTACTGATCAGATATGAACATCGTAAAAAATCCAGCTTTGGTAAGTGGGCCCTGAAATAACTGTCCACACCTCCTTTGATCCAAACTGATCTCATGACTTCGGCGTTTTGATAGCTTTCAAACTCGCGCGTGAAAAAGTGGTATCGACCCCATTTGCCATTAAATTCCAATTCTGCTTCCCAGAAATAGGTTCCATCGCCTAGTGGTCCAGCAACATCACTGAACCAGTGCGCATGCTTACCTACTTGAGAAGTGTGCCCTTGAGGAGGATCCTGAATGGGGAGCACATGCACGGCTTGAAGTTCTTGCGGCCTTGCGGTGAGACGTGGCTCGAGGAGAAGTGTTTCTATGTCCACAATCTGGGCACCAGATCCGGCTTGAGAACTGGCACCTGCTTCTGCCATGGCCCTGTTTGCTGGTTGGTTCTGTGAGAATATAGAACCAAGTGTTAACATCGTAATGGACAGAATAAATCCGTTGTTGTCCCCGTTACAACATTAACATGAGGTAGATGGTGAGTTAGTGGTTAGTAAGTGTACGAAGACAGTGCGTGTAGTTAGTGCTTGGGTTGTCCTAGGAGACTAATGCAGTTAGTAAGTGGGTATGAATTTACAAATTGGGGTCGGGGGGTTTATTACAGGTCCTAGGCTACCAAATGCAGTGGATGGGCTTTGCTTTCGGTTTCGGAGAGACTCTAGAGAGCTTTCTCGGTGTCGCGGTTTGAAAATGAGGCCTTTTAGGGACCCATTTACAATTGATTACATGCACGCTCTTGGGTCTTGGTGTGTTCTTGAGCGTTGAGAACGAGTGAATACTGGCAGTATGCGTAGCTGCGTTATGCTGTTTAGGTTGTGGCCTCGACGTAGCTACTTGTGCCCTCAAGCAAGCCTTAGGCACCCAAATTTGTCTTGATTGTGGGCTAGCCTTCATCGACTTCTTGGGTACCCAAATAGATTTCACGTTAGCAGAAGAATTTCCAAAAATCTTCTTATTAGTGTCGTGTTGTTGGTTACTAATAAGAAGCTTCGCCCGTGTCGTTGACGGTGGTGCAACCGGTTGTTCGCCTTTCCGCACCCACACATGGTTTATTTTCTGGGACATTCTACTGCGCAGGTACTTTGGATCGCCGACATAGGTAGTACTCTGCTTCTTCTGCCTTTGATCCACTTTTGGTTGTTGCCTCCTTCTGGCCTTTGTGAAAGAAGGGAGTTCCATTGCATCCCTGACTCCTTTTTCGCAAATATCATTCCTCTGCAACACATGGTTTTGAACAAGAACAGCATGGTCATCTTCATGTGTACCCCTGGAAGGACCAGGAGTCTGTGCCTTTCCTAGTTCCTTGAGTGATCCATTGTCAAATTCTACTGTAACTCGACTATGATTGACCCAAACCTGGAGAAGTCCACTTCTTAGGTTTAAGTTAATCGCTTGGTCATAGATCCAATCTTGACCCAAGACTAGAGGTTCAGTGAGATCCTCATCTTGACACACCAGTACTTTAACTGTCATTGCCTCATCATGAATGTAGAGGGGAAGTTCCACCTCGCACATGCAAGGGGTTTCCACGCCTCCCAATCCTATGAGATATGCTTCCACAGGATTGACAGTTAACTGTAACTCTTGACAGTAAGACACTCTAACAGCACTAGTGGCTGCACCTGAGTCAATCAAGGCTCTTACGGTCCTTGCACTCTTTCCTTGTCCTATATCTAGGGTTACGAAAGGACGTCGATCAGTTATCCTATGTGAGCTGGTTCCTGCGACTTCACACATTGCCATATGATATCCTTGATCTGCATAGTCATTTGTCCTAGGCTGCTCTCTACCTTGCCTTCGTAATTTCATCCTTCTGATGCGTTCTAAAGCTTCTGCTTGAGCTTCTTCTCTAATTCTCTTTTCTTCCTCTTTGCGTTTCTTAGCAGTGTTGAGTCGGCTCAGCATTTCCTCCATGAGGGGTTCTTGATACAACTTGACTCTGCATGCGCTAATATAGTTAGGGAGAACATCACCCTCTAACGTGGCTAATTGTACTGCTCCACTCGTGGAGATCCTATTGATAATCATAGGTCCGTAGCCTCTCTTTTCTAGCTTCCTTGCGTGTTGTTTCAGTGTATAGACTAAAACTAGATATCCTGCTTTCAAGCCTTTATCCTTCACATGGGCATCGAAATATGCCTTCTGTCTCTTCTTGGCTGCATATATTCCTGCAGCTGCTCTCAGTCTTGTTTCTCCTAACCGTTCAAGGTCAAAGATCCTAGAGGAGAGCTCATGACCCGTCCATTCATGCTCTTGTGCTACTCTTAATGTAGGAATCAAGAAGTCCAAGGGTAGCACAGCGTTTTGGCCAAATACCATCTGAAAGGGAGTGGCTTGGAGTACCGTTTTGTAGGCAACTCGGTATGCCCAAACAGCATGGTGTAGCTGTTTGTCCCAATCAGAGCGTTTAGTGTTCACTAATTTTGTCAGTACATTGCATAAGATTTTATTAGTGCTCTCAGCTTGCCCATTAGCTTGAGGGTGATAGGGGGCAGACTTCTTGTGTATTACCAAGAATTCTTGGAGTAGATTTTCAATCACTTCATTCAAGAAATGAGTGCCTCTATCACTTACAAGCTCTATAGGTAGCCCGTATCTTGTGAATACATTCTCAAACAAGAACTTGGCCGTTGTTTGAGCATCGTTCTTTGTTGTAGCCTTTACCTCTACCCACTTGGTGAGATAATCTGTTGCAACAATGATATATTCCGCATGAGAACCTTTAGCTGGGGGATTAATAGGACCTACGAAGTCTATTCCCCACTTAGAGAATGCACGTCCACCCATCATAGGTTTCAGTGGCATCTCATCTTTGCGTATAGGATACTTAGTCCTCTGACAGACATCACACCGTTTCACATAGGTATGCGCATCCATGTGAAGGGTCGGCCACCAGAAGCCCGCAAATAGTATTGCCTTGATCACCCTATCTGGTCCAAAGTGTCCTCCTGCTACACCTTGATGAGCAGTTTCTAAGATCTTCAGATATTCACTTTCGTGGACACATAATCTTAGGTAACCATCTTTACCACGCTTATATAGATTGTCACCAATGAGTGAATAATCCTGGGCTTCTTGTTCTAAACTCCTTTTCCTAGCTAGAGTCATGTCTGGAAGGAATGTGTTTGTCCTCAGGAAGGACACTAGAGGCTCGCTCCAATCTGGCACTATGGATACTTGATAAAGAGTAGCGTGTTCCACAGGTGGTTTAGTGTAGCAGATTGGGCATTCCTTGCACAACTTTTGGACATCAGCTTCCATAGTTGGCCAATGTACTCCGAGTCTCTTTAGGGTCTGTAAAGTTCGTTGTTTTGAATGGTGTTGCTCCAGTGCACCTACATGTGCTAATTGCAACCATTTAGCGTACTCATCCTCTTCTACGCAACAAGCCAAGATCCCTTGATCTGTGTGCTTGTACATGCTTCCTGCCATGATGTGGTACTTTTGGGCTTTTACAACCTCTTTATTCCGTGTGTTTACAACTGGATGATTAGGCCCGTATGTCAATACTGGTACCAATGGCTTAGTCCACTGCGGCACAACTTCCAAATTAAACAAGTAAGCATCAGGAAGATCATCCGATACTCCTTGTGGGGCTTCTCCCGATGTGAGCCTGGAGAGATGATCAGCTCTCAAATGAGTCCTACCTTTTCTTACCACAACTTCAAAGTCATATTCCATGAGCAAGAGAAACCATCTTACTAATCTTCCTGTATTGCATGGCTTGTTTACAAGATATAACAATGCCTGATGATCAGTAAAAAATTTAAACTTATTTGCAAGCAAATAGTGTCTAAATTTCTTAACCGCATATACCATGCCTAATCCTTCTCGCTCTGTAGTGGTGTAATTCCGTTCAGCCGCATTCAATTGTCTACTGGCATAGGCAATTGGAAGATCCATATTACCCTCACCAGTAGGTTGTGCAAGAACGCATCCAATAGCATAATTGGATGCATCCACGTGAACATGGAATGGCTTATTCCAATCTGGTGTGGTCAAGATTGGTGCTGAACATAATCTTCGTTTAAGCTCCTGGAAGGAATTCTCACATTCATCTGTCCACTCAAAGTTTGTCAGAAGTCCGTACATGGGCTTTGCAATGACAGCATACATGTGTATAAATCGTCGGTAATAACCACAATGCCCCATGAAAGCTTGTACTTCCTTGACATTCTTTGGCCTAGGTAGCTCTGCTATGGCTCTCACTTTTTCTTCGTCGGTAGATATGCCATTCTTTGACACTATGTGTCCTAGAATCTTGCCTTGCCTGACCATAAAAACGCACTTTTCTGGGTTCAGGCAGACTTGATATTCTCTACATTTGTCAAAGATTTGTCTGAGTTCAGGAATATGGGTCTGTCTAACATTGGAATGAGCACAAAGATCATCAACATAGACCTCTAAACTCTTCCTCAAGAACTCCTTAAACACATGGCACATCAGCCTCTGGAAGGTCGCTGGTGCATTGGTAAGCCCAAATGGCATTACTCTAAAAGCAAAAATGCCCCATTCTGTGGCAAAGGCTGTCTTATGCTGATCCTCTAGAGCTATGGCTACTTGATTGTAACCCGAAAATCCATCAAGGAAGCTGTACACTTCCTTGCCTGCCACTCTTTCTAAGAGATGTTCTGTGATGGGAAGCGGATAGTTATCTCGAGTCGTGGCGGCATTAACCTTTTTCAAGTTAATGCACACACGCAGCTTGCCATTCTTCTTGGGCACCACTACGATGGGGGATACCCATTCAGTGTGCTCAATTTCGTAGATAAATCCAGCTTCAACTAATCTATCTATCTCTTCTTTGATCTTAGCAGCATAATTATCGTTATATGTGTAAGGTTTTTGCTTAGAGGGTTTGGCGTCTGAAGTCATGGGGATGGTGTGCGAGCATATGTCCGGGTCAACACCTTTCAAATCCTTGTAACTCCAAGCGAATACATCTCTGTATTCTCTTAGCAAGGCAATCAATTCGTGCTCTTCTTCTTCTGTCAGGTCATGGCCTATATACGTGCATCTCTCCTCTCCTTCTTCTATGGCCACAACTATTTTCTTGGTGGTTTCTTTGTTATCATAGGCCTCTCCTGCTTGTGCCTCTTGTTTAGGCATTCTTATCATGACTCTCCTGTCGTCTATCTCATACTTCTTAAAAATTTCCGGGACCTCAAACAAAGATTCTTCCTCTTCTGGTGAGACTTCTCTCTTCTTTCGTTTCTTTCCTTCTTCCTTTGGGCTCACATGTGTTGCTAATCTTACATCATTGGTAAGCTCTCCATGCCTCTGGGGTTGAAATTCTACTTCATGGAAGTATTCTTCATCTGATGCAAATGGTGGGTCCATAATGATAGACTCGAGATCGGAGTCACTTGCATCCTCAAATGCATCAGGGCTAGGTTCGCATTCTTCTAGAACTGCCTCTCCCATGATTGGCTCTATGGAGAAGACTGAAATGTCATAGCCATCCTCATCACAATGAGGTGTCCATTGTTCTTCATTGATGGCTACGTCCATGGTTGCTAAAATTTCTGCCCAGCCATGGGGTTCGAATTCCTCATCAGGAAAAACTACAGGTGCATAGGCTGGGTCTTGAATTGCTCTATGTGTCTCTTTTGCACCTATTTCTCTGGCCTTTTCTCTCTTCTCTTCCTCTACTGCTACTTTCCACATCCATAAGTGGGTGTCTTCATGCATCCAGGAGGATCCTGACCCTATGGAATGCACAGATTCCGTATCCTCTTTGGCTCTATGGATGGGATTCCACTGGATAGGAGGTACATCCCTATGAGAGTAATCTTTGAGATTGACTTTGGTCGTAACACCTAAGTGTTGCAGGTACAAGGAATTGGTCCCCCAATCCTGTACCACTTGCAACTGTCGCATAAATGGTCTTCCCAAAATCATCTCATAGGCATGATTTTTGCTAAAGTCACATATAGCAAAGCTATGCTCAAACTCAACACCACAAGTGGTGAGAGTTATTCCTTCTAGCAATCCTAAGGGTTTCTCAATATGACCATCGGCCATCTGCAATTTCATCCTCGTTGGTCTGAGTGCTGGCTTGCCCCAACGCTTCCATAAGGAGGTGGTGGCAATTGCAACTCCTGCACCTGAGTCCAAAATTGCCTTGGTGGTGTACTCCTGGTAGGTGATGGGAAGATAGGTGTTCCCTTCTTCACCTTCACACATATCTCCTATCTTATCCAAGGGAATTTCTGGCACTGTCCTATGGGATCCTACTCTGGAGCGAGGTTTAGCAGCTTCAGTTACCTGACTGGCTACATATTTTCGTGCTTCTGGTCTATTCTTAGGCAGTTCTTCCAACGTGAGATCGCGCTGCACCTCGGTGTTCTTTACTACCTCCGCGTTCCTAGGTATGACTGAGCCGTCGTTCCTTACCATGACTGTGGGTGCTCTCATACACGTGGACTTTGCTTCCCATGGGCCCGTGAAGTGGGGTAGCTCCTGTATGGAATTAGACTCGAAGTCCAATCTCTCATGAGACTGAGTACTCTCATGTTCCCCGTAAATAGATGGGATGTCTTGTGGGAATTGGTCGTGTGCATCGTCCACAAGTTCAAAAGGAGGGGCGACCTCGCTTTCGTTATGCCATTTGTCTTCTTGAATCTCTCGTAGGAAGTCTGGTGCAAACCGATTCATAGAAGAAGAAGTGTCTGGCTCCGTAGAATTGGGCACATAAGCAACCTGGGAAGGAGGGCTTATTCTATTGTTGGCTCTTTCCTCGTTCTCATAGATAGCTGGAGCACAAGCTCCCTGGAGAGGGTTACTTATTCTATTACTTTTCCGAGCAGGCTCATACATTCCTTGAGAAGGAATGTAGGCAACCTGTGGGGGTACACAAGCTTTCGAGAGAGGCTCCTGTGACTTTTGGGGGGGAAGATAAGCTTCTTGAGGAGGCACGTGGGCTTCCTGAAGAGGCTGGCTTTTCCGTTCTCTTACCCTTTCCTTTCTTTGAGGGGTAGGTTCCTTTTCTGACTGTGCAATTAGCCTCTCTATTCTTTCTAAGGAGGGGAAGGTGTCTGGTTTAGTGGAATTGGCCACATACACTTCTGATGGGGAATGCTTCATGTTTTTGCTTGCTTTATCTTTTTCTTGATTTTTTTCTTCCTTGGCAGATCTTGCAATTATTTCCTCTAACTTCTCTAGGAATCCATCCAAGTGTAATTGCGTTTTGGCTGAGCCCGAGTAATTGAAAAGGCGACTGGCTTCAAACATAGTCTGAGCCAATGCGACCATTTTCGCGCACAGTTTGGTTCTTTCTATCTCTAGGTCAGCTCTAGGATAGCACTTGTCATGATCCGTGACGTTTGGCCCTTCTTGGATTCTGGCCTGATATGCTTTAAGCATCATGTCTATGTCTTCAGGAGTGGGATCAGCTAATACCGATCCTGTTTGGGGTGGTGGGTGGGTTACGTGGGGTGTCTTAGAGGGTGGAGGGGTGGAGGGTGATGGGGATGGTAGCGGTGGGGATGTGTGAGAGTGCGGTTGAGATGTGATCTCTATGATTTTGGCCTTGGTTTCTCGTAGACTTTCCTCAAGTTCACTCATCTTCTTTGCCCATTGCCTTTTCATGCGTTCGCGGCTATCTCTCCAAGCTCTTGTTCTCTTTTTATTTTGGCTCTCAGTATCGCTAGCGTCTGTGCTCTTTTCCTTGCCTACCCCTTGGTTTTGTTGCACTGCTTGAGCTCTCGTGACTACCTGTACGGGTGCAGTGGAAGTAACACTTCCGCTGGAATCTACCACTAGCTCAATAACATTGATAGGCGTGATTTTTGGCATGTTATTGGGGTTCTTAGGGCAATCTCGTAAGAGATGCTCTTTTCCACAATCTTGGCAGAAGCCTTGGATCGTCACTGACTGGGGTTGTGTAGGTGGAGGCAAGGGACAATCACGGATGAGGTGATCTCCTTGGCATCTGTAGCACGGTCCTCTTGGAAATGGTGGTCGTACCTGCCTAGGTTGAGGCCTAGGGTTGGGGTTTGCATACATGACATTTGTGTAGTTTGACTCCCAACTAGGTTCACTCGGTTCTTCACTATAGTAGGACTCACCATGTTCTGGAGACTGCATGTAGTAAGCCTGGGGACTATCGACATGTGTAGAATCAAAGCTATGGTCACTCGGGTCACTTTCTGAGATCAATGGGGTTATTGGTACTATGGCTCTATTCAGGTTTTCTTCTGCAACAACATACTTTACTGGAATCACGTTAGCGGGGTTTGGAGGCTGTTGAGCTAACACCGGTTGGGGTCTCTGTTGGGCTTGATATTGTGGTTGGTAGGTTTGTTGGCGTCTAGCATATTGTGGTGGTGGAGGGTACTGGTTCTGGTATCTACCTTGTTGGTAGGGCTGAGGGTAGGGTTGCCTAACTGCCTGCTTGTTGTATGGGCAATCTTGCGCAGTGTGGTTGGTGTACTTCCGTTCTATGGTGCAGTACTGGCGACTAGGATTGACCTGGGGTTGAGCCATAATGGGACACACGTTTGCCATGTGGTCGCCACCGCATGTATAGCACCTCTTCGCTGGGGCAAACCTTGGGATTTGTTTGCTAGTTACACCTAATTTCTGAGCTACTTTTTCGGCAAGTTCCTCAATTGATGTGGACTGCGTGGAAGAGTGACTAGATGCACTATCTGAATCTTTGTAGATTTTGGAGAGCTCTAGTTCTTCCCCTAGGTTATCTTCAATGTCAATGCACATGCGTACACATTCTTCTATGGTCCTAGGGTCCTTCAGATACACATAGGATCTCAATTTCGTACTCAGCAATCCATCAAGGAATAAGGCTACTTGTTTAGCAGATGTGGGTAGCTCCGAAACAGGACATCTTTCGAGGTATTGCCTAAATCTTCTTCCTGCCAATCTTACAGTCTCTTGAGGGGTTTGCTTGAAGCTGTGAATCAGTGAGGAGGTGTTGTGTCTTATGCCACTCTTGGAGAACTCAATAATAAATGCTTCTAGGAGTTGGTCTATGCTTCTGAACTGGCGCTCATCCAATGGCTGAAACCATGTAAGTGCGGTGTTCCTAAGGGTTAGACCGAAGGCATTGTACTGCGTGAATAGATCCTCCACTTGTTCAGCTCTCAAGACTTGCTTGAATTCTGCCACGTGATCATAGGGATCTCCTGTGCCATCAAAGTAATTCTTCATGGACTTAACTAGCTGAGTCGGTCTCAGGGTTCTTGCGTGCTCTCTAGGTCTCGGCAAAGGAAATCCATCCACATTTCTTTGGTTCCTGTGAGCTCTAAGCATCTCAGGTTCTACCCTATTCGTCTCCGTCCTCGTTCTTTCTCTGCCCACTGGGTTAGCAAAGCTTACTTCCGGTCTATCTCTGCTTCTGTCTCTTTGCATTCCATGAGCTTGGGATGTCCCAGCCCCAGGGTGACCATAGGATACATTTGATCTTGGTTGGGGGAAAATAAATTCACCCTTCCAAGTGTAAGCATGCCTATCATTTTCTCTCACCACAAATATCCGTTCCGAAGTGTGATCTAAGTAGGTCACTCTACCTGGGCTATCCGGATCCTTAAACTCATAGATCATGATATTTCCTATATCAGTTGGCTGATTGGATTTATACCTCCAAAAGGCTTCATCAGTTTCTCGATTGAGGAGAAACTCTATGCTCTTGTTGTCTTGGGGAACCCACTCAGGTGTGATAATCCTAGTGAGAACTGATTTACCTCGAGGGGTTCTAGGTTCCGCACCCATGTTCCCTTGTTCCAAGTCACCTAAGTCCGCTTCTGAGATTACATTTCCAAATTCATCTGTCCTATCTGGGTGACTGGTGACTACGTATATGGTTCCTTCCTTGTCCAGGTATGCACCGTTTTCAAACTTGACAGCTGGGTGCTCTATTCCAATGGATTGATCAGGATTTCTAATCTGGACCACGGATCTTCCTAGGCCGTCCTCATAGATGCTGGCACCTAATTGGTTGGTCCTAAGGTACTCTAGCTGCGTTTTGTAAGGGCCTTCTACCCTGTACAGGTAAGGCACACCTGAACTTCCCGTAGGTCTGTCCACACCTTGAGACATCTCTGACTCACTGGTCTCCGAGCTAGGGTAGTGCGAGTGGTGGCTCAACTGCTGGGCCCAGGACCTAGCAGTGTGGTTAACACTAGCCTTTGAAGATCTAAGGCTTTGCCTCTCCCTTGCTAGATGTCGTCCTGATCTAAGGTTCATATGCCTATCTAAGTAGCACAGTTCTTCGCCCAGAGTACAACCTCGTTGCTGGTTTCTTTATATCAGTCGCTTGGTTCTTTTTATGTTGATTATCGTGTTTATGGTCTTGTCTGAAATCACGTCGTCAGGAACACTTGAATGTTCTTCGTACTTTAGGTTGATCGTTCCACGTTAGGTTCTTTTCCTTTATGTTATCGATAGAACAGAGATTATGTTTTTAACTTGAACTTGAGTTTTTAGGTAACTTGATAACTGCCTACCGTCGCCCTGGCTTACTCCTATCACTAGTCGTTCTTAGCTTGAGCTAGGAAATGACAGAGGGAGTTGAGAATATTCCAACCTTACTTGTTGATCCCTTGCTTTATGGTGCTCAAGAACTCGGTTCTCAAGCTTGCAAAGAACCCTTGCTTTGTATGCTCTCAGTTGCTCTCAATGGACCTATAAAAGTCCCACGGTTAGTTCAATGCTTAGATTCAAAGGACAAAACCAACCACTTTCATTCATGTAACATAAACATATATTTGCATTGTGACTTTTAGGAAAATAATTCTAAAGACCCCTGACTTTGATCCCCCTGGGTGTGGTCAACTTCAAAATACCCTATCTGAAAATCAACGCATTATCTTTATAAAAAACGGTTGAGGGCGTGTAGTACATGCCACGAGCTTTCCAACAAGCCCAAGAGCTCAAAAATTGGATTTCGTATGAAAAAGTTATGACTGTTCAGGGGTTAGGGGATTAAATCAGGATTCAAAACGAGCTAACAGTCAAACAGGAATACTCGAGTAGCTTGTGGCACGGCCTCGCGATGTAATACTACCCCCTAGTGTTTGTCCCACACTTAGTCAAAATTTAGACCAATAATTTTGCCTTAAAAATTTGACCTAATTTGCCCTTCTAACGCGTTCGCAAAGTCTGTCGGTCGCGATTGACAGGTCAGTCGCGATTGACGTGTCGATCGCGATTGACAAGTCCGTCGTGGCTGTCGGTCGCAATTGACTGGTCAGTCGCGATTGACACGTGGCCGAAAAGTCAATCAATCGTGGTCAAAGGGTTGTTGACTCTATCGGTCGCGATTGATGGGTCGATCGCGATTGACAGGTCGGTCGCGAGGGTCTGTCGATCGTGGTCAAACAGTCGTTGACCGTGTCGATCGCGATTGACTGAGCCGTCGTGGTCTGTCCGTCGTGGTCAAACAGTCGTTGACTGTGTCGGTCGCGATTGATGAGTCGGTCGCGATTGATGAGTCGGTCGCGATTGATACGTGTCACGCGTATGGTCAGTCGGTCGTGGTCAATCGGTCGTTGACTCTGTGGGTCGCGATTGACAGAGCCGTCGTGGGCTGTCGGTCGCGATTGACGTGTCGATCGCGATTGACAGGTCTGTCCGTCGTGGTCTGTCGATCGCGATTGACAGAGCGATCGCGATTGACAGAAATCTGTGGAATTTCAAAAAACTAAACACATTTTTGGGAAGCTCTAGGCCTGTAGGTCATGGATATGCACTTTGTTTAGCAATTAGAGTAATTTTTCTGTCGGTCGCGATTGACAGAGCTCGGCGACACACAGACAGTTACTCAGATTTCCGTACCTACGCAGAGTGCTGGGGACGATGATGCGGCCTGTACCTGCAGAATGCTCACAAAACATGCAAAAAACAGCACATGCAAATTCGCTCTCTCGCTCTCTCTCACAAGTGAAATGAGGGAAATGAGGTGGAGATGGGGATATAGTCAAAAAACTGAAATTTTCGCGATGATGGAGATGGAGGTGGGAGATGGTGATGATGATGATGGTGAAGAAAGTAAAAGAAAATCGATGAGAGTGAAGAAAATACCTACAACTCCAACGCGTCAACTCTACGTCTTACCATCACACGCTCGTCCTCAAAGCTCGATCCCCGGCAACGGCGCCAAAATTTGGTGTAGCTCAGTGATGAGTAGCACCTCCTTTAATGTCAATCCGGGAAGACGTGAGGATGGTATGAAGACCTCGAGCAAGTGGCGGCACAAGTGCGTGAGTGAGAAGCACACTAGCATGCACACACATACACACACATGCGCACACACAGCAAGACAAAGAGAGAGAATCAATGGAGTTCTTTAGATTACTTTCAAGAGCTCTTACAAGTTCGTTTCAATTACAATCTAACCTCAAAAATGAGCTCTCTAGCTCTTTTTATAGTTTTTGACTAGCTTTGGCCCTGTCCAGACCTAGTGTCCGGCCTAGTTAAAAATTAGGTTCCAGGGCTTATTTGGGGGCTCAAACGAGATCTAAAAAATACGAAAATTGGTACGCAACTACTTCTAAGGCTCCTCAAGCTCAAGGACTCCTTGGCTTGCACAAAATGAAGCTACAAAAATGTGAAATGATATTTACAATGATTGTTAGTGATAAAAATCACTGTTGTTGTAGGGATTTCTTCTAGTGATCTGCCATACATATCTTCGAGCTCCCTACTTGCTCTTCCTCCCTGCATGTCCATCTCTTTGATCTGCATTAGTGTCTTGAAAAAATATTGGCCTACTTGCCAGATCTTCTTTGACTGCCCTGTTTGCTTGTGCTGTCCCTTTGCTCTGACTCCCTTCTTTGACTTTCACGTCTTGTAAGTCCTGGTGTACCAAGACTACTGCCAACACTTATGCTCGGCATGTCTGCATTAGATATCTTCTATTGGAGTTAGACGTCTGCGAAAGCACGCGAACACCACAAGGAAGAAGAAGAAGCTTGGAGCACAACACACAATACTAAATGTATTACTAGAGAATGTACAAAGATAAGTAGCCCATTAGGGCAATAGGCATATATACAAGCCGGGGAAAAAACCTCCTAAAGAGGGAAAAAAGTACCCTGGTGGTCATAGTGTGTTCACACACATCACTACCTAAATATATCAACAAATCCCCCCTGGGAGTGATGCGGTGAACAAGTAGCTGGGACTCATGTATAAGGAAGTGCCAAGCTATGTGGAAATCACTCCACAAAAGGAAGTAAGCCCAAAGCTTTGCGGAAAGCTTGAAACTTCTCCCTAGGCAGAGCCTTCGTGAAAAGGTCTGCAATGTTCTCCTGCGTGGGCACATATGCCAAGCTGATCTCCCGAGCAGAGAACCTCTCCCTGACATAATGATAATGCACCTCAATGTGCTTAGTGCTAGCATGGAACACAGGGTTCCTCGCAACTACCAATGCGCTCTGACTGTTAGTGAAGATGGTGGTGGCAGAAGTCTGACCAACACCCAAATCAGCCATAAGGCGTCTGAGCCACACACACTCAATAGTAGCTGTGAAAGCTGCCCTATACTCAGCCTAACAACTAGAAGTGGCCGCAGTAGGCTGCTTTTTGCTCAACCAAGATATACATGAACTACCAAGCATGAAGCAAAAGCCATTAGTGGACACACGAGTGTCATAGCAACCAACCCAATCAGAGTCAGAAAAAGCATGCTAATCTGGCGGTAGTGATCCCCCTTGGGATAAAACAACCCAAGTAGCCGAGTACCACTCAAGTAGCGAAAGATACGCTTAACTACCTGCAAATGCTTGACTCTTGGGCAATGCATAAACCTGCTCATCTGTGAGACAACAAACTGAATATCTAGCCGAGTAATGCATAAGTAAATCAAGCATCCAACAGCCTCCTGATAGAGAACAACATCAAATGCATCTCCACCATCATGAAGACTCAATCGTAAATCTGTCTCCATAGGAGTGGCAATAGGCTTACAGTCTTCAAGATCAAAACGCTACAATAATGTGTCAATATATTTCCTTTGACACAAAACCATTCCACCATCAACTTGCATAAACTGAATGCCCTAATAGTGATGCAAATGCCCCAAATCAGACATCTCAAATGAGGCATGCAAATCAGCCTTAAAATCAGCAATATGCTTCTCAATAGGACTAGTGAGCAGCATGCCATCAACATAGACAACAATAATCAGAAGCACATCATGAGCACGCTTAACATATAAGGTGCTTTCAGTTGGACTGTTCTCAAAACCATGTGCAATGAGATAGGCATGTATCTTCTCATACCAAGCACGTGGTGCTTGCTTTAAACCATATAATGCCTTCTTTGACCCGCACACCTAGTTTTCATGCCCTTTTTGCACAAAGCCATGGGGATGAAAAACATACAATTCTTCATGCAAGTCACTATTCAGAAATGTTGTTTTAATGTCCAACTGATGTATATTTCAACCATGATGAGTTGCAAGTGCACAGATGCTCCAAACAGTAGTCATACGGCATGTAGGTGCAAAGGTCTCATCAAAATCAATGCCTCTTTCCTATGCATAACCCTTTGCAACAAGCCTAGCCTTATACCTGTCAACTGTACCATCGGGTTTACGCTTCAGCTTGTATACCCACTTAGTGCCAATGGCCTTCTTGCGAGGAGGCAAGTCACATAAAGACCAAGTACCATTCTTCATTATAGCATCATATTCAGATTGCATAGCAGCCATCCAATTTTTTGAATTTTGTGCTTCATCAAACGAAACAAGCTCATTCTCATCACAGAGACTAGATGCAGCCATAGCATAGCAATCTGATGCAAAAGAGGCACTATGAGAGCCTGAACGAGTACGATATGACAGAGGTGCATCTAATTTGCTGTCACGCAAGGACTGCACCAACCATTTTGGCATAGTTCTTGCCTGCTCAATATCAGCTCTCTCATCAATAAGTGCATCATGTACATTTGCATTAGAAATGGAATTATCTACACCATCACATGTAACCTGCAAAGGTTGAGAAGTTGCCTCATTAGGACCAGCAGTCGACTGTCCACTTGTAAAAAGAGGCAGCAAAGTATCATACATGTCTTTAGAGCTAACAGATGTCTCCTTAGTACATGAAAGTAATGGTTGAATAGAATCTTCCACAAAAACAACATCGCGGCTAACCAGAATGCATTTAGTCTGTGGATGATATAGACGATAGCCTTTACTTTCAGAACTGTACCCAACAAAAATACATTTTACTGCTTTATCATCCAATTTCTGCGATGTTCAAGCACTAATGCATATGCCAAACAACCAAAAACACGCAGATGAGTAATAGATGGCTTGCGATCATGCCAAGCCTCATATGGAGTGATAGACTACAACGCTTTAGTGGGACACCTATTCAGTACATATGCTCCACACATGACAGCCTCAAGCCAGAAACTATGTGGTAGAGCCTGACTCTTGACCATACACCTCACCATCTCCATGAGTGACCTGTTCTTTCATTCAGCAACTCCATTATGTTGAGGTTTATATGATACTGTACATTGGTGTTTTATCCCACGTTCATCCAGAAACGCATTAAAATCAGAAGACATATATTCCGCCCCTCGATCAGAATGGAGGGTGCCCATTTTACATGCTGACAGAGTTTCAACCAAAACTAAAAATGGTTTGAAGCACATGAACACTTTGGATAGGACCACAGACATCACTATGTACAACCTACAATTTCTGAGTAGCCCGAACTGAACCATCTTTTGGAAAGGATGAACGCTTCATTTTGCCCAAAATACAGCCTTCACAAACATGTTTTCCAGGTGCCTCAAGTTTGGGCAAAGAGGACACCATTTCAGATTTCTGCAAGCATAGCAAACTAGCAAAATTCAGATGAACAAAGTGTGCAAGCGAAAGCTTTGCATATGACATAGCCTGAGAATCATTTACTGCACATGCCAAATCATTTACAGATCTTTCATAGTCTATGAGCTTATACAGCCCACGACATAAAATGCCAGAAGCAATAATCACATCGCCATTTGATAGATCATGAACAATACACCTATCATCAACGAATTTCACAACCAAGCCAATCTTGGATAATGCAGAAACTGATAACAGGTTCTTCTTGATCCCTGGCACACATAAGGCATCTGACAAAGTGAAAGAACTACCATCAACAGTAGTCAAAATGATCTTACCAACTCCCATAACAGGATAAGAGGAGTTTTTGGCACATGTAATAGTATTCCCTATAGGGGCAGGCTCGAGTGAGGAGAAGAAACTACGCTGCGAGGTAATATGTTTGGTCGCCCCACTGTCAAAGTACCAAACATCTGAGTCTACTGCAGACATGTACTCCTCATGAGAAGATGGGTCAAAACTGCAGACAGTAGTAAACACCCATTCTTCTTCCTGCACAAGATTAGCAGACTCCGTTTTTGGTGTAGAGGCCTCTGCAACAACCATTCCAGCCTCTTTCTTCTTTGCTACCTTTGCAGATAGTTTTGGACAGTTCTTTATGATATGATCATTCCCTTTACAGTACTTACAAAACAATTTCTGCTTTTCTGATTTCTTCTCATCTTTATCTTCCTTCTTCGAATATGCAGAATTAGCAGATTTCTGCTTACTAGTTGAAGAGCTCCATTTTCCTTTGCCCTCCTGACTAGCCAAGAAAGCTTGATCTGCAACTCGCATAATTGACATGTTCTGCCTGGACTGATCTTCCTACAATAGAACAGAGACTAACTCCTCAAATGACAAGGCATTTGGATTGCCTTTCATCATCACTTGTATATACGCGTATTGCCCTAATGGGCTACTTATCTTTGTACATTCTCTAGTAATACATTCAATATTGTGTGTTGTGGTCCAAGCTTCTTCTTCTTCCTTGTGATGTCCGCGTGCTTCCGTAGACGTCTAACTCCAACAATTGGTATCAGAGCAGGTCGTTGCTTCATCTAGGGCGCCATCGACACTCCTCCGTTTGCAGTCTCAGAATTGCACGAATTTTGGTGAGCATACTCAACATGTTTTCGAGATCAAAACAGCTTTGCTATGTGGTGCCGAAATTGCGATCTGAGCTCGTTTCGGCCTTCGAACGCACTATCAAAGTGCTTGTGCAGGCTGTTTCGTCTTTTTGTGCCAAAGCTATATACCAATTTCTGTTCGATCGTATAAGAATCTCGAAGTCTGCTACAGGTTTAGCAGAAGTCCTCTGGGCAGTTCTGTTCAAATTTTTGAGATACAGTCAATTTTCTGCGTCAAGGTATTTTAGTCATCGGCCATGGCTAAAAGTAGTGATGTATTCCGTATGTTGGCTGTTGAGGATAATTTGGATGGTACCAACTACCCGTTATGGGCTTATATGATGCGACATGTGTTGGTTGCAAAGGACTATGGAACATTGTACAGGGTGTCGAAAAACGTCCTATCACACCTACAACTGTTACAACTGTAGGTACTGAAGCTGATGCAGAAGGTGTCGAAGATGCTGATATTCTGCATATTCCTGTTCGTGCTGTGGTTTCTGCTCCACCTACTGCAGAGCAGATTCGCTGGGATGGCAGAGATGCCCAGGCACATGCATTGATAGCTTTGTTTGTCAAACATGCCATTATTCCTCGTATTTGCTCTTGTAGAATAGCTAAGGATGCTTGGGATACACTTACCACATTGTACCAAGCTAGGAATGAGGCTCGTGTTGCTTACCTCCGAAAACAGTTGGAGAGTGAGCACATGAATGAAGGTGATTCTATGGATAGTTTCCTAACAAAGATCAAAGACTTGAAGGAATAGTTGATTTCTGCTGATGAGGTTATACCAAACACCTCCTAAAGAGGGAAAAAAGTGCCCCAATGGTCCTAGCGTGTTCACACACATCACTACCTAAATATATGAACATCTTCCAGCATGCTATAAGCAAACTTTCAAAGATATGTTTACTATAGGTTTTTGGGAGTATCACTTTGAAGTATTCATGCCTAAACAAACACACCTTCTTCAATTATTTGCATGTGAGCAAGCAATGTATTCTAAATATTACATGACTCCACACTCAGATATTCCTAGTGCCATTGATTGGGATGCATTGCAATTTTAGTTAGCAAAAGGATTAAGACTACATGAGCATGAATTGGCAATAGATGTGCTCCAGTATTCCATTGACCATATAACAGAACAAAGGTTTGTCAGGGATGGCATATGCTAGAGAGGGGGGACTATTGGCTACCAATCAAAATTTGGTAGAGAGGAGGCCTGAGAAGATAAGAACAAAGAGAAGAGCAACAAGGGATAAGGAGACATAGCAGTGAAGCATAATCTCGCAATAATGCCCAACCACTTTTTGCTAGAGATAGACGTCTCCGGAAGCACGCGAACAGCACAAGGAAGAAGAAGAAGCTTGGAGCACAACACACAAAACTGAATGTATTACTAGAGAATGTACAAAGATAAGTAGCCCATTAGGGCAATAGGCGTATATACAAGCCGGGGGAAAAAAACCTCCTAAAGAGGGAAAAAAGTGCCCCGGCGGTCCTACAGTGTTCACACACATCACTACCTAAATATATCAACAAATGCCCCCTGGGAGTGATGCGGTGAACAAGGAGCTGGCACTCATGTATAAGGAAGTGCCAAGCTATGTGGAAATCACTACACAAAAGGAAGTAAGCCCAAAGCTTTGCGGAAAGCTTCAAACTTCTCCCTAGGCAGAGCCTTCGTGAAAAGGTCTACAATGTTCTCCTGCGTGGGCACATATGCCAAGATGATCTCCCCAGTAGAGAACCTCTCCCTGACATAGTGATAATGCACCTCAATGTGCTTAGTGCGAGCATGGAACACAGGGTTCCTCGCAACTGCCAATGCACTCTGACTGTCAGTGAAGATGGTGGTGGCAGAAGACTCGCCAACACCCAAATCAGCCATAAGGCATCTGAGCCACACACACTCAACAGTCGCTGTGAAAGCTGCCCTATACTCAGCCTCACAACTGGAAGTGGCCACAGTAGGCTGCTTCTTGCTCAACCAAGATATACATGAGCCACCAAGCATGAAGCAAAAACCACTGGTGGACACACGAGTGTCATAGCAACCAGCCCAATTTGAGTCAGAAAAAGCATGCAAATCTGGCGGTAGTGATCCCCCCTTGGGATAAAACAACCCAAGTAGCCGAGTACCACTCAAGTAGCGAAAGATGCGCTTAACCGCTTTCCAATGCGTGACTCCTGGGCAATGCATAAACCTGCTCATCTGTGAGACAACAAACTAAATATCTGGCCGAGAAATGCATTAGTAAATCAAGCATCCAACAGCCTGCTGATAGAGAACAGCATCAAATGCATTTCCAGCATCATGAAGACTCAATCGTAAACCTGTCTCCATAGGAGTGGCAATAGGCTTACAGTCTTCAAGGCCAAAACGCTGCAATAATGTGTCTGTTGTTTTAAGGGTTGCCCACAATTTCCTCATGCAATGGCACCCTCTAGCCGTCATAAAAATATCTCTTTTTTGTATTTAGGAGATGTCCATATGAACACTCCCCTAAGCCCCTTTTTTGATATTTCCCTTAGGCTATGGTTTTTAAGCCTCTCAAATAATGTAGCTTTTTGGCACATGTAGAAATCCCCACGTAGAAGTTTCCCACGCCTTCATTTCTTTTGAGTTTGTTGTTGGAGAATATTCACAAAGATTTAGAGAGAGATGAGCATGTGCTCCTTTTTGACTAGTCAAAAAGAGCACATGGGAGAATGTGCTGAGCCTATAAATAGAGGCTCATTTCTTGTAAAGGGAGGTCCCTTGGCCATGGCCTTGGCCTCCATTTTGGTAATGGAAGAAGGTGTCATTTGTTACTCTCTTGTCTCCTTGTGTGCAATGGCGTTGGTCTTGGTGTATGGATTTGCATGTGTGTGTGCATGGTTGGGAGGATGTTCCCCTTTGCTCCTTGTGACGTTGGCCATTGTTGCCATTGCTCCATGAGCGTGGGTGAACCTCTCCTCTCATTCTTTGCCACAACTTGGAGAAACTTCTCACTTCCATGTGAGGCGGTTAGGGTTGTTGCTCCCCTTTTCTCAACAATTTGGCGCCGTTGCCGGGGACGTCGGCCTTTAGCCGTTGGTTTTTCCAAGTTTGCGTGTGTATACTTCGTGAGATGCACCTTGGCACTTGGAGGAAGATGAATACATGTGGCCTTCGGTTGGCCTAGGGTACCTCTCTTTTTTTTTAAATTTTTTGAGTAGTTTAGATCTTTATTTTTGTTTGTGGCACAAAAAACACCCCCCTAACCCCCTTCTCTCTTTCTTTTCTTCACACATAAACACTTCCACACATTCACTAATTGGCATCACTATCCACCTCTGTCACCTTTGTCATAGTGAATGCCTTGGAGAAAGGGTGGGTAAATGTCTCTCTTTTCCTTACCCTCTCTCCATTTTCTGAAAACCTAAAATAATCAAAGAAACTCGAAACTCATGTTTAGGGAATCCACGCCCAGACTTTGGGAACTCACACAGAAATTTAAGTGCCCTTTTGAGATACTCATCCATAAAATTTTAATTAAGTAGTAGGGCCATTTTAGGGCCGTTGTACTCGTTGGCCATTGGGCAGAAGAGTTTTTAATTTATGGTTGGTGAGGCACTAATTGTTGATTCAAATTTCGCGGGTAGGAGTCGTGGGAGAGTTATGGCCTTCACTTCCCTCCGGTCCGCCATCAAGGCTTGGTGCGTTGTACGTGTTAGGTAAGGTAGTATTCTTCCCTTCTCTCTACTCCTGGCATCACGAGGGTTCAGTCCACCGCACCCGCATTTTGGGTTGAGCTCATCCGTGAGCTCCCTTGAGCAGGAGGTGGCTATGGAGCTTGGTTCTCCTGCCGCTCTGCGTGCAAGCCAAGGTTGGGGTCGAGCCTCAGGGGTTCTTTTTTTTGTCTTCTATCTGTAGCGCGCATTGGGCGATCATTTCGTATTTGGTAACAAGGCTGGACCTAGAAGAC
Organism: Ceratopteris richardii; assembly: GCA_020310875.1. Taxonomy (NCBI): domain Eukaryota; kingdom Viridiplantae; phylum Streptophyta; class Polypodiopsida; order Polypodiales; family Pteridaceae; genus Ceratopteris; species Ceratopteris richardii. The sequence goes on from CM035438.1 coordinate 55,205,437, forward strand.
TGTTGTTCAGTCGTGGGGTGCGGTGGCATGCTTCAGGCTTCTCTCCTTTCCGCAATTGTTCTGCTCCGTGCTTCCCTTCTCAAGACTTGAAGATCTGGGTTGCTTCCTCTTCTATGGGAGCTCTCCTTGGTCCTCTTGATCTCTGCCTCCTGCTGTGCGGCAAGAAGATGACGGATTAATGTATATGTGTGCGCGCATGTTTTGTATAATTGCATCATCTAATCGTCATAAACCTCTCACTATTTTCTAATACGCATGGCCTGGGAAATGCTCTTGGATGCTTGAAATGCCTATTCTCTCCTTTGGATAGCGTTTCTGGTTCTTCCCCTTCTCTCTTTATCAGAGTGGTGCTCTGCCTTGAGCGTCCTTGCTGTTCCCCATCTGGCAAGACTAGGTGGTTGTGTCTGTTTTAGTTGTGATCATCTCCCCCAAGAGTATCTTGTCACTTCATCCTGGGCATGTATCGGCCTTCCCCTTTGATCCATGGAGGGATTGAAGCCTTCGGTCTCTCTTCTGTTGCAGTATTTGCTGGGGCCGAACCTTCAGGTTTTTTACTCTACGCCGGGGTTGAGTTGGGGTTTGCGCTTCATCTTTTGTTCCTCTCAGTGGCCACTGCTATAGTGCGGAGATCCCCTTCTACGAAATGTTGCGGCAGGGTTATCCTTGCATACGCATCCTTGCTGCCCAGTAGCTCTGCATTCTGCATTTCCATGTCTTTATTACCCATGGGGCGGACTTGTGTGGTGGCAATATGCATTTTTTTTAGGGGGATCCCACTTCTATCAATAAAGATCACTCATGAATGATGTCTGTGGAGGTGGAATGAGGGATTTTACACCCCCTCTCTCGCTGAGGCTCTCGAATTCTGTCGTACTACTTTTAGACGAAGGTTTTCAAGATCGATGATGCTGGATCTCTGGCAACAATGGGCGGACTTGTGCAGCTGTTTTAATTCATGCTTGGTCATCTTTTTCTTGGCAATAACAAATGTTGAGGTCTTTTGTTTCCCAGGGCATCGCTATTGGCCCTTTGTTGCTACTTATCTCTATGCGAGCCGAATCGTTGCAGGCACCTTCAATATTTATCTCGTAGGATTGTACGAAGTCATGATTGCATATGTTTTGATGCGAATTTGGTGATACAGACAAGGACCAAGCATGCATCTTCATAGATAGGAATTTTTTCGATCAGAATTTTGTTCAACTTCTGATGCCCCAGGTGTCGAAGTGAAATTGTTCGAGGTCACTTCCATGAAGAATTCCTGTGAATTGTGTCATTATAAATTGAAAAGTTCTAGTCTTGTAACCATCGTCTATCAGTATTAATGAAAAGGCTAAATTTTTTTGAAAGAAATTATCTGTATATGTAATGAATGTATCTGTAAACTCTCTAACTGGGGGTTTGACAGAAGGTGGTCTCGTCGTAATGTCAACAAGTTCATATGTGGGTCATGTATGACAAAATCTCGGATTGTTTTTTGCACGCAAGGTCTGAGTGTAATTTAAAACGCCTACTTCCATGTTGTGACTAGATGTTGGGACTAGGAAGATATGTTGCGAGATATATGACTTCCCTGAGTAGTGCGGTATCCTTATGTCACAGGAAACCAAGTAACAGAGGTAAAAGGCGTCCGTTGTTCATCTAAAAAAAAAAAATGGACTTATATCTTGGTTTTTATGTTGACCCTAGGGAAACTAAGTGTTAAGCATCTGTGTTTTTTGAATAAATGCAAGTGCTCTCATGTGGGTGTTTCTCTGACCTTTAGGATGATTTTCTTTACTTAAAAGTTCCTAGAATAATTGTGACTTTTCTCCTTGTGGTTGGTATCCAACATGATTAGTTTGATAGGCTTGCAGGAAGGCTGATGAAGGCTCCTAGGTATGTTGCCATATTACAAGATGACTTACGAATATGGATCTTGCAGGATCAAAGATAAAGACATGCTTCCACCTTAAACAACAGCATTTATTGGGGATAGTTCATGACAACTAGGAAGCTGAACTCTGAGTATTTGTGTGTTATGATTGATTTTGGCTTTTTTGCTTTCATATGATATACAAGTTTCATTATTAGCTACTATGCTAAAAGTCCCGGCCAAGAGTGCTCTGCTTAACAATATTCATAACATAATTTGTGTGATTGTATAATGAGCATGCATTGTAACTTTACTCTTATAAAAGATGCCTAGTCAAGTTTCCACTTTTCAAGGGGGTTGCATAATCCTGACACATACTACGAATAGGGGATGCATACTGAAATGATCCTTGATGGCAAGGCTCTGATTGTCTGGTGCAATGGACTCTCTTTATAGTTGCACCAAGAGGATATTGTTGGTCGTCACTTACAGGATCCATTGATCTTTTATATGCCGAAGCTTCTAAACCTAATGAGAGTTTAGGATTGCTTGTTTCGATAGAATAAGTTTTAATCCTTATAATCATTGATGTTCATTTAAAAATCTTGGCCAAAGACGATGCATTGATTTTGGTTCCTCTTGGTTTGAGTTCGACTAACAGTTATAGTACATGCTTGAAAGCGGTCCTATTGTTCTAAGAGGCCCTCATCAAAAAGTATTTGTTTCATAATTTAGAAGACCTTGACTTGTATGATTAACATGGTTAAGTGGGTGATTGATGCTAATCATATGTCATTGTGTTTTTGCTTCCAAATATAGCTATAGGATCAGTTGATGCTTGATCCCCTTGAGTGGTATTCATGTTATTCAGGCTTTTTCAGATATGTTTCTCACCTTACCTTGTTACTGTGCGTGGGCATACACCACACTCCCTTGTTGTATTTTGCAGAGTATGGACTCTTGACTTTGTCATCTATGTGTAAAGCATGATCTTCATTATGTTACTCTGAACAAAGGAAAACCTATTGCATGTGTTACTGACAAACTTGGATGCTTCTTGCTTTACTTATTTGGTTTCAAGAGCTACACATGCTTTCTGTTAATTCTTGGAGTTGCAGGTTTTGATGCCCTGTCAAGGAAGTGATACACACGATGGATTTGAACCACCTAATACATGTATCTGAACTTTTCGCTTGAGAGCTTGCAGGTGTGAAAGAATGAGGGTGCTTCCTGGTCTTGTGAAGTTTCTAACGCATGCTTGTCATAGCCAGTGGAAATGAATAAATTGCTTATATGTTTGTGTGGTACAAAGGTCACAATGGTATAAATATTGCTTGATGTTTGGTATCCATTAACCCACTTACTGAAAATTGGATCCAAGATTGTACATCTTGCTACATGCTCATGCATCTCTCTTGATTCTACTCTATATATGATTGTTTCCAGTAAAATTCTTGAGTAGGATGCATAATGCTCATACTGCAAAAAAGATTATGATGTGAGCATGTAAAGGATATTTGCAGGAAAGCATGCACATAGGGGGTTGAATCTTTTTTCAGATCTGAACTAAATCAAATACGAAGTCTTGAATGAGTGATTGTTTTTTTTTGCTAGGGAAGTAACTCTCTAGTTCCACATTCCTCATTTAAGGCTTAATTTTTCATAGTTCATTATAGGTTAGAACTTCAGCATTGATCCTTCTTATCTCCTATGGATGATTTGATGATTTGCAGTAATAGTATTGGATAAGTTGTTTGAATCTCAGGAAAGCTTGTAAAATGACAGGACTCATAATGTTGCACTATTGTTTATTCATTTTATGAGCACAGAACACTCATGTTAAAATTCAAACTTGATTGACTAGGAGCATAGTATGAATGATGGAAGGAACATAAGTTAAGCATGCTACTACATATTCATCTCATGCTATGCAATGCAATATGTCACACTCACTTGGAGATTACAGATTTTGGCATCATCTTTGGACTATAGAGATAAGAAGATTTTCAGGAGCTCTTCTCAGTAGAAGAGAAAGTCTTATGTGAAAGATGCTCCCTGAAGTGGAAACTAAAAATGGAATTAACATTTTTTGGCTGCTTCTTTTCAAAAATCAGTCTACTTGTTGTGTATGTTTAATTTTCAGGTATTGGAGCTTTTGAGTGAAGGCACATGGGAAGGAGGCTGGGCTGACTGCCCCCCAAGGGGATTGTGTCGCTCAGCATTGCAGGCCTGAAAGACTTGAAGACTTACAAATTTGGATACATGCTAGGCTGACTGCCCCCCAAGGGGATTGTGTCGCTCAGCATTGCTGGATTAGAGATTTGAAGGTTTGCAGCCTTGCAAAATTCAGATTGGAACTGCTGCATATTTGAAGAGTTGAAGACTCCAAACTTGGACCAATTCGGCATTATATACTTCTCTCTTAGCTTTGTCGAGGACGACAAAGTCTAGGAGGAGGAGGGTGTTGTTTTAAGGGTTGCCCACAATTTCCTCATGCAATGGCACCCTTTAGCCCTCATAAAAATATCTCTTTTTTGTATTTAGGAGATGTCCATATGAACACTCCCCTAAGCCCCTTTTTTGATATTTCCCTTAGGCTATGGTTTTTAAGCCTCTCAAATAATGTAGCTTTTTGGCACATGTAGAAATCCCCACGTAGAAGTTTCCCACGCCTTCATTTCTTTTGAGTTGGTTGTTGGAGAATATTCACAAAGATTTAGAGAGAGATGAGCATGTGCTCCTTTTTGACTAGTCAAAAAGAGCACATCGGAGAATGTGCTGAGCCTATAAATAGAGGCTCATTTCTTGTAAAGGGAGGTCCCTTGGCCATGGCCTTGGCCTCCATTTTGGTAATGGAAGAAGGTGTCATTTGTTACTCTCTTGTCTCCTTGTGTGCAATGGCGTTGGTCTTGGTGTATGGATTTGCATGTGTGTGTGCATGGTTGGGAGGATGTTCCCCTTTGCTCCTTGTGACGTTGGCCATTGTTGCCATTGCTCCATGAGCGTGGGTGAACCTCTCCTCTCATTCTTTGCCACAACTTGGAGAAACTTCTCACTTCCATGTGAGGCGGTTAGGGTTGTTGCTCCCCTTTTCTCAACAGTGTCAATATATTTCATTTGACACAAAGCCATTCCACCATCAACATGCATAAACTGAATGCCCAAATAGTGATGCAAATGCCCGAAATCAGACATCTCAAATGAGGCATGCAAATCAGCCTTAAAATCAGCAATATGTGTCTGAATAGGACCAATGAGCAGCATGTCATCAACATAGACAACAATGATCAGAAGCACATCATTAGCACGCTTAACATATAAGGTGCTTTCAGTTGGACTATTCTCAAAACCATGTGCAATGAGATAGGCATGTATCTTCTCATACCAAGCACGTGGTGCTTGCTTTAAACCATATAATGCCTTCTTTAACCTGCAAACCTGGTTTTCATGCCCTTTCTGCACAAAGCCATGGGGCTGAAAAACATACACTTCTTCATGCAAGTCACCATGCAGAAATGCTGTTTTAATGTCCAACTGATGTACATTCCAACCATGATGGGCTGCAAGTGCACAAATGCTGCGAACAATAGTCATACGGCATGTAGGTGCAAAGGTCTCATCAAAATCAATGCCTCTTTCCTGTGCATAACCCTTTGCAACAAGCCTAGCCTTATACCTGTCAACTGTACCATCAAGTTTACGCTTCAGCTTGTATACCCACTTAGTGCCAATGGCCTTCTTGCCAGGAGGCAAGTCACATAAAGACCATGTACCATTCTTCATTATAGCATCATATTCAGATTGCATAGCAGCCATCCAATTTTCTGAATTTTGTGCTTCATCAAAAGAAACAGGCTCATTCTCATCACAGAGACTAGATGCAGCCATAGCATAGCAATCTGATGCAAAGGAGTTACTATGAGAGCCTGAACGAGTACGATATGACAAAGGTGCATCTAATTTGCTGTCACGCAAAGTCTACACCAGCCATTTTGGCATAGTTTTCGCCTGCTCAATATCAGCTCTCTCATCAACAAGTGCATCATGTAAATCTGCATCAGAAATGGAATGATCTGCATCATCATATGAAACCTGCAAAGGTTGAGAAGTTGCCTCATTAGGACCAGCACTAGCCTATCCACTTGTAAAAAGAGGCATCAAAGTATCATACATGTCTTTGGAGCTAACAGATGTCTCCTTAGTACATGAAAGCAATGGTTGAATAGCATCTTCCACAAAGACAACATCACGGCTAACCAGAATGCGTTTAGTCTGTGGATGATACAGACGATAGCCTTTACTTTCAGAACTGTACCCAACAAAAATACATTTTACTGCCTTATCATCCAATTTTCTACGATGTTGTTCAGGCACTAATGCATTGCTAAACAACCAAAAACACGTAGATGAGCAACAGATGGCTTGCGGTCATGCCAAGCCTCATATGGAGTGATAGACTGCAACTCTTTAGTGGGACACCTGTTCAGTACATATGCTGTACACATGACAGCCTCAAGCCAGAAACTATGTGGTAAAGCCTGACTTTTGACCATGCACCTCGCCATCTCCATGAGTGACATGTTCTTTCGTTCAGCAACTCCATTCTGTTGAGGTGTATACGGCACTGTACACTGGTGTTTTATCCCACGTTCAGCCAGAAATGCATTAAAATCTGAAGACATATATTCCCCCCCTCGATCAGAATGGAGGGTGCCCATTTTACATGCTGACAGATTTTCAGCCAAAACCAAAAACTGTTTGAAGCACATGAACACTTCGGACTTTGCTTTGAGTGGATATACCCATGCATGCCTGGAAAAATCATCAATGAAAGTCACGAAGTAAAGGTAATTTCCAAAAGAGGGTGTCTGCATAGGACCACAGACATCACTATGTACAAGCTGCAATTTCTGCGTAGCCCGAACTGAACCATCTTTTGGAAAGGAAGAACGCTGCATTTTGCCCAAAATACAGCCTTCACAAACATGTTTTCCAGGTGCCTCAAGTTTGGGCAAAGAGGACACCATTTCAGATTTCTGCAGGCGTAACAAACTAGCAAAATTCAGATGACCAAATCGTGCATGCCAAAGCTTTGCATCTGACATAGCCTGAGAATCATGAACTGCACATGCCGAATCATTCACAGATCTTTCATAGTCTATGAGCTTATACAGCCCACGACATAGAATGCCAGAAGCAATAATCACATCGCCATTTGAGAGATCATGGACTGTACACCTGTCATCAATGAATTTCACAAGCAAGCCAATCTTGGCTAATGCAGAAACTGATAACAGGTTCTTTTTGATCCCTGGCATAAATAAAGCATCTGACAAAGTGAAAGAACTACCATTAGCAGTAGTCAGAATGATCTTACTAACTCCCATAACAAGATAAGAGCAGTTATTGGCGCATGTGACAGTATTCCCTGTAGGGGCAGGCTCGAGTGAAGAGAAGAAACTGCGCTGCGAGGTAATATGTTTGGTCGCCCCACTGTCAAAGTACCAAACATCGGAGTCTACTACAGACATGCACTGATCATGAGAAGATGGGTCAAAACTGCACACAGTAGTAAACGCCCATTCTTCTTCCTGCACAAGATTTGCAGACTCTGTTTTTGGTGTAGAGGCCTCTACAACAACCATTCCAGCCTCTTTCTTCTTTGCCTCTTTAGCAGCTAGTTTTGGACAGTTCTTTATAATATGATCATTTCCTTTACAGTACTTGTAGAACAATTTCTGCTTTTCTGATTTCTTTTCATCTTTATCCTGGTTCTTCGATTGCGCAGCATTTGCAGATTTTTGCTTACTAGTAGAAGAGATCCATTTTCCTTTGACCTTCTGACTAGCTAGGAAAGCTTGATCTGCAACACGCATAATGGACCTGTTCTGCCTGGACTGATCTTCCTGAAACAGAACAGAGACTAATTCCTCAAATGACAAGGCATTCGGATTGCCTTTCATCATCAACGAAAGAGTAGAGGCAAAACTCTGATATGAATTAGGAAGACTATTCAGAACGGTCTGCACAAGTGAGCTATCTGGTATAACCTCATCAACAGAAATCAATTGTTCCTTCAGGTCTTTGATCTTTGTAAGAAAACTATCCATAGAATCACCTTCATTCATGTGCTCACTCTCCAACTGTTTTCGGAGGTAAGCAACACGAGCCTCATTCCTAGCCTGGTACAAAGTGGTAAGTGTATCCCAAGCATCCTTTGCTGTTTTGCAAGAGCGAATGTGAGGAATAATGGCACGTTTGACAGACAAGGCTATCAATGCATGTGCCTGGGCATCTCTACCATCCCAACGAATCTGCTCTGCAGTAGGTGCAACAAAAACAGCAGCACGAACAGGAATCTGCGGAATATCATCTTCGACACCATCTTCATCAGCTCCAACACCTGTATTTGCAGTACTTGTCGTTATAGGTGTAACAAGACGTCTTTCAACACCCTACACAATGTTCCACAATCCTTTTGCAACCAGTACATGTCGCATCATATAAGCCCATAATGGGTAGTTGGTACCATCCAACTTATCCTCAACAGCCAACATACGGAATACATCACTGCTTTCAGCCATGGCCGGTGACTAAAATACCTTGATGCAGAAAATTGACTGTATCTCAAAAAGTTGAACAGAACTGCCCAGACGAGTTCTGCTAGACCTGTAGCAGACTTTGAGACGCTTAAACTGGTGAACAGAAACTGGTATATACCTTTGGCACAAAAGGACAAAATAGGCTACACAAGCGCTGTGATAGTGCGTTCGGAGGCCGAAACAAGCTCAGATCGCGATTTCGGCACCACATCGCGAAGCTTTTTTGATCTCGAAAACACCCTGAGTATGCTCACCAAATTTCGTGCGAATCTGAGACTGCAAACAGAGGAGTGTCGACGGTGCCCTAGAAGAAGCGACGACCTGCTCTAATAAAAATTGTTGGAGATAGACGTCTGCGGAAGCACGCGAACAACACAAGGAAGAAGAAGAAGCTTGGAGCACAACACACAAGACTGAATGTATTACTAGAGAATGTACAAAGATAAGTAGCCCATTAGGGCAATAGGCGTATATACAAGCCGGGGGAAAAAAACCTCCTAAAGAGGGAAAAAAGTGCCCCGGCGATCCTAGAGTGTTCACACACATCACTACCTAAATATATCAACACTTTTTCACTAGAATCTGACTTTACATCAAACAGTGATTCTCATCACTAAACTCACAATGTAAATACCATTTTGGTAGATTAGACTCCATTTTTTTCAAGCCACAGACTCCTCAAGCTTGAGGAGTATTAGAAGTATCTATGTACCAATTTTCATAATTTTAAGATTCTGTTTGGTCCCTCAAATAAGCCTTGGGACCTAATTTTTTAACTAGGCTAGACACTAGGTCTGGGCAGGACCAAAGCTAGTGAAAAACTATAAAAAGAGCTAGAGAGCTCATTTTTTAGGTTAGCATGGTAGAGATTAAAGCTTTTGTAATAGAGTTCTTTAGTAATTGAAAGCATCCTATTGTTCCACTCTTTGTTCTTGCCTTGTGTGCATGTGTGTGTGTATGTGTGTGCATGCTTGTGTGTTTTTCACTCACTCACTTGTGCACTTCACTTGCTCATGGTCATCATACCACCCTCATATCTCTGTGGATTGATAATTATGCCGTGGATCTCCTCACGTTGGTACTCACCATTGTGCTAAAGTGACACTCTACCTAGGGAGAACGTTGAAGCTTTCCACAAAGCTTTGGGCTTACTTCCTTTCGTGGATTGATTTCTTTCCACATAGCTTGGCATTTCCTTACATATGACTGCAGGCTCCTTGTTCATCACATCACACCCAAGGGGTTTTTTTGATATATTTTGGTAGTGATGTGTGTGAACAAGTTTAGGATTTTTGGGGCACCTTTTTCCCTCTTTAGGAGGTTTTTCTCTTGGCTTGTATACACTCTTATAACCCTAATGAGTCATTTATTTTTGTACTTTCACCTAGTAATAAAGTCTATATTGTGTTATGATCCAAGCTTCTTCTTCTTCATTGTGTAGTTCATGTGACTTTCCAGAACTCAAACTCCAATAAGCACCAAATTCTCTTGAAGTTAGATGCATCACCTATGATTCAATGATGCTATTGAAAGAAACCTAAGTCTTCAACATAGGATAACGAAGAGCTTGACCAATTCTTTTATTCGGATTCATCGTGTTGATTGAGTATCCTGAGTGGGTTTGTCCTAAAATGATTGTACCAAAAATGAATAAATAGCTCATAATATGTATGAATTATCAAAACTTGAATGTTGGTATGGTACTAGATCCTTTTCCCTTGTCCTTTTGGATACACTATTAGATAAAGTTCTAGGTCAAGAAATTTTCTCCTTTGTGCATGCATTCAATGGATATAACAAATTTTTAATAGCTCCACTTGACATACCAAAAACAACATTCGTTGTTGATTAGTGAGTTTTTGCTTGTAGTATCATGCGTTATGGACTCTAGAATGCTCCAAATACATTCCAATAACGTATGCAACAAATTCTTCCATTGTACCTAACTAGTTTCATGTGGCTCTTTTTAGAACATTTCTTGTCTTTTGATAAATGTGTTGATTTCTTTTAGCACTTGCAATTATGCTTTTTCAAGAGAACAGGAGTCCATTTGTGTCTTAATGTTACAAAGTTAGTCTTTATAGGTGAAGTGTGAAAATTATTGGGCCATATTATTTCCAAGGAAGGAATTGTGTTCAATCTTGATAAAGTGAAAGTTGTGTTCGAATCACTAAGCACCAAAGGAATCCCTATCTATTTGGGAAAAATATGATGGCATGGCCAATATTTATGATGTCTCACCCATGTGGTCTTATCTTTGAACAGGTTGCCTCATGCAATATCTCGAGACTTTTAGTGGACAAACAAATGTGCTTTAACTTTTCAAAGACTTACGATATTTCTTACAAAAGACCCTATTTTGCAAGCTCTAGATTGGTTCCATCCATTTCATGTGTTTGTTGATGCTTTCGATGTGGCAATCTATGTGTTTATGATGTAGAAAGTTTCCCTCACATGACACCGTCTACTAAACTATGATAGTGGACATTCAAACAATTCAACTCATAATCTTTACCTCATCAACTCATGAGATATGCAATGAATTTTATTTATAATAAAAATATATACATTTTTTTATTTTTTCAATATATAAGCACATTAAAGGAGGTTACATTCAAAGTGGAGAGATTGACCATTATTGTTCAAATCATGGCATTTAGAAGAAAGTATCTCATGAGATAAAAGGGGGAGATGGTGCAAACTACCACATCTTGGCTCATATTGCTCACACTAAGCGAGGCAAAAGCCAAAGCCATCCTTGGAGATTCCATTTGATCAAGAATAACTTTCTTGAAACAAACGCATTGCATGAACTCAAGAAGAGAGCCAAACATAGAGATTTTTGAGAACGTTAAGAGAAAAATCTAGTGAAGCACATTGATTAAGAACGCAAAATCCGTAGGGCTTCTTTCTTTTGTAATCAATTGCTTATTAACCAAAATTTAATTAGAATATTCTTATAATTTTTAATTATATTATCAAGAGACATAAAAATAGATCTAGAAATGGGTTCAATTATAATCATACTCTATATCCAATTATTTAATAAATATAGAAAAGGATCTATGATAGTATCATAACTATGTAAGCTCATCAATGCTTAGAATTGAAAAAACAAAGAAGTACATTATTCTCTTGTCTACATGAAAATTAGAATAAGATACATGTGAATGTACCTTTCAATCAATATATAACCCTTTTCTATGCAACTTCTAGAATCTATTCTAAGGTCTCAACTATTTTTTGTGGCCATCATGATGAATCTTATAATACCCTAAGAATTCTCTCATGCTCTAGGGCTTGGAAATTTCTTGAGCTACAAACATTTTCTTCTATTCCTTGTCCCAAATATGTCTAATTCATGAAAAGCATTACTAAAATATAGCACTATCTCTTTCTTATAGAGATTATCATCCTCAATGATCAATGCACGAATATATTGTTTATAAGTGATGGCAAACATTGAAGATGAAATTCTTGTAAAAATTGTTACTTGATTGGAAGCTTTAGTAGAGCTTAAAATCTTATTAATCATTTATTAAGGCCATTTTGTTCCCTTCTTTACATTTCCTCAAAGTTCCATGCCAAAAAATACTACTTGAAGTTTTGATAATGAGAAGAAAACTTCAATTTTGGATCAAATCCCCCCTATTTACAAACGAGCTCTCAACCTAATCAAAATTGGAATAATACTTTTGGATAAAATCAATTTTGGAGGAAAGGGAGCTATCATGAGTTATAAAATCCGTTTTCTAATGCCTAAATAAAGAGAAATCAAGTTAATGATCTATAGGGGAATTATTGACCAGTTAGGAAACATGTAATGCATATTCACAACGATCTTGTTTGATTAAGACCTCTACAAAAGGAGTTATGATGATTGAATTCTTGCACACATAGATTTTTAAGGTTATTACATCAACAATCCGAGTGTCGATTGATAGATTGAGATCTTGAATACACCCACAGAAATAGTTGCTCAACTTGAAAATAGTACACAAAATGATAGATATATCAATGAATCAACTTTATCTTGATTCATGTGATGTTATAAAGATAATCCCTCTGCTATGAAATGGTGTTTACTCACTTAATAGAGTGTGTATAAATTTGTGGATTTGTAGCGACTAATCCAAGAGTGTATATGTATACACGTTTCCAAGAATATAGGCAATTTGGAAGTGACTAAAAAATCATTTGATTCTTATCAATTTCATCAACTTTTCAATCATCCTAACTACCAAAATGTTTTAGTTTTTGGATTTCAATCACTCTCTTGAAGTTGGACTTACCAATTGTATGTTAAGGTGTATGAATCATATACAAAGGTCTTGTTAAAATACAATGCAAATGTGAATACAAGTGAGATATTGTATACATTCGTAAGAAATGTGGATCAAATAAGTTTGAACTTCTTAAGATTTGAATTCTCACTATGATATCCTTTCTTGGATTTATGTTCTCCATCTTGAAATTTACAACTAAGGTATTAATGTAATCCTTTTGATTTATATATATACCATAGTCCTTCTAAATCACAAGCAATCCGAGGAAATATGTGAGTTGCCTTAGGTCATTGATCTTGAATTCCTCCTTCATTTGATTTTTTATTCTTCTGATGCCTTCAACATCATTCTGTTTTAAGATAATATCATCTACATACAAACTTAGATGTATAACTTCTACTTATGACAACTTTATAAACAAAGACAGATATTGTTTGCTAATGATGATCCCTTTTTCTTGTAATTAAGTAAACAACCTTTGGTTCCAAGCCCTTTGGGCTTTTCTTAAACCATATAATGCTCTTCTTAACTTGCATACATAATGAGGGTATCTTGACTTATCAAGACTCAATGGTTGAGCATTATATACTTCTTTTGAGATCCATCAAGTGAAGAAAGCATTCTTGACATTAATCTAGTATATCTTCCAACTCTTTGTAGCTACTATCCTCATGGTAACTCTAATAGTAGGCATCTTGGTTACAAAAGAGAATGTCTCCTCATAATAAATGCAGTGAGTTTGCGCATACAATTTCAGAATTAATCAAGCCTTATACGTATTGATTGTTACAGTAGAGTTCTTGTTCACTTTGCAGATCCATTTTGAGACCATACTCTTCATGGTTGATGTCTTGGGAAACCATTCCCAAGTGTCGTTTTCCTTTAGAGCATCAATCTCTTCCACCATATCTTGGTTCCATTATGGGTCCTCATATAAAAGAAGGTTATTCACACTTTGTATCTTTGAGTGGTACACAAAGAATGATTTGTAACTAGTGATGTATTATAGTCATCTCTTTCTAGATTTTTTTGGTGCTTTTTTTATCTTATGATTGCTTGAAATGATTATTTTTCAACATATCTCAAGTATTGCACTTTGGCTTTACCTTTGGAGTTCCAAAACTTGTCTTTGTTTCTTGATAACTTCTAATCATCCTTTGAATCACTTTTTTCTTCATAAGCTATGATTCCTTCTTGCGAAGAGATGGGAAATCTTCCGCTCAATCATATGGCAAAGTTAATTTCTTTCATTCATCTTCAAATCAAGAATTGTATTAATAAAAAATTACATCTCTACTTACTATGAAAGATTTGGAGCTAGAATCGTATATTTTTTTACCCTTTTGATTTACATCATAGACAACGAATACACATTTCACTACGTTAAGATCAAGTTTTCTCAATCTATGAGGGAATATGTAAAAATGAAGTACAACAAATGACCTTTCCATCGTCTACACTTGGTCTCATACCATTCCAAGCTTCATATGGATTCATACCTTCAAGAGAGTTAGAGGAAACCAATTGATGAGATAGGTAGTTGTAGGCACTACCTCAACCCAAAGACAAATGGGCATCTTCTTCTCATTGAGCATGGAACTAGCTTCTTCCATTGTTTGGCTCTCTAGAGGTGCAAGATACTTCTCAAAGAAAGAGAAAAATGCATCTTTACTCTTCATAAAATATAAGACAATCCCTCCAATAGAATCATCAATAAAAGAAATATAATACCTTCATCTTGAGATAGAAAGATCCTTGCTTGGACCCCAAACACGTTTGTGGACAAGATCCAAGATGCCTCCATGTATGTAACCTCTCTTGGTGAATGTCTTCCTATGAGATTAGCCAAAATAAAATGCACTAGACTTATAAATCATATGTTGGTAATCCAAGCACACTCTTCTCTTAGTGTTCTTTCTCCAACATGTACCAATCTCTTATGCCATATCTCTACTTTAGATAAGGTATGCGTCATAATCAAAAAGTACTATATTTCTAGTGTCTTAGAGTTCAAAGGTAAATAGCCTACTTGTCTTTTCTCATTTGGAAATATTCTTGGATCCTTGGCATGCATTCTCGGGATATGTGCATAGAAGGCTCGGCTTAATAGGTTTGTATTACTAGTGGGGGAGTTGAAGCTTCCTATCTTTTGCACAAGATCCCTTATGTCATCTCCAATTTGCACCTCAAGTATTCTTCTATAGGTCTTCTAAGTTTGAGAGTAGTTCAACATTTCCTACCACATTATTTAAAGAGGTTATGTCATCACCAGTGCATCAAGAGATGTCCATAATTGCATTGCTAGTAGGCTCTACATCCTTTGGCTGACCTTAAGAGATCTAGATTGAAGACCATAACTTATTCTATAAAGTCCATTGGTCGAGTTGCAACCTTCTCTACAACATAACAAGTAGTATGGACAATTGCCAATCTAGCACAATAGAAGTATCACTATGGTGAAGATCCACCTCATAAATGTCAATTTGTAGAGAGATAAGGATGGTATGATGATGGTTGGTACTCAAGCTCAAGCACAAGGTGCAAGAACATGTCAAAGAAGTGGAAACACAAGAAGGGGGAGCACGTAAGGAGCTCCAAGAAGTATGTGTTAAATTTCTAGAAGAATCCTTATAAAAACAATGATTTTGATCACTAAAAACCATTGTAAATATCATTTCACATTTTGCAACTCCATTTTGCTCACGCCAGGTAGCCCTCAAGCTTGAGGATATTAGAAGTATCTACATACCAATTTTCATGATCTATAGACTCCATTTGGGCCCCCAAATAAACCTTGGAACTTAATTTTTAACTAGGATGAACACTAGGTTTGGACAAGCTCAAAGCTAGTGAGAAGACTATAAAAAGATCTAGAAAGCTCATTTTTGAGGTTAGCAAGTTAGAGAGAATTTTCTTGAAGAGTGTAATGGAGTTATTGAGAATCAAAGCTTTCATTGTTCCTATCTTTGTTATCTTTCCTTATGTGTGTGTGTGCATGCATGCATGTGCTTGTCACTCACATTTGCTTGCCACAATTGCTCAGGATCTTCATGGCTCTATGGATTGACAAGTAAAGGAGGAGGTGCTTCATACTTGGGCTACACCAGACTTTGGTGCCATTGTCGGGGAGCATTACTTGAGGACGAGCACTGTCGGAAGGTAAAAAATAGCCATTTTTTGTTAAGTTTTTGATTCTTTGTTTCTCCACCTTCATCATCTTTTTTGCTTTCCCAATACCACGACTTTTTGGCTCTCCCAACATCCCGAGTTTTTGGCTCTCACAACATCGTGACTTTTGGCTCTCACAACAACGTGAATTTTTGTGGTCTCATAAAATCGTGATTATCTAACGCTCACATAACATCGCGATTTTCTAGTTCTTTGACTCTCAAAATCACGATTCTCTAACAAGTTCTATTTGTTTGTTTGACCACTAGGAGTCTGAATTGACATAACTTTCTCATCCAAAATCTATTTTTTGAGCTTTAGGTTGCATTGACCTTTAAGTGGGATTAGTTAGCCAAGAGCGATCGAGAGGATTTTTTTAACAAATAAAAGCGAGAAAATGGGTCCTTCAAAAATTACTAAATCAAAATTATCTATCAAATAAATTAAAGGTAAAGTTTGATCCAAACTTGGGACTTTTAAAGGTCCACTAAGAGCCATTCAAGGGTTTCCATAGCAATGTAAAGTGCAGAACAAAGCAAGGTTTGGGGAGCATGCTTATTAGACATCAGAGCACTTTTCAAATGCCAAACTCGAGCTTGGAAGAACTCTCAACCCCCTCAGACAATTCCTAGTATAGGCTAAGTGCAATTAGTGATATTGATTAATTAGGATCGGGTTAGGAACGATAAAAGTGTAAGAAAACCTAATTTCACAAGTTCAAGCTTAGGATATTATTGCAAAAACCTCAAAAGGAAAAGGTACTAACTAGATCTATCACATCTCAAAGCACAATAAAACTCAAGTATTCCTAACGATGGTATTTATTAGACAAGATTACATCGGAGAAATCTATAAAAGAACAAGGAATCAATTCACAAGAACATTGCAACACGATTGCACTCGGAAAAATTTGGACTAGTAGACAAAACCTATGAACCTTAGATCAAGTAGACACCTAGGCCGGGATAGACAAAGCATCACATCATCTGAGGCTAGTTTCCATCATATACCTAGGTCATGGACACAAAATCTTAGTGATTATCCCTACGTGTTAAGTTTGGAAACAAGTGATTCAAAAATGATAGGCTTGTTTAGGCATGGAAGGGTAATTCACTGTTTCCCTTACATACATCCACTGCCTATCATGATCAACGAGGTGCAAGATCATCCCATGTTCTAGAAGCACAATGAAAACAAACCAAAGAAAGACGTGAGGTAAGCTTTCACACACTATGGATAGAGACAGATCAGGAGTTGAAAGTGAAAGACCTAAAAGAGGGAGGCATAGAGCACATAGGCATCAAAGAGATGAACATGATTTTCAATTGCCCAGACCCTGAGAGTACCCAAGAACCCTTAGACCCTCTCAAGTGGTCAAGACAATGAGAAACTACTTTGATGGGTGAGGAGATCCTTATGATCATATGGCCAACTTCAAACAAGTTTTAAGAGCTAAAGAGGTCAAGGACTTGTGCTAGTTCAAGAAATTTGGTTTGACCCACAAGGGTACTACCTTAGCTTGGTTTTAGTCCCTAAACAAATCTGATTACAAAATATAGGTCAATTGCTAGAAGCATTCATCGTAGAACTTTTCAAGAGTGGCATCAAGTGTAACACATCATCCTTGATCCACAACTTCAATGAGACACCCCAAGAAATAGTTTAGCTAGCCAGATGTAGATTTAACCATAGGTGGAAAGATGTCCCACACAGACTTGTAAGTGTGAGACCTAGATCATATGTACATCTCAAGGAGCCAATCATAGTAGATCAATGCTTGAGAATGCGTATTGACATAGAAGACACTTGGGTGAGGAGTTAGAATTGTCGAGACTCTATAAGGATTTTGAGAGTTCTACCATACTTCCAAACCCTCCACTATGATTGATGAGCTAGTTGAGCAGGTTGCCAAGAATCTAGGAGTTTAGTAGGGGCTATACTAGAAATTTGAACCAAACCTCATCACTCAAGGCCACACATTGCTTCCCTTCTTCTCCTCTCAAGCACTTTGACTGGTATGAGAGCAATCCTCTTCAAGAGGGGTGATGGATTTCCTTCCATAATCAGGAATCTTGATACGAACAACTGTGTTGGTTGGAAAATCAGGATGGAAGCTTATTTGCAAGGGAGAAATATCTATGGAGTAGTAAAGGGTGATGAAGTCATGCCTACATCAAGATCCGAAGGAGGAGCTACACAAGAAGAGACTCAAAATCTAACATTATGGTGTGCAAGAGATGCTCAAAACTCTATCTCTAATTTCTTAAACTCTATCTCTAATTTCTTGCTTAAACTCTATCTCTAATTTCTTGCTTAAACTCTATCTCTAATTTCTTGCTTTCATACATTAGAAGTTGTAAACCATCACAAGAAAATTGGGATGCACTTGAGACTTTCTTCTCTGCTAGCACTAAGGCAAGGAAGAATCATTTCTGGAATGAATTCAACTAAATGATGAAGACCCCATACCAAAATTCATAAACTTTGTTACCAAGGTCAAGGAGTTTGCAAACTAGTTAGCTTCAATTGGGGACTTGATTGAAGATGAATCCATTATCCTAAATGGCATTAGGAATGATAGGCAATTGGAAATCATTCATGCCCATGATCTCATCATGGATGTGCAAAAACTTGACTTTAACATATTTATCGGAGAATGCTTCAACTAACAAGCCAACAACAACATAAAGAAAGGTAACTCTTTTCAAGGTTACTCTACAAATACTCTTTATATAGATAAGAAGGACAAGATGAAGAAATTTCCCAAGCCAAATATGCAAGCAAAAGAAAATGGAAGTGAAAGAGGAAAGGATCAAAGGAAGACAACTCTAAAGGACAAGAAGTTCAGACTTGTGCCATCTGTGACAAGTCTAACCACACTGCTCAAAACTATTGGTTCAATGGAAGAATAGATAAAGGAGGAGGTAGAAGTGCATGTATCAATACAAGAGGCAGAGGTGGCCAAAACTACCACAACAACAATAGAAACAATACGAGAAGAGATTAGAACAACAACTTAGATGATCAGTCAGATGAAGATTCAGTACTCCTAATAATTTGAGCCATAAAGAAGGAAAAGAGGAGGAGCTTTTTTATATATAGAATTTGCTTTTTCAAACCATGTTACATGCATTTTGTTCTCTCCTATCAAAATTGGAGCAACCTAATCATAAGCATGAGGTACAAATAAGGGATGATACTAAGCAAAATGTGGAGAGGATTGACAATGTCAAAGCATCCAATGTTAGAACAAACATTCTAATTAAGAATCTATATATATCACTATTACCAAAAAGCTAATAAGTTTAGACCACATTGTAATAGAAGACTTGTAGGCTAGGTTCATCCAACATGGAGCTCATGCAGAAGATCCATGTCAAGGCTTCAAAAAGATAGCCAAAGGTGAGAAACATGGTAGAATCTTCACATTTGAAGTTGGAGAAACTAGAAATGTACCTCAATACAACTTTGGGTCTCACACCCTAAGTGAGATAGAAGCATGTCATAAGAGGCTTGTGAATGAAAGAACACTAAAGGGCATATGTAGGTATCAAAGTGTTCCACGGTTGCCAAACATCTTAAAGCAACATATGATCAACATATGTGATGCTTTTATGATTGGGAAATAAAAAAGACAACCTTACCATAGAAAATGGTACATCCACAACCCCTTGGACTTAGTACACAGAGATGTGAGTTGGGAAATAAAAAAGACAACCTTACCATAGAAAATGGTACATCCACAACCCCTTGGACTTAGTACACAGAGATGTGAGGGGACCAAAGTCAATAACCATCATTAGCAGGTTCGAGCAAGGTATTATCTACATTTTTAATTAAACATACCATCTATTTGGCCAAATATGCAATTTCAAACGAAACCTCTACTTATGAAAAAGCCAAAGGTAACGTTAATTGGGAGAAAGACATCAAAAAGGGATCAAGGATTTAAACAAAGTAATGCAGACCCATCATTATTTATCAAAAGGATTCATTATGAAGTTTTCTATTTATGTGTTTATGTAGATGACATAATTATGACAAGTGATGATGTGATTGGGATAGAAAGAATCAAGAAACACATGGAGGTGGAATTGAGGATCATTGATCTAGAGGAGCTCACATTGTTTTAGGGATGCAGGTTATCTATACATCCAAAGGGATGTACTTGACTCAAAGAAGGTATATTAAGGATCTACCTTTAAAGTTCAAAATGGAGAATGCCAAACCTGTAGGAACACTAATGCGGATGAACCATAAACTTAGTGTTTGCAAAGGAGAACATATGAAAGATGTAAAGGAATATCAAAGCCTTGTAAGTAGTCTAATCTATGCTTCACGTACAAGGGCAGATATATCTTATAGTGTTCGAGTGCTTATTCAATTTATACACTCTCCAAGAAAGCGGCATATGAATGCAGCTAAAAGAGTTTTTTTATATAAAGGAAGTTTGGCCTTAGCCTACTCTCTTGGACTTGAATTAATTAAAAGAAAAGTACAAGAGAAGGGGGATAGTGCCCATGGGATCCACCGAATCCCACAAAGCAAGGGTAGCTTTTACAGAGTTTAGATGGCATTACAAAGAAGGTTAATCACCCTCTCATCACCCTCATGCAGGGCCCACTTGGGTTTGAGCTTTTTGTTGATCAAAAGGAGCACTTGATGATGCCTGAAGGGGGGGGGTTCTTATTGTTAGCAATCCTTTAACCAAGGAGGAACAACGATTTCTCAATTGACCACTCTTTGGGCGAGTTGCCAAAGTTAAGAGCACATCTTTCCCCCCAGATCTTCCATAGCACCTCCCCTCTGATGGCATTCCAGAGAGTCGCGGAGTAGCCGATTGCTTCTCCCAATAGAGCTTGCTTCCAACTGATATGTTTTTGAAGTCTAATTTTCTTTCTGATAATCTGCCAATGCCTGTTGCAGTTGGGACAAGTAAAGAAGATATGAGAAACATCTTCAATGGACTGGTAGCAGTGTTTGCACCAGGGAGGTATACCACAAATTTTGCTAGCCTTAAGGTTGGTCCAAATGCCACGATGAAGAATTTGCCACAAGAGGATAGATTTTTGATTTGTATGAGGGGGTGCCAGATAGCCATGAACTTCATGTCCCACCAAAGCTGAGTCCACGACAAGCACCACTTCATGTTGAGGTTAACCTGATAATCAATGGTTTCTTTGATGTTCGAGATTTTTGATAGGCAATTACCATTGTGCCATCTGAGACCAAGCGATCTCGGCATGTTGTGCCCCATGAGAAGGAGAACTGTAGAGCGGTCCCAAGCGAGACATCTGCTTTGCAAAGTGTTCCATTCTTCATAGGAAATGTTGATGCTAAGGTCAATGTCCTCAAAGTTGATCCACTGGTTGGTGTCTTGCTTCCAAAGATGTTTCCATTTTTTGAAGCCTTTGTTCCATAGCCTCTTGGCATTTCGAATGTTCCAAGAATTCCACAATCCAAATGCCATGGATCGGAAACCAGATAGAGTTGTTTTGTCTGATACCGACCGCCCACTTCCAATCTTCACTTATTCTTGTGAAGCTTTTGACTTTATTCCAACTCTTCCATAGGGAGCACACAAGATTCGAGCCTTTTAGAAAGACTAATATCGGGGAAAACAAAAGGGTCAAAATGTCAAGATTCTTCCAATTTGGGAATCCCATGAGAGCCAAATCGTTCTTGTTTCTGAAGATCAATTTGGCCCACGAGGCCTCCCTATTGCACCATGCCTTAATCATCCATTTTGCCGCAAGTTTGTTAGCCATGCACTCAATGTCTAGAATGCCAAGGCCCCCACTGTCTCTTTGGCAGGTGCAGATGGACCACTTGATTTTAGGCACCCTCCTCCTATTGTGGTCGCCCGTCCAAAGGAAGTTTCTGCAAATAGTTTCCAATTTGGACAGATCTTGCTCTTTCGGTCTCCAACAAGAAAGGAAGTAAATGGTTGATGATATGAGGAACATGTTGATAACCATAGCACGACCATCGAGGTTGATTTGCATACCTCTCCAATAGTTTAGCTTGTTTTTGAGTCTGGCAAGCACCCAGTTCCATTGGTGCTCCATCGAGATACCAAACCCCAAGGGAATCCCAAAAAGCCAAAAAATTTGACCTTGCAGAATTAATTGACAGCCATGATCAATGAGGAGGTCAGGCTGGATCCTGACAATAGCTCTGAAAGCGGTCTTAGAGTGGTTGATTGTGGATCTAGAGGCTTCACAAAAAGTATCCAGGCACCTCCATAATGTCTCCAAGCTAGTACAATCGTTGTGGACAAACGCGTTCATATCATCAACAATAAGTCTCATGGTGATTTGGTTGTGGTCATGAGGCAATCGAAGGCCCTTGATATTACCTGCTTCCACCTATTGAACCACCAGCCGGCTAAGCCCTTCATGGCAATGACAAAGAGAAGGGGAGCCAATGGGCACCCTTGTCTAATCGATCTTCTAAGTTTGATCACCTTCGAGAGTTTGCCATTAACATTAATTTGAGTCGACGCATTTCCCAGAAGGGTCGAGATCATCTTGGTGAATTTTTTACTGCATCCGAGATCTTTAAGCAATTGCAGAATATAGTCCCATTATAGCCTGTCATAGGCTTTATCAAAGTCGATCTTGAGGAAGACCACATCTTGTCTTGACTCATTTGCAAAGTCAAAGCCTTCCGAGATATCTATAATGGTTTCCAAAATTGATCTGCCTTTGACGAAACCTTTTTGGTCTTCGTTTAACCACGCTCTCAAATGGTTGGAAATTATGTTAGCTATGACTTTGGCAATGATCTTATAAAACCTATTTAGAGCATCATAATCGGATTTCAATTCTCAATTCTCTTCTTTTCCCCTTTTTTGTGTATTAACTTGATAATGCCATCGTTGAGACCTGTCGGAAGTGCGCCGAAATCGAGTGCCTCTTGCCAGACCAGACGAAGAGGTGTGGCGACCACCAACTTGAAGGACTTGAAGAACTGATTCATGCGCCCATCCGGCCCTGGGCTTTTTCCACAAGGGAGGGCATCAATGACTTCAATGATTTCTGCTTTAGAGATTGAGGCAGCTAAAAGATTCCTCAAGTACCTTAAAGGCACAATCAATGAGGGTATATTCTACTGTTATACATCTAATTTGGATCTTAAACTATATTAGGATGCAGATTGGGTAGGATCCAAAGATGACAAGAGAAGTGCATCTTAGCATTTGCGTGATCCAAACTTATCTCTTAGAGTTCTAAGAAGCACCACACAATAGCACTTTCCTCAACTAAAGTTGAGTATAGAGGCTTGACAATAGCCACACAGATGGATATATGATTGAAGGAGTTATATATGGAATTGGGACTTATGAGCTCCAAACCTCACATTTTAGGAGACAAGATAAGCTCAATGCATCTAGAAGAAAACCCTCTATATCAAGCAAGAACAAAAATTATAGAGGTTTGTTCTCATTTTGTTAGAAAGAAGCTCTTATCAAAGGAGATTGATGTGGCTTTTTTTGATACAAATAAGCAAGTGGCAGTTATGATGGCTAGAGCTCTAGATGGAATAAGGCTTTGCAATTTCAAAGCAACTGCACGTATACTAATTATTTAAGATTGAAGACTCAAGCATGCTTTAGAGAAATTTAGTCTTATGGACAATCTTAAGGCTCATCACATATTCTTGTATATACACCTTATTATTCATGTTTTTACCTTTTATATAAGCATGTAATATGAGGTCTAAAGCCATCAAACTATTGAAATTTCCTACCAAAAAACAAACCAAATGGATTTTGATTCCTCCTCTCCTAGATTAAAGGAAAATGGGGTGAGTCACAACATACTCATCGCATGAGTGTTTTGAACGATTTTGGCTATTAGAAGTTGCGTAGAATCATGAGAAGAGATGTATGATTGTATTTAAGCACTCTAAACATTTTTAATATATGATAGATTAATATACATTCAAGTTGGATCCATATCTTGCTCACTAGCTTTTTTCTTTCTGCCATCATCTTCAACTTAGCAGATTTCTAGAGCTTGGTTCTCACACCTCAAGAGTCCAATGCTCATGGTTAAGAAATCCTTGGAAAGGTACTAGTGTTTGTTTTTTTTTCAAAATATTGTATCATTGGGATTCTTTTACTGTGTACTGGAGCTAAAGCATTGCCTTGGGGTTTGCTATTGCTACTCCCTAAAAAGTTTGGGTGACCCCTTGTTGATGTTAAGCTCACAATCAGAGTAAGTCTTGTCTATAACTCATTATTACGCACAATATCTTCTTCAAAATACTAGGCAACATCCTCTAAGAGTAGTTAGACGAATTGCAATCACGCTGAGAGCAATGATTGTTTCAAGGTGAACTTTCCATCCATAAATAGAAAGATTTTCATAGTTACTTCTCAAGTATATAGTTTGTTTTGTATCAACTTATTCATTGAGATGTTACAAAGAACTTATGGTGTTTCATTGCACTAAATTGAAGGCCCAAAGTTGAATCAAAGTCTCCAAGTGATAAAAGGTAGGTTCTATACTCAAAAGTAGAAGCAAACCTCATCACTCAAGGCACTACATTGATTTTGTTCTTCTCCTCTCAAGCACTTTCAATGATGACTCCATCTATCTTCTTGTCTTGCTTGAACTTCCAAAAATCTTTGTTAGTCTCCCTATTGATAAAGAGCTCTATGCTCATTATCCTAAGGGATCCATTGGGGTGTGATGATTCTTGAAAGAATTGATTTCCCTCTAGGAGTTCTCAATTCTCTCTTGCTCTCTAGGAGTTCTCAATTCTCTCTTGCTCTCTAGGAGTTCTCAATTCTCCTATTTTAGATGCAGATACTATTGATCCCAATTCATCCATCCTATTAATCAAGCTGTTTACCACATACATGATTCCTTGCTTATCTAGTAGGACATGTCTTTGAATTTGACCATAGGGTGCTCAATTCCAAAGGGTTGATTTGGATTCCTAAGTTGGACACTGATCTCCTTAAACCATCCTCCTAGATGTGAGCACCTAGGCAATAGCTTGGGATATAATCGAGTTGAGTCTTATAGGGACCTTCAAAGATTTGTAAATATGCTAACACTAAACTACGTGTAGGTCTTTCCATGCTAAAGGACATTTTTGAGACACTAGTCTCTAATCTCACTATGTAGGGGTAATCGATCAACAGTTGAGCCCAAGATCTAGCAGTATGATTGACACTAGCTTCCAACGATATGATGCTTTGTCGATCTCCTTTTCCTTTATCTCTTCGTAATCTAAGGCTATTTAATTTTATTACTTACCCAAAATCTAGATTACACCCATGTTGTAGGGTTCTTTATGTGTTAATCACTTGTTCTTTTGAAGTTCGTAGTGTGAATTCTTGTCCTAGTATCCCAATTTCAATGGGAGGAGGATTTTGACTTTCTTTTGCCCAATTCTCTTCTTGAATCTCTCTTAGAAATTCTTACGAGTATTGATTTAAAGAAGTAGAGGTCCTTGACTCTATGGAGTTGGGAACATAAGCATCCTTGGAAGGAAGGCTTTGTTGGGGGGTGCAAGGATCATGTGACCCTACCCCTATATTCATATATACACATCATTTATAGAACATTGCCTCAATGGAGATCATGCATATGTGCACGTCTCTCCTCTCCTCTCTCTCTCTATCTCTCTCTCTCTGTCTCTCTCTCTCTCTCTCTCTCTCTTTGTCTCTCCCCCTCCATCTCATCCTTTCTCCTCTTGTTTTGCACACCAAAGCCCTTCATTGGTATCAAAGCTTCTTGAAGGCTTGTGTGCAAGAAGCTTCAATGGAGGCTTAGGTCACAAGAGGTGAAAGTGCATGTCGGCATCTCTCGATAGTTGTTCAGTATTGTGGCCATAACTTGCATTTTACAAGTTGGATTGAAGCAGTTCAACTTTCTATGTGTAGCTTGGAATAGAGGCTACAACTTTCTAGAAGAACGTAGATCAGAATTTTGAGTGTTAGATCAAAAAAATTGAAAAATATAGAGCAATAGTGCTACAAGTGAAGGTGAAATTGGTAGTAGATGCTTGTTCTGTGTATATCTTGAGCTGTACACCTCTGATTGATCTATTCTATATATCGTTACGTAGCGAAGAAAGATTTCTTGAATTTCATAGAAAAAAGTACAACTTTAAAGGTATAATCTTTGAAACAACAAAATAATATTTTCATCACAAGAACTCTAATTGCTTTTGGAGGTTCATTTTGTTGTGGAACTTCTTTGAGAGAGAATTTTTTGGTGTGTGAGCTCTTAGTTTTAGAGCTTGAAGGCATTATCTATGTATTATCACTATGGTAGCTCCTCCATATGAGAGCAAAGCATGATCTTGTCACGTGTTTGGCATGTGAGATGACATTGTGGTATACCTTCTTTTTTGAGATTTATGTCATCATAAGTTTGATCATTGCATTGTCGATGGATGTATAGTGGCATTGTGGTCTCTATCTTGCTTATGCAACTTGGTTATGGATTTACTTGCTTGTTGCACATATTTTTATGAGAGTTGAGTTTTTATCTTGGCTAGTGCTTGTATTTTTGTTCTTTATGCAAGTACATGATCCAGATTGGAGCCTCAATTGCACATCCGTTTATCACCTTGATTGGTTATCCTATTAGCATGTGGTCATTGATTTGATATCTCATTCACCAATGTGATTCTTGGCATATGTGTATGTTGATTCCCACATGGTTATTTTGGTTCAGAGTCCATTTTACAGAGGAGATGCTGCCAAAAATTTGTTGGCTTTTATGCTAGAAGAGTACTCTAGCAGATCCTTTATGCTTGTGTGATAGCTTTGGATCATTGCTTATCTCCATTCATTTTGGACTTGATCAGAGGTTATTTGTGATAGATTAGACCATCTTATAGGATTCATTCTTGAGTGGGAGGTGTATCACTATTATATTGGCATGTATTGCCATCAGTTTTTAGCATATGTATTTGCCATTATCTTTGATTGGATCAATGATAGGTGGTGACATGTTACTCATTGTCCTTTTTCTATTGGTTATCTTCTTTGTTTGCTCAGTTTACAAGGGACACTCTATCAAATTTCTTCAAGGATTCTTTACATCTACTTAGTCAATTTGGAGACATAGTGAGCATGCTTATGCTCATAGTTTTATGTGCATGCTAGATGCATGATTATGTCGCAAGTGGTTCACATGTTTCCTTCTCCAGCAAGACATATGTGATGTGAGTTATGCATATGGATATGAAAGTGTGATCCTATTGGTGATAGAGTATTGTTTCTAGTCTCTTGTTATATTTATGGTACTTTGATTACCAACAAGGTGTCTTCTCGGTTTGATGGCACTGACTTTCCAAGATGGAAAGATCAGATGTGGCATAAATTGGTTCGTGTAGGGTTACACATGTATGTGCATAGAGATGCATAGAGGCCATGTGACATGCCCGAACACATATGGATGGATATGGATGCATTGGCCAGCTCCACTATCATATTACAACTTGTGGATTCTATATATGAGTCTGTTATGTATGAGGAGATGAGTAGCACATTATGGGAGAGACCACATGATATGTATGCGAGTCCATTGACTCATGTGAGACATAGATCACACCAACAACTTCAATGTTGGCATTGCGGCCATGAGGGCCATATTCAGCGATGTTGCTTCAGGCGAATGTGATGACAATGTCAGAGATATGCATGTGATGTAGGTTAGGTAGTGATTTTAGGAGAGTCTATGGCAGTTGATTATGCTAGTGATGGTGATATCACTTTCTCCTATGGTTCATCTTAGGATTCATCTGGTTCATTGGATAACACACATATGGCTTGGTTGCTTGATGCATTAGCCAATTTTCATTTTACTCCACATCCTGAGTGGTCTCGTTGATTCTCAGGTGAGAATTGTGGATGTGTGCACTTGCCTAATGGTACGACATATGATATTGAGGGTGCAAGAGATGTATGGCTTATGCTACCTAGTGGAGCACCACTTATACTTAGACATGAACGTTATGTGCCTTCATTCCCTATGAACTTGATTCAATTAGCCAGTTACAAGTGAGCACATGTTATGTATTCCTTGGTGAGCATCATTTTCAGTTGTAGTTGGGATGGCTTATGCTTGTCAAAGGTGTCAAGGTTGGACACAAGTATCCACTATAGGCACTTCATGTGAGAGATAGTCATGTCTCAATGCGAGTTTAGCCTTATGTGTGGTGTGAGACTCATTATGTCTCATTTTGTCTACCTATAGATAGGTCTATTGACATTCTTGATGCACATGTATTGCATGATTCGGATGCTCAGATGGATGCACATGTAGAGCATGTTTTGGATGCTCATGATGATTATATAGAGCATGATTTCATTAATCATGTGGATGCTCTTATGGAGCACACTTCAGATGATCAACTAGATGCTTTAGAGCTGGATGCTGATGTAGAGCATTATGATGATAATCAATTAGAGTTTGATCATTAGTTTGATCTTGGTGTTGATGTTGGGCAATTAGTTCATGTGGAGTATGATGATACAATTGGTGTGGTAGAGCAGGATTGCTCTCATGGTACATAGTGTATGATAGAGCAGTGTAGCTCTTAGGCTGCACCACTAGACACATCCTTGTTTGAGAGGATGATTGATTTAGATGTTGATGAGTTACCAATCATGCAATCATTCTTGGATTTTCTCATGCCAGATGTTGGCACAAATATTTCAGGTCATGTTGGTCTCGATGATGGCGCTTGGGATGCCTTGTATACAAGTATGGCTAACATGCTTAGGTTAGCTAGGATAGCACATGTTTTGCCCGCATTGGAGAGTTTGATGTACGAGTTTTTCTGCTCGAGACCAGACATTGCAGTTGTTATTGGAGCACTTGCACTTGGAGTTATCAGTCGTCCCATGATTGACATAGGCATAGAGTGAGTGGGCACTTTGCAGGAACTTCATCAGTTCTTGCATCAGTTAGATGTGAGCTCAACTCGTATCCATATGAGTCAAGAGTACTTTGAGGTGCATGGATACACCTTGTTTGAGGCAATTGGTGTAGGTTGATTACTATGGGTAGAGATCTAAACTCTTCATATACATTATTGTATAGTCCTACATCATTCTTTGTATGTGTTATCACTTATGGTCACATTGACCCTTAAGTGAGAGATTGTTGGGGGTGTAAGGATCATGTGACCTTACCCCTATATTCACATATATACATCATTTATAAAGCATTGCCTCAACAAAGATCATTATGTGGGTTTCGAGGCTCCCACACATATGTGCTTGTCTCTCATTGCCTCAACGAAGATCATTATGTGGGTTTTGAGGCTCCCACACATATGTGCTTGTCTCTCCTCTCCTCTCTCTCCCTCCATCTCCTCCTTTCTCCTCTTGTTCTGCACACCAAAGCCCCTTAGGCTTATCCTCTGATGTTACTTACTTGTGATGTAGCTTGCTTTCCCAACTTAGCTATCATCTTTTCCAATCTTTCTAATAATCCATCAAAGTGTAATCGTGTTTTGGATAAGGTTGTGCAATTGTAAAAATGGTTGGCCTCAAACATGGTTTGAGCTAATTCTACCATCTTTTCACAAAGCTTGGTTCATTCAATCTCTAGGTGAGCTCTAGGGTAACATTTTTCATGTTCTATCACATTTGGCCCTTCTTGAATTCTGACCTAATATGCTTTAAGCATCATGTCTAAGTCTTTCGGAGTGGGATCTGCTAAGAATGATCCTACTCTAGGTGGTGGTGGGGTTACATGAGTTTGATTAGATGGTGATGGTGATGGCAGTGTTGGTGATGCAAGAGTGTGTTTGAGATAAAATCTCAATTATATTGGCTTTTGTTTCTCTTAAAATTTCCTCATGTTTGCTCATCTTCTTCAAACATTGCCTTTTCATTCTCTCACAGCTCTCTTTCCAAGCTCTTGTCCTTTTCTTAGTTAGACTCTGAGTCTCACTAAACTTAGAAATCTTTTCTTGTCTTAAGCCTTGTTTCTATTGTAATGCCTAAGCTCTAATGACTACTTGCACTAGTGTAGTTGAAGTGACACTTCCAATAGAATCTACTACTAGTCCAATGATATTAATAGGAGTAATCTTTGACACATTGTTTGGGTTCTTAGGACATTCTTGTAAAAGGTGATCCTTCCCACAATCTAGACAAAAACCTTGAATTGTCACTGATAAGGGTTGCATAGGTGCAGGTATAGGGCAATCACAAATGAAGTGATCTCCCTAGCATATGTAGCATGGTCCTCTCAGTGTTCGGGGTCTTATTTGTCTCGGTTGGGGCCTAGAGTTAGGATTCGTGCACATGACATTAGAGTATTCTAGCTCCCCACTAGGTTCACTAGGGTTTTTGTAAGGGCAAGTCTTGTTATACTCTGGTGACTCCGTATAGTAAGCCGACGGACTGTCGATATGAGTCAAGTCAAAACTTATCATCCCGGTCACTTTTTGAAATCAATGATGATGTTGGCACTAAAGCTCTATTCAAATTTTCTTCAGTAGCTACATACTCTATTGGGATCACATTGGCTGCAAGTGGAGGTTGTTAAATTAACATTGATTGAGGCCTTTGTTGACCTTGATAGGGTGGCTAGTAGGATTGCTGAGGCCTAAAGTATTGTTTTGGTGGATATTGGTTCGGGTTTCTTTCTTGTTGTTGATGTAGTTGAGGGTAGTGTTTCCTAATCACTTGCTTGTTATATGGGCGCTCTTGTGTGGCGTGGTTAGTGTACCTCCTTTCTATTGTGAAATAGTGGATGTTAGGGTTCACTTGGGGTTGAGCCATGATTGGGCATACATTAGCCATATGGTCTCCTCCACACGTATAATATCATTTCACTGGGACAAATCTAGGCATATACTTGCTAGAGACACCTAACTTCTAAGCTACCTTCTCTACAAGTTCCTCGATAGATGTAGATGGTTTGGAGGTGAGGCTAGTAGAGCTATTTGAATCTTTATAAATTCTTGAAAGCTCTAATTCATCACCGAAATTATCTTTGATGTCTATATACATGTGTACACATCATTTAAATGGATCTAGGGTCCTTTAAGTACACATAAGATCTCAATTTGGTACTTAAAAATCCACTTAGGAATAAAGCCACTTGTTGGGCTGGTGTGGGTAACTCTAGAACAAGGCATCTCTCTAAGTATTGTCTAAACCATCTTCCTATGAGTCGAACTATTTCCTTATGTGTTTGTTTGAAGCTATGTATGAGAGATGAGGTGTTGTGACTAATACCACTTTTAGAAAATTCAGTGATCAAGGCATCCAATAGTTGGTTAGTGCTTTTGAATTGCCTTTAGTGAAGTGGTTGAAACCAAGTCAAGGAAGTGTTCTTGAGTGCTAGGACAAAAGCATTGTATTGAGTGAACAAGTCTTCAAATCCTTCAACTCTCAAAACCTACCTAAACTCTGCTACGTGATCGTATGGGTCTCTTGTGCCATCGAAGCAGTTCTTCATTGACTTAACCAATTGTGTAGGCCTTAAGATCCTAGGATGTTCTCTGGGACTTGGAAAGGGAAACACATCCATGCCTCTTTGAGGTCTTGGGCATCTATGCTTCTTACTATCCATTGTACTTGTTTCTACTCTAGTTCTTTCTCTTCCAAGTGCAAAGCTTACTTCAGGTCTATCTATACTCTTGCCCTTCCGAGTTCCATGAGATTGGGAGGTTCCAGCTCCTTGGTGGCCAAAAGAGACATTCGACCTTGGTTGAGGAAAGAAAAATTCACCCTTCCAAGTGTAAGCATGCCTATCATGCTCCGAAACCACAAACACTCTCGTAGGTGTTGTTTAAGTAGACCACCTTTACTATTGTATCAGGATCTTTAAATTCATATCTGGTGATTGTCCGAACTTTGCTAGGCTAGCCAATTTTATATCTCTATAATAACTCATGTGTTTCTATGTTTAATTGTAAGCCTATGCTCTTATTATCTTGGGGGATCAATTCTGGGGTAATGACTCTGGTTGAGACTAATTTGCTTGTAAAGGTCCCAGGCTCTCCTCTTATGTATCCTTGTTCTAGGTCTTCAACCTCAGTTTCTAGAATCATAATTCCAAATTCATTAGTTTTATCAAGTAAGCTTATAACCACATACATGGTTCCCTCTTTATCAATGTATGAGCCTTCTTCAAACTTGACCACTAGGTGTTCAAGTCCAACTGGCTGATCTGGGTTCCTAAGTTGGACAATAGACCTTCTTAGAGTGTCCTCATAGATGCAAGAACCTAATCAATTGTTCCTAATGTACTCCAATTGAGTCTTGTGTGACCCTTCTAGATTCTCTAGGTATGCCACACAATAACCTCCTATTGGTCTCTCTATGCTATATGACATCTCTAACTCAGCACAAAGGGATAATCATTGAGTTGTTGAGCCCATGACATAACTGTATGGTTGACACTAGCCTCCGAAGATCTAGCACTTTGTTTATCCTCGTCTAGATGTCTACCTAATATAAGGTTCATAAGCCATATCGATTAACCTCAATTTCTTGAGCACAACCACATTGTGATGTTTTTTTTGTACTAATCACTTGTTCTTTTTATTTTACTCGGATTTTCAATTCTTGTCCACTAATTTGTATCGTAAGGAATACTTGAGTTTTTATTTCACTTGAAGTTTTTTTTTACCAATTTATATTCTTTTCCCTTATGTTTTGTGGCAACAGTATCTTAACTATACTTGCACTTGATTAATTAGGGTTTTTTGTACTTATGTCATGCTTATCATCACCCTAATTAGTTAATACTATTGGGAGTGATGATTGAATGCACTCAAGAAATGAGTTGATGCTGCAAAACCTGCTTCACACCGGCCCTCTTTTGACTCCAGATATGCTTAGTAGACTCCTTGAGCTTCCAAATGATACCAAGATATGCTATATGTACTTTGGAAATGAGTTGATTAATGATTAGATCAAAACAGACTACTTGTGACTTCAAGAATCCTGAAAAACTTGCTATTTTGGTATTGACGCCTGCTCAGAGTTATGCTCAGTATGACCAGCACACTTAAAATTGATCTAATTGCTTTTGGACATAATCAATTAGCTTAACAAGCTTTCATTTGCAAGTGGAATGAGAGGAAATTACAAACTACACTCTGAGAAATCAATTTAGCAAACTTAGGAACATCCCCGACATTTTAGGAACTGTATAGAGAAATACCAGAGATCACTTCGAACGCAATTTCTCCCCGATAATTGATCCAATGACCTTAAAATTTTGTAGGCATATAGTATGCTTCCAGCTTGTTCCAATGTGCTTTGAATCATCCAATTTGGTTCAGTAGATCTTGAGATATGCCTCTTGGAAGTTGACAGAGTTGAAGAGTACACTCAGACAATAACAGAGATGATAAATATGAGTATATGTATTAGATCTATTGATTGTACATTCCCATTGGC
Source organism: Ceratopteris richardii (assembly GCA_020310875.1). Lineage (NCBI taxonomy): Eukaryota > Viridiplantae > Streptophyta > Polypodiopsida > Polypodiales > Pteridaceae > Ceratopteris > Ceratopteris richardii. The sequence goes on from CM035438.1 coordinate 55,238,752, forward strand.
ATAGAATGTAATGCTCAATGGTACTCAGAGGTGTAGGCTATGGTGTAGCTCACACACACTCAATGAATTACTCAGAAATGCCTCGGGAGGAGTGAAGGATTAGTGAGTCTAACCCGCGAGTTTTTTCCACATCTTTTTATAAGAGTTGATTGGTCATTTGAATTTGATTTCAAACTAATCTCCTAGAATCTTTCACCTAAAAGTTGATTGAGATATTCTCTCAATCATTCACCCACTCAATCAATCAAATGTTCCACGACTTTCTCAAGTAGTTGTGATTACAAGATATTCCCAAGTCACAATGACTTTTACAAAGAGTAAAAAGTTAGAACACATAAGCATGAGTTCCTATGGCTCATTCTTCAAGTGATATTTCCATGAATTAACCCAAGCTAGGCTTCCAAGGTCCAAGCTTTATGTTGAGTCTTCAAGGTTGATATCAAAGCCAAGTGTTAAGGCTTGAATTACACCAACAGCTCCCCCTCAAGCCAAACACTTTGGCTCAAGTTTTTATCTCTAGTCTTCAATTACTTCCTGCAATCCAATCATGGATTTGAATCTGCATAGCTTGCTTCCATCCAGAGCTTTAGTAAGCAAATCTGCACATTGCATATTAGTAGACACATATGACAATTGAATATCTTTGCTAAGTAACTTCTCCCTCACATAGTGGTAATGAACCTCTATGTGTTTTGTCCTAGCATGATAAATTGGATTAGCTGCAAGGTGAAGAGAACTTGTGTTATCACCAAATATGATTGGTGGCCTTGTGTATAGGCCCAATTCTGAATATAAAAGCTTCAACCATATAGCTTCTTGAGTGGCATTTGCTAGCCCTCTATACTCTGCCTCAGTAGATGATAAAGCTACTGTGGGTTGTTTCTTGGATGACCAAGAAATTGGTTTATCACCTGCAAAACATATGTAACCAGATGTGCTTCTCCTGTCATCCTTGCAACCTGCCCAATCTGCATCTGAATATACCTTAATATCAATGTCTGATGAATAAGGAAAGTACAAACCATGATGTTGTGTTCCCTTTAGGTACTTTACTATCTTCTTTGCTGCCTCTAAATGAGGTACTCTTGGTTTATGCATAAATTGGCTAAGTACACTAACACCATATGATATATCAATCCTGGTTAAGGTAGCATAATTAAGACTACCTACCATACTTTGGTAACCTGTAATATCTTGGAGTTCTTCCCCTTCATGAGCACTGAGTTTGTGGTTGACCTCCATAGGAGTGCTTGAGACTTTAGCTTCCTGCAAATTAAACTTCTTGACCATGTCCTGAATATACTTCTTCTGAGTAATAAAGATACCTGTATTTGTATAGACCAATTCAAGTCCTAGGAAGTACTTCAATAATCCAAGATCATTAATCTTGAATTCCTTCATCATTTGTCCTTTGATGTGTCTAATTCCCTGAACATCATTTCCTGTAATAATGATGTCATCAACATAGACACACAAGTATATTACCTCTGAATTGTTCCTTTTGATAAACAATGAAGTATCTGCTTTACTCATTATGAATCCTTGGTCTAGGAGGTAGGTTGTCAACCTGTAATTCCATGCTCTAGGTGCCTGCTTCAATCCATACAGAGCCTTCTTCAATTTACAAACATGATTTACCTTCTTGGGATCTTCATAGCCAGGTGGTTGTGACATGTAGACTTCTTCAGATATCCATCCATTCAAGAATGCATTCTTCACATCCAATTGGTACATGTTCCAATTCTTGGATGCAGCTACACTCACCATAACTCTGATAGTTGGCATCTTGGCCACAGGAGAAAATGTCTCCTCATAATCAATGCCTTGGGTTTGTGCAAACCCCTTGGCTACCAACCTAGCTTTATATCTGTTTATTGTACCATCTGAATTCCTTTTGAGTTTGTAGATCCATCTGGATCCTATCATCTTGATAGATTCCTTCTTGGGTACCAATTCCCAAGTGTCACTCTCCTTGAGAGCTTCCATTTCTTCATCCATTGATTCCTTCCATTCTGGTTTAGTGATTGCTTCTTCAAATGTACCTGGTTCTTCATTCAAGAGATCCTTTGCAAGATATACAGAATGCTTAGTTACAAGAGAAGTATCATACCCATATCTAATAGGCTTCTTACTTCTCTCTGAGATCTCCTCATAGCTTGAGTTGAAGATTCTGGTATATCCTCAAGCTTCTTCATCTTCATTTTCCCTTTGGATTTCCAAGCCTTGAACTCTTCAATGTTGATGGTGTCTTCATCATCTGAGCTTGTGTCCTCTTTCTGAATTGATTCTTCCTTGATAAGCTTGGGGAAGTCTTCTTCCATATCATAAGGTAGACTAACCTTCCTGCATTCATTTTCATACCATGAATCATTCTCATCAAAGATGACATCTCTGCTTACCTTGAAGCCTTTATTTGAGGGGTTGTAGAATCTGTATCCCTTCTGATTCAAATCATAACCAATGAAGATACATTTTTCAGCCTTAGGGTCTAGCTTTCCCCTTACCTGTGAGGGAATATGCACATATGCAACACAACCAAAGATTTTGCAATGATCCAAAGATGGTCTCTTACCATGCCAAGCCTCATAGGGTGTCATTCCATCAAGTGTCTTTGATGGTAACCTGTTAATTAAATATGTGGCAGTAGATACACTCTCTGCCCAAAGATAATTTGGCAATTTCTTTTCATTTAGCATAGACCTAGCTGTCTCTACAATGAGTCTATTCCTCCTTTCTGCTACCCCATTTTGTTCAGGTGAGTACCTTGTAGTAATCTCCCTCTTGATGCCTCTTTCCTGCAAGAAATCTTCAAAGTCATTGGAGAAGTATTCTCCACCACCATCTGACCTTAGCTTCTTCAAATGTCTACCTGTTTGATTTTCAACTAGTGCAAGGTACCTCTTGAAACAATTAAATACTTCATCTTTATGTTTCATGAAATATAAGACAGTCCACCTGCTATAGTCATCAATGAAGGACACATAGTACCTTGATCCAGATATGGATGGCTCCTTGCTAGGACCCCAAACATCTGTATGCACCAATTCCAGATAATCTTCATGCATAAAACCTTTCTTGGTATAAGGCAATCTGTGTGACTTACCAAATTGACAAGCCCCACACTTGTATATCATGTGTTGCTTGGATACATTAGGTATCCCAAGCACACATTGATCCCTGCTCATTTGTTTTATGGTCCTCTCTCCAATGTGACCTAATCTCTTGTGCCAAATCTCCAATTCTGATAGGGTTTGATCTTTATAGTTGTACAAAGCAATATTCTTAGCGTCTTCAAGTTCAAAGGTAAACAATCTACCTGATTTTTCTCCCTTGGCTATCCTTCTGAATCCATGTCTTGGATCCTCCACATATGCACCATGTTGAGTGAACCTGACCTGTAGACCTTTCTCCACAATCTGACCTACACTCATTAGGTTCTTGGTGATTGTTGGAACATACAATACTCTGCTCAATAAATTCTGATTACCATCACTAGCTTTGACATTACCTACTTTAACAACTGAATGTTTAGTGTCATCACCTGTCTGCACTTGGTGCTTGCCTTTGGGTTCTTCCAAATCAGAAAGTAATGCAACATTTCCAGCTACATGATTAGAGCAACCTGAATCAATATAGAATAAGTGATCATCATTGATACCTGACTTAGATGTCATATTCATGAACAATAGGGAGTCATCTTGCTCCTCTGCATAATTGTTGTAGTCTTTCCTATTTCTGTATCCACCTTGATAGTTGCCATTGTGATTGTAGTTGTTGTTATAATTATTGTTGTAGCCATGGTAGCCTTGAGATTGGTTGAATCTGCCTCTGCCTTGAGAGTATCCTCCTCTTTGGTGACCTCTTCCTCTTTGGTTCTTGTAGTTTTTGTAGCATTCATCTGTGGTATGGTTAGACAAGCCACAAATATTGCATGGAGATTGGTTGTAGGGTCTCCCCCTACCTGACTTACTTCCTCTGCCTCTACCTCTTGAAGATCTACCTCTCCCTGCATAGTTTGCTTGGGAGGTAGAGCCTTCTTCATCAACCTTTTTGTTTTTACCCTTGTCTTTAGCTTTCTTATCAGTGTATAGGGCAGAGGGATTGTTACCTTCTGATTGCTCTCCATTCTTTGTGATCTTTGCTTCATGTGTAAAGAGTTGTCCAATCAGGGTTGTTAGATCAGGTGCTTGGATGTCCATGTATAAGTCCATTGTTGTGGTAAAGCTCTCCCACTTGTCATCTGCCTTTAGTCCATTGATTACTTGTCTGACTATTTGCTCTTCCTCAATTTCTTCTCCAACACTTGCAAGTTGGTCTGCAATGTCCTTGACTTTGGTAACAAAATCTGAGACAGATTGCTTTGATTGCTTCCTAAGAGTTGTAAACTCAATCCATAGCTGATTCTTTATGGCCCTTGTGCTTGATGAAAAATAAGTTGACAAGGTTTCCCAAGTCTCTTGCGAAGTTTTGCAATTCCTTATATGTGGTAGAAGGAAATCAGAAATAGAGTTTAGAAGATATGACCTTGCCAAAGCATCTTTTGCACACCATTGATTGAGTCTCTCTTGCTCTTCCTTGGTGGGTAGGCCTCTAGCTTTGAATGAGGGCAATTCCTCATCTCTTGATATGAATCCAAACAAGCTCCTTCCTTGTAGATAGGTCTTCATCCTTAGAGACCAAGCTTGGTAGTTGTTCCTGTCTAATTTTTCAATGAAGGAAGGGAAACCATCACCCATGATTATCTTATATGCTCTGATACCACTGTTGGGAGTGATGATTGAATGCACTCAAGAAATGAGTTGATGCTGCAAAACCTGCTTCACACCTGCCCTCTTTTGACTCCAGATATGCTTAGTAGACTCCTTGAGCTTCCAAATGATACCAAGATATGCTATATGTACTTTGGAAATGAGTTGAGTAATGATTAGATCAAAACAGACTACTTGTGACTTCAAGAATCCTGAAAAACTTGCTATTTTGGTATTGACACCTGCTCAGAGTTATGCTCAGTATGACCAGCACACTTAAAATTGATCTAATTGCTTTTGGACATAATCAATTAGCTTAACAAGATTTCATTTGCAAGTGGAATGAGAGGAAATGACAAACTACACTCTGAGAAATCAATTTAGCAAACTTAGGAACATCCCCGACATTTTAGGAACTGTACAGAGAAATACCAGAGATCACTTCGAACGAAATTTCTCCCAGATGGTTGATCCAATGACATTCAAATTTTGTAGGCATATAGTATGCTTCAAGATTGTTCCAATGTGCTTTGAATCATCCAATTTGGTTCAGTAGATCTTGAGATATGCCTCTTGGAAGTTGACAGAGTTGAAGAGTACACTCAGAGAATAACAGAGATGATAAATATGAGTATATGTATTAGATCTATTGATTGTACATTCCCATTGGCATAGAATGTAATGCTCAATGGTACTCAGAGGTGTAGGCTATGGTGTAGCTCACACACACTCAATGAATTACTCAGAAATGCCTCGGGAGGAGTGAAGGATTAGTGAGTCTAACCCGCGAGTTTTTTCCACATCTTTTTATAAGAGTTGATTGGTCATTTGAATTTGATTTCAAACTAATCTCCTAGAATCTTTCACCTAAAAGTTGATTGAGATATTCTCTCAATCATTCACCCACTCAATCAATCAAATGTTCCACGACTTTCTCAAGTAGTTGTGATTACAAGATATTCCCAAGTCACAATGACTTTTACAAAGAGTAAAAAGTTAGAACACATAAGCATGAGTTCCTATGGCTCATTCTTCAAGTGATATTTCCATGAATTAACCCAAGCTAGGCTTCCAAGGTCCAAGCTTTATGTTGAGTCTTCAAGGTTGATATCAAAGCCAAGTGTTAAGGCTTGAATTACACCAACAGCTCCCCCTCAAGCCAAACACTTTGGCTCAAGTTTTTATCTCTAGTCTTCAATTACTTCCTGCAATCCAATCATGGATTTGAATCTGCATAGCTTGCTTCCATCCAGAGCTTTAGTAAGCAAATCTGCACATTGCATATTAGTAGACACATATGACAATTGAATATCTTTGCTAAGTAACTTCTCCCTCACATAGTGGTAATGAACCTCTATGTGTTTTGTCCTAGCATGATAAATTGGATTAGCTGCAAGGTGAAGAGAACTTGTGTTATCACCAAATATGATTGGTGGCCTTGTGTATAGGCCCAATTCTGAATATAAAAGCTTCAACCATATAGCTTCTTGAGTGGCATTTGCTAGCCCTCTATACTCTGCCTCAGTAGATGATAAAGCTACTGTGGGTTGTTTCTTGGATGACCAAGAAATTGGTTTATCACCTGCAAAACATATGTAACCAGATGTGCTTCTCCTGTCATCCTTGCAACCTGCCCAATCTGCATCTGAATATACCTTAATATCAATGTCTGATGAATAAGGAAAGTACAAACCATGATGTTGTGTTCCCTTTAGGTACTTTACTATCTTCTTTGCTGCCTCTAAATGAGGTACTCTTGGTTTATGCATAAATTGGCTAAGTACACTAACACCATATGATATATCAATCCTGGTTAAGGTAGCATAATTAAGACTACCTACCATACTTTGGTAACCTGTAATATCTTGGAGTTCTTCCCCTTCATGAGCACTGAGTTTGTGGTTGACCTCCATAGGAGTGCTTGAGACTTTAGCTTCCTGCAAATTAAACTTCTTGACCATGTCCTGAATATACTTCTTCTGAGTAATAAAGATACCTGTATTTGTATAGACCAATTCAAGTCCTAGGAAGTACTTCAATAATCCAAGATCATTAATCTTGAATTCCTTCATCATTTGTCCTTTGATGTGTCTAATTCCCTGAACATCATTTCCTGTAATAATGATGTCATCAACATAGACACACAAGTATATTACCTCTGAATTGTTCCTTTTGATAAACAATGAAGTATCTGCTTTACTCATTATGAATCCTTGGTCTAGGAGGTAGGTTGTCAACCTGTAATTCCATGCTCTAGGTGCCTGCTTCAATCCATATAGAGCCTTCTTCAATTTACAAACATGATTTACCTTCTTGGGATCTTCATAGCCAGGTGGTTGTGACATGTAGACTTCTTCAGATATCCATCCATTCAAGAATGCATTCTTCACATCCAATTGGTACATGTTCCAATTCTTGGATGCAGCTACACTCACCATAACTCTGATAGTTGGCATCTTGGCCACAGGAGAAAATGTCTCCTCATAATCAATGCCTTGGGTTTGTGCAAACCCCTTGGCTACCAACCTAGCTTTATATCTGTTTATTGTACCATCTAAATTCCTTTTGAGTTTGTAGATCCATCTGGATCCTATCATCTTCATAGATTCCTTCTTGGGTACCAATTCCCAAGTGTCACTCTCCTTGAGAGCTTCCATTTCTTCATCCATTGCTTCCTTCCATTCTGGTTTAGTGATTGCTTCTTCAAATGTACCTGGTTCTCCATTCAAGAGATCCTTTGCAAGATATACAGAATGCTTAGTTACAAGAGAAGTATCATACCCATATCTAATAGGCTTCTTACTTTCTCTCTGAGATCTCCTCATAGCTTGAGTTGAAGATTCTGGTATATCCTCAAGCTTCTTCATCTTCATTTTCCCTTTGGATTTCCAAGCCTTGAACTCTTCAATGTTGATGGTGTCTTCATCATCTGAGCTTGTGTCCTCTTTCTGAATTGATTCTTCCTTGATAAGCTTGGGGAAGTCTTCTTCCATATCATAAGGTAGACTAACCTTCCTGCATTCATTTTCATACCATGAATCATTCTCATCAAAGATGACATCTCTGCTTACCTTGAAGCCTTTATTTGAGGGGTTGTAGAATCTGTATCCCTTCTGATTCAAATCATAACCAATGAAGATACATTTTTCAGCCTTAGGGTCTAGCTTTCCCCTTACCTGTGAGGGAATATGCACATATGCAACACAACCAAAGATTTTGCAATGATCCAAAGATGGTCTCTTACCATGCCAAGCCTCATAGGGTGTCATTCCATCAAGTGTCTTTGATGGTAACCTGTTAATTAAATATGTGGCAGTAGATACACTCTCTGCCCAAAGATAATTTGGCAATTTCTTTTCATTTAGCATAGACCTAGCTGTCTCTACAATGAGTCTATTCCTCCTTTCTGCTACCCCATTTTGTTCAGGTGAGTACCTTGTAGTAATCTCCCTCTTGATGCCTCTTTCCTGCAAGAAATCTTCAAAGTCATTGGAGAAGTATTCTCCACCACCATCTGACCTTAGCTTCTTCAAATGTCTACCTGTTTGATTTTCAACTAGTGCAAGGTACCTCTTGAAACAATTAAATACTTCATCTTTATGTTTCATGAAATATAAGACAGTCCACCTGCTATAGTCATCAATGAAGGACACATAGTACCTTGATCCAGATATGGATGGCTCCTTGCTAGGACCCCAAACATCTGTATGCACCAATTCCAGATAATCTTCATGCATAAAACCTTTCTTGGTATAAGGCAATCTGTGTGACTTACCAAATTGACAAGCCCCACACTTGTATATCATGTGTTGCTTGGATACATTAGGTATCCCAAGCACACATTGATCCCTGCTCATTTGTTTTATGGTCCTCTCTCCAATGTGACCTAATCTCTTGTGCCAAATCTCCAATTCTGATAGGGTTTGATCTTTATAGTTGTACAAGGCAATATTCTTAGTGTCTTCAAGTTCAAAGGTAAACAATCTACCTGATTTTTCTCCCTTGGCTATCCTTCTGAATCCATGTCTTGGATCCTCCACATATGCACCATGTTGAGTGAACCTGACCTGTAGACCTTTCTCCACAATCTGACCTACACTCATTAGGTTCTTGGTGATTGTTGGAACATACAATACTCTGCTCAATAAATTCTGATTACCATCACTAGCTTTGACATTACCTACTTTAACAACTGAATGTTTAGTGTCATCACCTGTCTGCACTTGGTGCTTGCCTTTGGGTTCTTCCAAATCAGAAAGTAATGCAACATTTCCAGCTACATGATTAGAGCAACCTGAATCAATATAGAATAAGTGATCATCATTGATACCTGACTTAGATGTCATATTCATGATCAATAGGGAGTCATCTTGCTCCTCTGCATAATTGTTGTAGTCTTTCCTATTTCTGTATCCACCTTGATAGTTGCCATTGTGATTGTAGTTGTTGTTATAATTATTGTTGTAGCCATGGTAGCCTTGAGATTGGTTGAATCTGCCTCTGCCTTGAGAGTATCCTCCTCTTTGGTGACCTCTTCCTCTTTGGTTCTTGTAGTTTTTGTAGCATTCATCTGTGGTATGGTTAGACAAGCCACAAATATTGCATGGAGATTGGTTTTAGGGTCTCCCCCTACCTGACTTACTTCCTCTGCCTCTACCTCTTGAAGATCTACCTCTCCCTGCATAGTTTGCTTGGGAGGTAGAGCCTTCTTCATCAACCTTTTTGTTTTTACCCTTGTCTTTAGCTTTCTTATCAGTGTATAGGGCAGAGGGATTGTTACCTTCTGATTGCTCTCCATTCTTTGTGATCTTTGCTTCATGTGTAAAGAGTTGTCCAATCAGGGTTGTTAGATCAGGTGCTTGGATGTCCATGTATAAGTCCATTGTTGTGGTAAAGCTCTCCCACTTGTCATCTGCCTTTAGTCCATTGATTACTTGTCTGACTATTTGCTCTTCCTCAATTTCTTCTCCAACACTTGCAAGTTGGTCTGCAATGTCCTTGACTTTGGTAACAAAATCTGAGACAGATTGCTTTGATTGCTTCCTAAGAGTTGTAAACTCAATCCATAGCTGATTCTTTCTGGCCCTTGTGCTTGATGAAAAATAAGTTGACAAGGTTTCCCAAGTCTCTTGGGAAGTTTTGCAATTCCTTATATGTGGTAGAAGGAAATCAAAAATAGAGTTTAGAAGATATGACCTTGCCAAAGCATCTTTTGCACACCATTGATTGAGTCTCTCTTGCTCTTCCTTGGTGGGTAGGCCTCTAGCTTTGAATGAGGGCAATTCCTCATCTCCTGATATGAATCCAAACAAGCTCCTTCCTTGTAGATAGGTCTTCATCCTTAGAGACCAAGCTTGGTAGTTGTTCCTGTCTAATTTGTCAATGAAGGAAGGGAAACCATCACCCATGATTACCTTATATGCTCTGATACCACTGTTGGGAGTGATGATTGAATGCACTCAAGAAATGAGTTGATGCTGCAAAACTTGCTTCACACTTGCCCTCTTTTGACTCCAGATATGCTTAGTAGACTCCTTGAGCTTCCAAATGATACTAAGATATGCTATATGTACTTTGGAAATGAGTTGAGTAATGATTAGATCAAAACAGACTACTTGTGACTTCAAGAATCCTGAAAAACTTGCTATTTTGGTATTGACACCTGCTCAGAGTTATGCTCAGTATGACCAGCACACTTAAAATTGATCTAATTGCTTTTGGACATAATCAATTAGCTTAACAAGATTTCATTTGCAAGTGGAATGAGAGGAAATGACAAACTACACTCTGAGAAATCAATTTAGCAAACTTAGGAACATCCCCGACATTTTAGGAACTGTACAGAGAAATACCAGAGATCACTTCGAACGCAATTTCTCGCAGGTGGTTAATCCAATGACCTTCCAGTTTTGTAGGCATATAGTATGCTTCCAGCTTGTTCCAATGTGCTTTGAATCATCCAATTTGGTTCAGTAGATCTTGAGATATGCCTCTTGGAAGTTGACAGAGTTGAAGAGTACACTCAGAGAATAACAGAGATGATAAATATGAGTATATGTATTAGATCTATTGATTGTACATTCCCATTGGCATAGAATGTAATGCTTAATGGTACTCAGAGGTGTAGGCTATGGTGTAGCTCACACACACTCAATGAATTACTCAGAAATGCCTCGGGAGGAGTGAAGGATTAGTGAGTCTAACCCGCGAGTTTTTTCCACATCTTTTTATAAGAGTTGATTGGTCATTTGAATTTGATTTCAAACTAATCTCCTAGAATCTTTCACCTAAAATTTGATTGAGATATTCTCTCAATCATTCACCCACTCAATCAATCAAATGTTCCACGACTTTCTCAAGTAGTTGTGATTACAAGATATTCCCAAGTCACAATGACTTTTACAAAGAGTAAAAAGTTAGAACACATAAGCATGAGTTCCTATGGCTCATTCTTCAAGTGATATTTCCATGAATTAACCCAAGCTAGGCTTCCAAGGTCCAAGCTTTATGTTGAGTCTTCAAGGTTGATATCAAAGCCAAGTGTTAAGGCTTGAATTACACCAACAAATACCACTAGTTATATCGTATTGATGGAAAAACCCTCTATAGATCCCTTGGCTTCCTAATCCCACTTGAAGTTCAACACACTCTGTTGCTCAGAAAATGGATTTTTTATGAAAAAGTTCTGTGAGTTCAAGCTACTAGGCTTCGAACAGAAAAACAAAATCTCTCTAGGGATCCAAGACATCTCAATTGCTTGAAACACTTACCGAAACTCGCCTCAAAATTTGCAAAAAAATAAAAACCCTTTTTTTTTGCCAAATTGGTTTTCTATTGTGATAGATGGTGTCTCTCACAATGACATGTCTGTCGTGATAGAGAGTGTCTATCGTGATAGACGGTCTCTATCGTGCATGGATGTATGTCATGATAGACGATGTCTGTTGTGATAGATGCTCCCTATTGTTTGGAGTGGCCTTCTGTGTATCGTGATAGACAGTGTTTGTCATGATAGATGGGGTCTATTGTGGGATCCTATCTATCATGGATTTTAGTCTATCTCGATAGATGGGTGTCTGTCGTGGATTCCTGTCTATCACAATAGTTGGGTGTCTCTCACGGATTTCAGTCTGTCACAATAGACAAGTGTCTATCGTGGATTTTAGTCAGTCGTGATAGATGGGTGTCTATCATCTATTTCAGTTTGTCGTGATAGATGGGTCTCTATCATGGATTTCAATCTGTCATGATAGATGGGTGTCTATTGTGGATTTCAATCTATCATGATAAACGAGTGTCTATCATGGATTTCAACCTATTATGATAGACAGGTGTCTATTGTGAATTCAGTCTATCCTGACAGACCAAATTCACAATAGACACCTGTCTATCATTAAATTTTAGGATTTTTTTGTGACTTGGGATGCTCTAGTGGTGTGATTTATTGCACGATGCATGAAAACAAGAAATACTAACTTTCTCTGTCGGTTGCCATAAATAGATGTCTTTGTCTCAAAAAATTTGCATCGATCTATTGTACTTGCAAAAGTTTGCAAGGAATTCTCACAAACAACATGAAAATTGAATGCATAATAGCTCTCTCTCTCACTCTTTCGCAAAGGGGAATGAGGTTGGGAAGGGAATATGACCAAAAGACTAAAAATTGAGCGAGGAAGGAGATGGAGGTGGGAGATGGAGGTCACAACTCTACATCTTACCATCACACACGTGCTCAAAGTTGGCTCCTGGACAACGACACCAAATTTGGTGTCACTCCAACACAATGGTGATTATCGATGTGAGGAGATCCACATCATAATTGTCAATCCATGAAGACATGAGGGTGGTATGATGACCATGAGAAGTGGTGTACAAGTGAGTGAGTGAGAAGCACACAAGCATGCACACACATACACACATGTGCACACAAAACAAGAACAAAGAGTGGAACAATGGAATGCTTTGAATTACTAAAGAAATCTATTACAAAAGCTTCAATCTCTACCAAGCAAACCTAAAAAATGAGCTCTCTTGCTCTTTTTATAGTTTTCCACTAACTTTGGCCCTATCAAGACCTATTGTCGACCTAGTTAGAAATAAGGTTCTAGGGCTTATTTGAGGGTTCAAAGCAAATCTTAAAATTATGAAAATTGGTACATAGATACTTCTAATACTCCTCAAGCTTGGGGACTCCTAGGCTTGCACAAAATGGAGTCTAATCTACCAAAAATAGTGTTTACATTGTGAGTGTAGTGATAATAGTCATTGTTTGATGTAAAATTAGATTCTTGTGAAAAAGTGATTGGGCTTTATTGTCAGATTATGCTTGAATCTTGTCTCCTTATCCCTTGCTGCTCTTCTCTTTGTTCATATCTTCTTACGATCTCCTCTCTACCAAATCTTGATTGTTGGCCAACATAGATCCTTTGTGAAAAGGTCTCCAACATTATCCTATCAGGGCACATAAGCCAAACCAATACCTCTAGTAGAGAACCTATCCTTGACATAATGATAATACACATCCATGTCCTTTGTCTGAGTATGGAATGTAAGGTTTTCTTGCAAATACCAATGCACTCTAACCATGAAAAAAGATGGTGGTGGTAGAAGACTAACCAACACCCAAATCAACCAAAAGTTATCTGATCCCCACACACACTCAATAGTCACCATGAAAGTTGCCCTATACTTAGCCTCACAACTTGAAGTGGCCTAGAGGCTACTGTTGATATATTTAGGTAGTGATGTGTGTGAACACTCTAGGACCGCCGGGGCACTTTTTTCCCTCTTTAGGAGGTTTTTTTCCCCCAGCTTGTATATACGCCTATTGCCCTAATGGGCTACTTATCTTTGTACATTCTCTAGTAATACATTCAGTCTTGTGTGTTGTGCTCCAAGCTTCTTCTTCTTCCTTGTGCTGTTCGCGTGCTTCCGCAGACGTCTAACTCCAACAATTGGTATCAGAGCAGGTCGTTGCTTCTTCTAGGGCGCCGTCGACACTCCTCCGTTTGCAGTCTCAGATTCGCACAAAATTTGGTGAGCATACTCAGGGTGCTTCCGAGATCTGAGCTCGTTTCGGCCTCCGAACGCACTATCGCAGTGCTTGTGCAGGCTATTTCGTCCTTTTGTGCCAAAGGTATATACCAGTTTCTATTCGCCAGTTTAAGCGTCTCGAAGTCTGCTACAGGTCTAGCAGAACTCGTGTGGGCAGTTCTGTTCAACTTTTTGAGATACAGTCAATTTTCTGCATCAAGGTATTTTAGTCACCGGCCATGGCTGAAAGCAGTGATGTATTCCGTATGTTGGCTGTTGAGGATAAGTTGGATGGTACCAACTACCCATTATGGGCTTATATGATGCGACATGTACTGGTTGCAAAAGGATTGTGGAACATTGTGCAGGGTGTTGAAAGACGTCTTGTTACACCTGTAAGGACAGGTACTGCAAATACAGGTGTTGGAGCTGATGAAGATGGTGTCGAAGATGATATTCCGCAGATTCCTGTTCGTGCTACTGTTTCTGTTGCACCTACTGCAGAGCAGATTCGATGGGATGGCAGAGATGCCCAGGCACATGCATTGATAGCTTTGTCTGTCAAACGTGCCATTATTCCTCACATTCCCTCTTGCAGAACAGCAAAGGATGCTTGGGATACACTTACCACTTTGTACCAGGCTAGGAATGAGGCTCGTGTTGCTTACCTCCGAAAACAGTTGGAGAGTGAGCACATGAATGAAGGTGATTCGATGGACAGTTTTCTTACAAAGATCAAAGACCTGAAGGAACAATTGATTTCTGTTGATGAGGTTATACCAGATAGCTCACTTGTGCAGACCGTTCTGAATGGCCTTCCTGATTCATATCAGAGTTTTGCCTCTACTCTTCGATTGATGATGAAAGGCAATCCGAATGCCTTGTCATTTGAGGAATTAGTCTCTGTTCTGTTGCAGGAAGATCAGTCCAGGCAGAACAGGTCCATTATGCGTGTTGCAGATCAAGCTTTCCTGGCTAGTCAGAAGGGCAAAGGAAAATGGAGCTCTTCTACTAGTAAGCAGAAATCTGCAAATGCTGCACAATCGAAGAACCAGGATAAAGATGAGAAGAAATCAGAAAAGCAGAAATTGTTCTGCAAGTACTGTAAAGGAAATGATCATATTATAAAGAACTGTCCAAAACTGGCTGCTAAAGAGGCAAAGAAGAAAGAGGCTGGAATGGTTGTTGCAGAGGCCTCTACACCAAAAACAGAGTCTGCAAATCTTGTGCAGGAAGAAGAATGGGCGTTTACTACTGTCTGCAGTTTTGACCCATCTTCTCATGATCAGTGCATGTCTGCAGTAGACTCAGATGTTTGGTACTTTGACAGTGGGGCGACCAAACATATTACCTCGCAGCGCAGTTTCTTCTCTTCACTCGAGCCTGCCCCTACAGGGAATACTGTCACATGCGCCAATAACTCCTCTTATCCTGTTATGGGAGTTGGTAAGATCATTCTGACTACTGCTGATGGTAGTTCTTTCACTTTGTCAGATGCTTTATTTGTGCCAGGGATCAAAAAGAACCTGTTATCAGTTTCTGCATTAGCCAAGATTGGCTTGGTTGTGAAATTCGTTGATGACAGGTGTACAGTCCATGATCTCTCAAATGGCGATGTGATTATTGCTTCTGGCATTTTATGTCGTGGGCTGTATAAGCTCATAGACTATGAAAAATCTGTGAATGATTCGGCATGTGCAGTTCATGATTCTCAGGCTATGTCAGATGCAAAGCTTTGGCATGCACGCTTTGGTCATCTGAATTTTGCTAGCTTGTTACGCCTGCAGAAATCTGAAATGGTGTCCTCTTTGCCCAAACTTGAGGCACCTGGAAAACATGTTTGTGAAGGCTGTATTTTGGGCAAAATGCAGCGTTCTTCCTTTCCAAAAGATGGTTCAGTTCGGGCTATGCAGAAATTGCAGCTTGTACATAGTGATGTCTGTGGTCCTATGCAGACACCCTCTTTTGGAAATTACCTTTACTTCGTGACTTTCATTGATGATTTTTCCAGGCATGCATGGGTATATCCACTCAAAGCAAAGTCCGAAGTGTTCATGTGCTTCAAACAGTTTTTGGTTTTGGCTGAAAATCTGTCAGCATGTAAAATGGGCACCCTCCGTTCTGATCGAGGGGGGGAATATATGTCTTCAGATTTTAATGCATTTCTGGCTGAACGTGGGATAAAACACCAGTGTACAGTGCCGTATACACCTCAACAGAATGGAGTTGCTGAACGAAAGAACAGGTCACTCATGGAGATGGCGAGGTGCATGGTCAAAAGTCAGGCTTTACCACATAGTTTCTGGCTTGAAGCTGTCATGTGTGCAGCATATGTACTGAACAGGTGTCCCACCAAAGCGTTGCAGTCTATCACTCCATATGAGGCTTGGCATGACCGCAAGCCATCTGTTGCTCATCTGCGTGTTTTTGGTTGTTTGGCATATGCATTAGTGCCTGAACAACATCGCAGAAAATTGGATGATAAGGCAGTAAAATGTATTTTTGTTGGGTACAGTTCTGAAAGTAAAGGCTATCGTCTGTATCATCCACAGACTAAACGCATTCTGGTTAGCCGTGATGTTGTCTTTGTGGAAGATGCTATTCAGCCATTGCTTTCATGTACTAAGGAGACATCTGTTAGCTCCAAAGACATGTATGATACTTTGATGCCTCTTTTTACAGGTGGACAGGCTAGCGCTGGTCCTAATGAGGCAACTTCTCAGCCTTTGCAGGTTTCATATGATGATGCAGATCATTCCATTTCTGATGCAGATTTACATGATGCACTTGTTGATGAAAGAGCTGATATTGAACAGGCAAAAACTATGCCAAAATGGCTGGTGCAGACTTTGCGTGACAGCAAATTAGATGCACCTTTGTCATATCGTACTCGTTCAGGCTCTCATAGTACCTCCTTTGCATCAGATTGCTATGCTATGGCTGCATCTAGTCTCTGCGATGAGAATGAGCCTGTTTCTTTTGATGAAGCACAAAATTCAGAAAATTGGATGGCTGCTATGCAATCTGAATATGATGCTATAATGAAGAATGGTACATGGTCTTTATGTGACTTGCCTCCTGGCAAGAAGGCCATTGGCACTAAGTGGGTATACAAGCTGAAGCGTAAACCTGATGGTACAGTTGACAGGTATAAGGCTAGGCTTGTTGCAAAGGGTTATGCGCAGGAAAGAGGCATTGATTTTGATGAGACCTTTGCACCTACATGCCGTATGACTACTGTTCGGAGCATTTGTGCACTTGCAGCCCATCATGGTTGGAATGTACATCAGTTGGACATTAAAACAGCATTTCTGAATGGTGACTTGCATGAAGAAGTGTATGTTTTTCAGCCCCGTGGCTTTGTGCAGAAAGGGCATGAAAACCAGGTGTGCAGGTTAAAGAAGGCGTTATATGGTTTAAAGCAAGCACCACGTGCTTGGTATGAGAAAATACATGCCTATCTGATTGCACATGGTTTTGAGAACAGTCCAACTGAAAGCACCTTATATGTTAAGCGTGCTAATGATGTGCTTCTAATCATTGTTGTCTATGTAGACGACATGCTGCTCACTGGTCCTCTTGAGAAACATATTGCTGATTTCAAGGCTGATTTGCATGCCTCATTTGAGATGTCTGATTTGGGGCATTTGCATCACTATTTGGGCATTCAATTTATGCAAGTTGATGGTGGAATGGCTTTGTGTCAAACGAAATATATTGACACATTATTGCAGCGTTTTGGCCTTGAAGACTGTAAGCCTATTGCCACTCCTATGGAGACAGGTTTACGATTGAGTCTTCATGATGCTTGAGATGCATTTGATGCTGTTCTCTATCAGCAGGCTGTTGGATGCTTGATTTACTTATGCATTACTCGGCCAGAAATTCAGTTTGCTGTCTCACAGATGAGCAGGTTTATGCATTGCCCAGGAGTCACGCCTTGGAAAGCGGTTAAGCGCATCTTTCGCTACTTGAGTGGTACTCGGCTACTTGGGTTGTTTTATCCCAAGGGGGGATCACTACCGCCAGATTTGCATGCTTTTTCTGACTCAGATTGGGCTGGTTGCTATGACACTCGTGTGTCCACCAGTGGTTTTTGCTTCATGCTTGGTAGCTCATGTATATCTTGGTTGAGCAAGAAGCAGCCTACTGTGGCCACTTCCAGTTGTGAGGCTGAGTATAGGGCAGCTTTCACAACGACTGTTGAGTGTGTGTGGCTCAGACGCCTTATGGCTGATTTGGGTGTTGGCCAGTCTTTTGCCACCACCATCTTCACTGACAGTCAGAGCGCATTGGCAGTTGCGAGGAACCCTGTGTTCCATGCTCGCACTAAGCACATTGAGGTGCATTATCACTATGTCAGGGAGAGGTTCTCTGCTGGGGAGATCAGCTTGGCATATGTGCCCACGCAGGAGAACATTGCAGACCTTTTCACGAAGGCTCTGCCTAGGGAGAAGTTTGAAGCTTTCCGCAAAGCTTTGGGCTTACTTCCTTTTGTGGAGTGATTTCCACATAGCTCGGCACTTCCTTATACATGAGTGCCAGCTCCTTGTTCACCGCATCACTCCCAGGGGGGATTTGTTGATATATTTAGGTAGTGATGTGTGTGAACACTCTAGGACCGCCGGGGCACTTTTTTCCCTCTTTAGGAGGTTTTTTTCCCCCAGCTTGTATATACGCCTATTGCCCTAATGGGCTACTTATCTTTGTACATTCTCTAGTAATACATTCAGTCTTGTGTGTTGTGCTCCAAGCTTCTTCTTCTTCCTTGTGCTGTTCGCGTGCTTCCGCAGACGTCTAACTCCAACAGCTACTTCTTGCTCAACCAAGATATGCATTATCCACCAAGCATGAAGCAAAAACTATTGGTGGAGACACGGGTGTCATAGCAGCCAACCCAATCTGAGTGATGAAAAGCATGTAAATATGGGGGTAATGGATCTTGCCCTTGTAATAAAAGAATCCAAGTAAGTGGGCACTACTCGAGTAGCAAATGATATTCTTAATTGCCTAACAATGCTTAACATCTAGGCAATGCATAGACTTCCTCATTTGAGAGATAAAAAACTAAATATCAGTTCGTGTTTTGCATAAGTAAATCAAGCATCCAACATTTTTTCAATAGATAAAAACATCAAATGCACAACATCATGAAGACTCAATGGTAAACCTATTTCTATGGGAGTGGTGATAGATTTGCAATCTTCAAGGCAAAGATGTTGCAATAATGTGTCAATGTATTTTGTTTGAAACAAAGTTATTCCCGATCAACTTGCATTAACTTAATGGCTAAATAATAATGTACAAATTTCCAAATTTGAATCTTAAAAGAGGCATGCAAATGAGCCTTAAATTCAACAATTTTCTTCTCATTAAAAGGAGTGAGCAGTATATCATTAGCATATACAACAATGAGTAGAAGTACATTATCTATCTACTTGACATATAAGGTGCTCACAGTTGGAGTGTTCTCAAAACCATTCGCTCGTAAGAAGGCATGTATCTTTTGATACGATATAATGCATTTATTAAGCACACCATATAATGCATTTATTAATGTGTGCACTTTTTTTCATGCCTTTTGTGCACAAAACCACAAGGGTTAAATGTTGGGTGTGTGTAGCAGTGTGAGACACACAAGAAGCAAACATAAGGAGCACAAATATAGAAAGACTCATGGAGAAGATGGATGGATGGAATAGATCTCCCTATTGATGATGATCATAACTAAATTAAGAGTTGAATAATATCCATAAGTACAAAGTACCACCATATATGAGTGAATCAAATTGGATGGCAAGATAGTAGTTCAAAAGACCAAGATAAGTGACATCAAAAGGATGCCACAAATCAGCCATAATAATGTCAAGTTTAACATCACATGATCCAGTCACAGAGAGTGGGCTTATAGTCAATGCCACGGTAGCTAATGCAACCATAGTACAAATGGTAGTCATGCATAAAGTAGGCACAAAAGTTTGCTCATAGTCAATGCCATATTGCTATGCATATCCTTTGACAACCCATCTAGATTTGTAGCAATCAATGCTACCATTTGAATCTCTCTTAATCTTGTAAACCCACTTTGTACCAATGGCACTCTTTCCTATTGGAAATTCGCATAACTCCCAAGTACCATTCCTATGTATGGAATCGATTTTTTATTGCATAACACCCATCCAATGTGGAATGTCACATGCAACTTAAAAAACTAAGTGGCTCTATATTAAATGTTGTTGCAATAAGGGACTAATCCACAAAATTTGTACCGTTTTATAGGCAACTCGATATGCCCAAACAATGTGATGTAGTTGTTTATCCCAATCAGAGTGTTTATTATTTACAAACTTTGTCAATACATTACACAAGATCTTGTTTGTGCTCTTTGCTTGTCCATTAGCTTGTGGATGATAGGGGGCAGACTTCTTGTGTATCACCAAGAAGTCTTGGAGAAGGTTTTCGATGACTTCATTCAAGAAGTGTGTGCCTCTATCACTTACTAACTCTATTGGTAATCCATATCTATTGAACACGTTCTCAAATAAGAACTTAGCCATTGTCTGAGCATCGTTCTTTGTTGTAGCTTTTACTTCTACCCATTTGGTTAGATAGTCTATGGCCACAATAATGCATTTATCATGTGAACCCTTAGTTGGGGGATTAATAGGACCAACAAACTCTATTCCCCACTTAGAGAATGTACGTCCTCCCATCATGGGTTTCAGTGGCATCTCATCCTTATGCATCGGATATCGAGTCCACTGACAAATATCACATCGCTTCACATAGGTATGTGCATCCATGTGAAGTGTTGGCCACCAAAGACCTGCAAACAATATTGTGTTGATCACACGGTCTGGTCCAAAGTGTCCTCCTGCTACACCTTGGTGGGAGGTCTCCAAGATCTTAAGATATTCACTCTCATGGACACACAACTAAGATATCCATCTTTTTCCCATTTGTATAGATTATCACCCATGAGTGCGTAATCTAGTGCTTCTTGTGCTAAGATCCATTGTCTGGCCAATGTCATTTCATGAGGGAATGTTCTCATCCTCAAAAACCTCACCAATGGTTCACTCCAATCTGGTATTAGAGACACTTGATATAGTGTAGCATACTCCACAGGTGGTCTAATACAACAGACTGGGCATTCCTTGCACAAATTATGGACATCTACTTCCATACTTGGCCAATACACACCTAATCTTTGTATGATCTAGAGGGTTCTATGTTTGGAGTAATGTTGCTAGAGTGCACCTACATGTGCTAGCCGCAACCACTTTGCATGCTCGTCTTCTTCTACACAACAAGCTATTATGCCTTGATCCGTGTGCTTGTACATGCGGCTTGCTAGTAGGTGATATTTTTGAGATCTCACAACTTCTTTATATTTGGTTTTGAGAATATGATGTTTAGGTCCAATGGTCAAAATAGGCACTATCATTTTGGCCCATTCAAGCACTACTTCTAGATTGAACAAGTAGGCATCAAGAAGTTCATCTGATACTCCCTGAGGGGACTCCCTTGAAGTTAGTCTAGAAAGGTGATCCGTCCTAAGGTGAGTCCTACCTTTCCTAACCACAACTTTAAAATCATATTCCATTGGTAAGAGAAACCATCTTACTAATATGCCTATATTGCAGGGTTTGTTCACTAGATAGAGTAATGTTGATGGTTTGTAAAAAAATTAAACTTATTTGCAAGCAAATAATGTCTAAACTTTTTAACCACATACACCATGCCTAAACCTTCTCTTTTAGTAGTAGTATAATTTCATTCAATCACATTTAATTGTCTACTGGCATAGGCTATTGGAAGATCCATGTTACCTTCACTAGTAGGTTGAGCTAGTACACACCCAATAGCATAATTGGATGCATCTACATGAACATGGAATGGCTTGTTCCAATCTGGTGTACTCAAGATTGTGTTGAATATAATCGTCGCTTAAGCTCATTAAGGAGTTTTCACATTCTTTTGTCCACTCAAAGTTGGTTAAGAGGGAGTACAGAGGCTTTGCTATGATAGCATACATATGAATGAATCATCGATAATAACCATAATGCCCCATGGAAGCCTCTACTTCCTTGATATTCTTTGGTCTCGCTAGCTCTGCAATAGCTCTCACTTTATCCTCATCTATGGATATTCCATTCTTTGTCACTATGTGTCCTAGAATCTTGCCTTGCCTGACCATAAAAACATATTTTTGTGAGTTCAAGCAGACGTGATATTCTCTACATTTGTTAAAGATTTGTTTGAGTTTAGGTATATGTGTTTGTCTAATTTTGGAATGAGCACAGAGATCATCAACATAGACTTCCAAGTTTTTCCTCAAGAACTCTTTAAACACATGGCACATCAGCCTTTGAAAGGTAGATGGTGCATTGGTAAGCCCAAATGGCATTACCCGAAAAGCAAATATACCCCACTTTGCAATTTAAAGAGATATTTAGAGGGATTTCAATTGGATATTGAGCTCACAATATAGATCTACCATTGTCCTCATATTGTGCAATCATTGATTGCCAATATCATTGTACTTTATGTGCATTAATAGATACATTTTGGTTATGTTTCATTTCTCTTCTCTGTCATGAACCACTCAAAATAATGAGCTTCTCTAATCCATTTCTCAGTGAATGCTTGATCATTTAAAGTGATTTAACTTGATAAAGATTCATTATTCTATCTATTTTAATGTTACAAATTTTTAGGTCAATAGATTCAATCATTATTGAGTAATGTGTAAAATAGTGCTCTACGGTCTGCATACTAATCAGCTCCTAAAAAGTCGAGATACACCCTAGATTTGCTAAAGATCATTCTCATCAGATAATTTATCATTTCAAGTGAGATAACCTCTGAACGTTAGCTACCTCAGTCAATTAGATATTCCCAAATAGATTTTGTCCAATTGTTACCAAGAAAGGACTACTATTCATTTCTCTAAGCAAGTGTAGTGACCAAAATAACAAGTTTTTGGCTCACAGTGAAACTCCAAGTTGTTTTGATCCAATGATGTGAGGATCGTTTCCCAAAGTACTTGGGTGATTATTTGTGGTTCTTGGAAAGCTTAAGAGGTCTAATTTGCACTCCTCAACTCATTTTAGGCTGGTCTGAAGTAGGAATTTGCAGCACCATCTCATCTCTAGAAGGTGTCCGCTATCTCCTCCAACAACCTAGACTTTGGAAACACACCAAAACATAGCCCTAGACACATTGGAATAGTAAAATTGATCTTGAATCATGGAATATCAGTGACTCTTATAAGATAAGCAATTTTTGTGGAAGGTGATAGATGCACGACCATTTGTTTAGTAGAGAGAAAAGTGCGTAATTCATCATACATGGTTGTTAGCACTCAAGGTCAACAATGAGGCACAAGAACGTGTCAAAGAAGTGGACACATAAGAAGAAGGAGCAAGTAGGGAGCTCCAAGAAGTACATGTCAAATTTTCAAAAGGAATCCCTATAAAAATAGTGATTTTCATCACTAAAAGCTATCGTAAATACCATTTCATATTCTTGTAACTCCATTTTGTTCAAGGAGAGGAATTCTCAAGCTTGAGGAGTATTAGAAGTATCATCCTACCAATTTTCATAATTTTTAGACTTCGTTTGAGCCCTCAAATAAGCCCTGGAACCTAATTTTTAACTAGGTTGGACACTAAGTCTGGACAGGGCCAAAAAACTATAAAAAGCACTAGAGAGCTTTTTTTTTGAGGTTGGCTTATTGTAGGTTTGAGCTTTGTAAGAGAGTTCTTTTGTAATCGAAGATCTTTCATTGTTCCTCTCTTTGCTCTTAGCTTGCACGCGTGTCTATGTATGTCTGTGCATGCTTGTGTGCTTTCACTGATGCACTTGTGCCTTCATTTGCTCATGGTCTTCATACTAGTCTTCACGTCTTCACGGATTGACAAGTAAAGGAGGTGGTGTTTATGCTTGAGCTACACCAAATTTTGGCATCGTTGCTGGGGAGAGAGCTTTGAGGACGAGCATTGTGATGGTAAGATCATAGATTTGCGACGTTGGAAGGTAAAAACTAGTCATTTTCTGTTTTTTTTTCTATTTTTCTTCTCCATCTTCATCATCATCACCATCTCCATCTTCATCCTCATAGAAGTTTTTCACTTTTCACTAGATTTTCAACATTCTCACCTCATTTTTCATTCGTGGGTGTGCAAAAAGAGGAGAGAGAGAGAGAGAGAGAGAGAGAGAGAGAAGCAAGGTGCTTATGTCTGTGCAAGTTTCTGTGATTTCCATGACCATATGCTCAAAGCACATGTCTCAATGCTGAAATTCGAAGTTCCTGCCAAAAATCTCAAAAAATTGCAATTTTGTGGTGAAAATCGTGATTTTGTGAAAAATTAAATTTTTTTGAAAATCACGATTTTCTTACTTTTGGAAATTTTCTTCTAAAAGCATCTTCAAAAAGAACACAATTTTGAGGTCATTCTTAGAATCGCGATTCTCTGGTTGTGCTCAAAATCGCGATTCTCTGGTTGTGCTCAAAATCACGATTCTCTGGTTGTGCTCAAAATCGCAATTCTCTGGTGGTTCTCAAAATTGCGATTCTCTAAGTTTTTCAAAAACACGATTCGTTGGTCATTCTTAGAATCAAGATGTTTTGGCGATTCTCAAAAAACACAATTTTCAATCAAAATCATGATTTTCAAGCCATTCTCAAAATCGTGACGTGATTTTTAGGTAAACACACGATTTTGAGAAAACACGATTTTCAATCAAAATTATGATTTTCAGGTACAACATGATTTTCAATCAAAATCACGATTTTCAGGTAAAAACACAATTTTGAGAAAAAACGATTTTGAGAAAACATGATTTTCACTCAAAATCGTGATTTTCACTCAAAATCGTGATTTTCACTCAAAATCGCGATTTTCTTGTCATTCTCAGAATCACAATTTTCATAAGAACATGATTCTCTCTCAGGATTGCGTTTTTCATAATTCTCACTCAAAATTGTATTTTTCACAACTCAGTCAAAATCATGTTTTTCATGATTCTCACTCAAAATCACATTTTTCTCGATTCTCTATCAGGATCGTGATTTTTGAGATTTCTCACGATCGCATTTTTTTCAAATTGT
Organism: Ceratopteris richardii; assembly: GCA_020310875.1. Taxonomy (NCBI): domain Eukaryota; kingdom Viridiplantae; phylum Streptophyta; class Polypodiopsida; order Polypodiales; family Pteridaceae; genus Ceratopteris; species Ceratopteris richardii. The sequence goes on from CM035438.1 coordinate 55,263,649, forward strand.
TCAAGATCACAATTCTTAGTGAAAATCGTAATTTTCAAGTGGTCTCAGGATTGCAATTTTCAATCAAAATTGTGAATTTCTTCTAATTTCTTGTTTGCGTGTTTTGACCCTTAGAAGCCTGATTGGACATAACTTTCTCATATGAACTCTGGTTGGGGTGATTTTGAGCAATATAAAGAGGAATTTTGGGACCACACCACAAAGCTTATGAACTTAAGATCTAGCAGACACTTAGGCAAGGATAGACAAAGCATTAGATCCTCTAAGGCAAGTGTCAACCATACAGCTAAGTCTTGGGCACAAAGACTAAGTGGTTATCCTTACATAGTACTAAGTTCAGACATAAGTGATTCAAAAATGTCTTTTAGCCTGGGGAAACCTATAGGCATCTTAGACACTCCCTATTTACAGACACCAGAAGGTCCCTATAAGACACAATTGGAGTATATCGGGACCAATTGATTAGGTGCTCGCATCCATGAGGATGGCCTGAGTCGATCAGTGGTCCCACTCAAAAATCCTCATCAATCCTTTGGACTTGAACACCTAGTGGTCAAGTTCAAAGAGAGTTCATACATTGATAAGGAAGGAACCATGTATGTGGTTGCCAACTTACTTGATAGGACAGATGAGTTATGAAATATCATTCCTAAGAATGAGATAGGAGACCTAGAGCAAGGGGACCTAGGACGAGAACCCAAGTTCCCCAAAGGTAAGTTTGTTTTGACCAAAATGATCACTCGAGATTGGATGTCCCAAGACAATAAGAGCATAGAACTATTTTTTAATAGAGAAATAGAGGAAGCCTTTTAGAGATTCAATCCAAATCAACCCAACCCAATAGTCATCATTTATGATTTGAAAGATCTTGAGATGCCAGGAAAACTTGTCTGTCTAGATCACACATCGAAGAGAATGTTCTTGGTATGAGAGCATGACAGTCATGCATACACTTGGAAAGGTGAATTAATTTTCCCTCCACAAAGATCTAATGTCACCCATGGCCTCCAAGGAGCAGGATCATCCCAAGCTCATGAGGCACAACAAGAACGCACAAGAGAGAGACCTAAGGTAAGTTTTGCACACCCAATGGTTTGAGACAGATTAGGATTTGAAAGTGAGAGACATGAAAGAGAGAGATATAGAGCACATAGGCACCAAACAAATGATCATGATTTTCCATTGCCTAGACCCCGAGAGTACCCAAGAACCCTTAGACCCTCTCAAATGGTCAGGGCAATGAAAAACTATTTTGAGGGGACAGGAGATCTTTATGATCATGTGGCCGAGTTCAAACAAGTGTCAAGAGCTGAACAAGTTGAGGACTTGTTCAGCCAGTTCAAGGCTTTTTGTTTGACTCTTAAGGGTACTACCTTAGCTTAATTTCAACCCCTAAATAGTCATAACTATCACGATATAGGTCAATTGCTAAATGAATTCATTGTAGAATTTTCCAAGAGTGGTATCAGGCATAACACATCATCCTTGATCCACAGCTTCAAGTAGACACGCCAAGAAATAGTGCGACTTGCAGGAAGACAGTTCAGACAGTACTTAGAAAGATGCCCTATTCTAGAGTTACCCACACCAGCCAAACAAGTGGCTTTATTTCTAGATGGCTTATTAAGCACCAAGTTAAGAATATGATCATATGTGTACTTGAAAGAGCCTAGATCCATAGAAGAGTGTGTGCGGATGTGCATCGACATAGAAGACAACTTGGGTGAGGAGCTAGAGTTATCCAAACTCTATAAGGATTTTGATAGCTCTACTAGTCATACTTCCAAAACCTCCACTGAGATAGATGAGATAGTTGAGCAAGTTGCCAAGAAGCTAGGAGTTCAAAATAGACAAACACCAAGGGTCACCTCATTGAATCGATGTTACAATTGTGGAGAAGACCACATGGCTAATGTATGCCGGATGATGACTCAACCCCAAGGAAACCCTAATGCTCCATACTGCACTATTGAGAGAAAATACACGAATCACATGACCCAAGATTGTCCCTAAAATAGGCAGACTATCAGACAAACGTATCAGTAATCTTACCAGCAACGTAGGTATCATAACCAATACTAACAACCATATTATAGACCACAACAGCAATATCATGCACCATATAGGCCACAACTAGTCCTAGGAAACCAATCGCCACCTTCTACCAATGTGATTCTAGTTAGGTATGTAGTGGTAGAGGAGAACTCTAATAGAGCATTGGTGCTCGTGACCGCTTTGGTCTCAAAAAATGACCCGCATGCCCAGAGTTGTGATTACTCCTATGAAGATTGTCCACAAGCTTATTACACAGAGTCACCTGAGCATAGTGAGACTTATCTATATCAGTATGAGGCACCACCTATGGAACAAAATTGGGAGCCCGAATACTCCAACGTCATGTATATGAATCCTAAGCCCACACTCCAAGCAAGAAAAGTGAGACCACAAGCCCCTAGAGGACCATGTTTTCGGTGTTAGGGTGACCATTTCATTCGTGAACATCCCCATCCACCAACTCTAGGACAAGGACAAGCAAAGAACATCTCCCAAGAGATTCTCCAAGGAACCCCTCTAATGTGCATAAGGTTACACCAATTAATGTGGTAGGATTAGTTTTTTTAAATAGAAGGAAGTTCAGCCTTAGCCTACTCTCCCAAACTTGTATTAAATAAAGGAGATGAAAAGTACAAATGAAGGGGGACTAGTGCCCATGGGACCCCCCAAGTCCCCAAGAGCGGGGGTAGAACTTACAAAGATTAGATGGCATTACATGGAGGTTAATCACCCTATCATCACCCTCATGTGGGGCCCACTTGGTAGGCTTAGTTGTGGATTCAAGTGCAAGTAGCATTAATGTGGCTCCTATAGAGGCAATTACTAGGGCCCAAGCCTTAAAACAGGATAAACTAGTTGAACAATCATAGTCAAGTGTAACTGGAGAGCATAGTAAAAGGAAACCAAGAACATGGAAGGATACCAAGTAGAAGGCCAATCGCAAGTGGAATTAAAACTTATTGGAACTAGAAGAAAGCCTCAAAGAAGCAAAAACAAAAATAGAAGACATTGCATCTCCAAGTTCCTAGCATGCTGAAGCTCCATCCACACCACCTCATCCCACCCCACACCCATTGTAAGTAGACCACAATCAGGGTCTGTTCTCGGAGATCCAACCCTAGAAGGCTTCGACATGATGTTCAAGGCCTACCAGGCTCAACTTCAAGAAAGACCAACAACTGCAAACCTAGACAAGAGTTACCCTCGAGCAAATTTAGAGATTGAATGGATAAAAACGTGCATGAAAATGGTAGAACTAGCTCAGGCTATGCTTGAGACAAGTCCATCGCTCAATCAAACAAACTCTGTCAAACCAGATTTGCATTTCCAAGGCTTATTAGAAAGATTAGACTAGTTGGTAAATAAGCCACGGGCTTCTTTACCTCCACAGGCTCAACCAATTTTTGAAAGAGAAAGCTCACCACCGATGAAAGTTTATGTTCGTGATTCCATAGATGATGGAGCAACTCTTTCAGTTCAACAATACCCTCAAGAGTTCTTGCAAGAAATACAAGAAGAGAAATGGTCCAAAGAGAAGGTTAATCCCCCTCCTATTCCTGAAATTGATGATCTTTCTTATTAGTTTCCCCAAGAAATTCCTTCCATTTATGGAGACCGAGTAGATCAACAAGAAGAGGAAAGATTAGATTTTGAATCTAATTCTTTATAGGAGTTTCCACAATTCACAAGCCCATGGGAATCTAAATGTCTTCATATCAGAGCTCCCACAATACTGGTAAGAAATAAAGACTCAGTGGTTCCAAGGAACACTAATGTCATGAAGAACACTAAGGTTCCGTGTCATCTCACAGTAGAAGAACTACTCAAAGTAAAACTAGAGCTATGGAAGCATGTGGCAAACCAAGTTCCATAACTTGATTCCAATATGCCAAAAACAGGCTCTAAGCAAAAAGTACCAGAGATACCTCTAGAAAAAATAGGAGACATGAGTGAAGGTGAAGAAGGTAATACTTATCTTCCAATCATCTACCAAGGTTACACAACCAAAGGGATCATAGATCCAGGCACAGGTGTTGCAATTGCAACCACCTCCTTGTGGAAGCAATGGGGCAAACCCACATTAAGACCAACTAGAATGAAGCTTAAAATGGCCGATGGCCATGTTGAAAGACCTCTAGGATTGCTAGAAGCAATTACTCTAATCAGTTGTGGTGTAGAGTTTGAGCACAATTTTCTATATGTGACTTTGGCTAAAATAATGTCTATGAGATGATCCTAGGAAGATCCTTCCTATGGCAATTGCAAATAGTACAGGATTTGGGAACCAACTCCATGTACTTGCAACACTTAGGGGTCACAACCAAGGTCAATTTGAAGGATTACACCTTCAGAGATGTACCACCCCTATAGTGGAATCCTATCCACAAAGTGAAAGAAGATTCTATCTCTATGCATTCTAAAAGTTCATCTGATCCATCCTCGATGCATGAAGATACTCACTTGTGGATGTGCACGGTCACTGAGGAAGAGGAAAAATGCCTAAAACCAAGAGAAGGAGAAACTCCTCCAAGAGAAAGAACAGTTAAAGACCCAACCTATGCACCGATGTTCTTTCTAGATGAGGAATTCGACCCTCATGGTTGGGCAAAAATCTTAGCCACCATGGACATTGCTCTCAATGAAGAACAATGGACATCTCATTGTAATGAGGAGGGTTATGATATTTCAATGTTCATGTGTTAGCCCATGCTAGAAGAGTGTGACCCTAGTTAAGTCATAGAAGAATAAGAGAATGATGATTATCTAGAGTCCATTGTGATGGATAGTTGCTTTGATTCAGAGAAGCACTATCTAGAAGACATTGGAGTATATACCCAAAAAGAAGAAGAACCTCTCACAAGCATTAAGAACATAAATTCAAAGGGTGGAAGTGAGGGTAGTCAAAAGAAAAAGAAATGAAAAGTAGTGAAATAAGAAGAGGAGGAATCATTGTTTGAAGTACCAAAGAACGTTCAAGAAATGTGAAGTTGAAGATCGAAAAATTTTGGTATGAATGCCTTAGAGAGAGGCCACCATAGGAGAAGCATATGATAATAAAGAAAAAACCAAAAAAAATGTTGTAGCCATTGAGGAGAATGAAGAGCGATGTATGTACATATGAGATGACCTAAGTGCAGAAGAAGAAGCAAGGCTTGTAGCTTTATTAAGGGAATATAGGGACGTGTTTACGTGGCACTATAGAGACTTGAAGGGAGTAGATTCGAGAATATGTTCTCATACGATCCCCATGACAGCTGACCCAAACCCACCAAACAAAAGTCCTACACATATAATGACGCTTATGCAACTAAAATAAAAGAAGAAATTCACAGGTTGATTGGAGCTGGATTCATCTATGAGATTGGGCATACTGAATGGGTGTCCCCCATTGTAGTGGTACCCAAGAAGAATGGAAAAATGCGTGTGTATTAACCTTAAAAACGTTAATGCCACTACAATTAGCGATAGTTATCTGCTTCCAATCACTAAACATTTATTGGAGCATGTTGCAGGCAAGGAGCTTTCTTGATGGATTTTCAGGTTAAAACCAAGTAGCCATTACCCCAGAAGATCAACACAAGATAGCGTTTGCCATAGAATGGGGAATCTTTGCATTTTGTGTGATGCCATTTGGGCTCACCAATGCACCTGCAACATTCCAAAGACTCATGTGTCATGTCTTCAAAGAGTTCTTATGAAAGAGCTTAGAAGTATATGTGGATGACTTATGTGCTCATTCCCAAGAAAGAAGATACAACATCCCCGAGCTCGGATACCATTCCCAAGAAAGAAGATACCACATCCTTGAGCTCGGATAGATCTTCAACAAGTGTAGAGAATATCGAGTGTGTCTGAACATCAAGGTATGACAAGGTAAAATCTTAGGTCATATTATTTCTAAGAATGATATATCAATGGATAAAGACAAAGTAAGAGCCATAGCAGAGTTGCCAAGACCAAGGAATGTTAAAGAGGTACAAGCCTTTATGGGCCATTGTGGATATTACCACAAATTTATCCACATGTATGCAATCATAGATAAGCCGCTTTATGCCTTGCTCACAAATTTGGAACAACGAATGCAAAAGTTCCTTCAATGAGCTGAAGAGACGATTGTGCATAGCACCAATAATGATCTCTTCTGATTAGAATAAACCATTTCATGTCCATGTAGATGCATCCAATCATGCAATAGGATGTGTGCTAGCACAACCTAGATGTGAAGGAAATTTAGATTTGCCTATAGCCTATGCTAGTAGACAACTAAATGCGGCTGAAAAAAATTACACAACAACCAAAAGAGAAGGCTTAGGCATGGTATATGTTGTGAAGAAATCTAGACACTATCTATTGGCCAACTAGTTCAATTTTTTCACTGATCATCAACCTTTATTATATTTGGTCAATAAACCTTGCAATAGAGGATGCTTAGTAAGATGGTTCCTCTTACTAATGGAATATGACTTTGAAGTTGTTGTTAGGAAAGTTCGGACCCACCTTAGGGCGGATCACCTTTCTCGCATAACTTCAAGAGAGGCACCACAAGGAGTGTCTCATAACTCCCCTATGCTTATTTGTTTCATTTAGAACTTGTTCCTAAGTGGGCAAAAAAGTTGGTACCTGTCCTAACCTTCGGACCCAAAAATAAGAATGTGAAAACAAGCAAAGATGAAAGTGTAAGATCACAAAAATGATCAAATATTGGTAGGAAGCATGTACAAACAAGATAGAGGGTGTATTAGCTTGTTGTGTTGAGGACGATGAACATAGAAGTTGGTTGCAACAAGCCCATGAAGGATTGCTAGGAAATCACTATTCTAAACAACGATCATTGCAAAATCTAAAGCATTTAAGAGTGCATTGGCCTAGTATGGACAAAGAAATACATGACTGGATTAAGAATTGTCCAACGTGCAAAGAGAGACCCCCAATGGAGTACGCTACCCTTTATCATTTGTCATTAATTCCAGATTGGAGTGCTCAATTGGTAGAATTTATGAGATCAGGGACACTACCCAATGAGGGCAGTCTAGCAAGAAAACGATGCATGGAGCAAGAGGCTCAAGACTAAAGAGGCAAAGATGGTTACTTAAGATTATGCTTTCATGAATCAGACTATTTGAAAGTCTTAGAAACTGCACATAGTGGTGTTACAGGTGGACACTTCGGTCCTGACCGAGTAATTAAGACCATTCTATTCTCAGGACTTTGGTCGCCCACTCTTCATATGGATGCACATACCTATGCGAAGAAATGTGATACATGCCAACATGCACAATATCCGATAAGAAAAGGCAAGATGCCTTTGAGGCCAATGATGGGAGGATGTGCATTCTCAAAGTGGGGTATAGACTTTGTAGGTCCTATTAACCCACCAACTATAAACTCCCATGTAGAATACATGATTGTAGCCACATATTACCTTACAAAGTGGGTAGAAGTAAAAGCCACAACAAAGAATGATGCTCAAACGATGGCTAAGTTCTTATTCCAAAATGTGTTCATGAGATATGGACTACCAATAGAGTTTGTGAGCAATAGAGACACACACTTCTTGAATGAAGTCATTGAAAATATTCTCCAAGAATTCTTGGTGATACATAAGAAGTATGCCCCCTTCACCTAGAAGCTAACAGACAAGCTGAGAGCAAACATAAGATCCTATGTAATGTATTGACAAAACTAGTAAATAATAAATTGATTGGGATAAACAACTTCATCATGTTGTTTGGGCTTATCGAGTTTCCTACAAAATGGTACTCAATGCCACCCCATTTCAGATGGTCTTCATATAGAATGTTGTGCTACCATTGGACTTCCTAATACCAGCTTTAAAAGCAACACAAGAGCATGAATGGAATGGACATTAACTGTCCTCCATGATCTTTGATCTAGAGCATTTAGATGAGACGAGGCTATGAGCGAGAATAGGCATCTATGCTGTAAAGAAGAGGCAAAAAACATACTTCATGCACACATCAAGGATAAAGGCTTGAAAGAGGGAGACCTACTATTGGTTTACACACTAAAGCAGCATGCTCATAAATTGGAAAAATGAGGATATGGACTCATGATCATTAATAGAATTTTCACTAGTGGCATGGTTCAATTGGCCGCTCTAGAAGGTGATATCTTTCCAAGCGATATTAGTGGATGTCGAGTCAAGCTATATCAAGAACCTCTTATAGAGGACATGCTAATGCGACTCAACACTGCCAAGAAAAAAAAAAGAAGAAGAGTTAAGGGTTAGAGAAGAAGCACAAGCAAAGGCCAGAGAGCACATTAGGCAAAATAAATTAAGGCAAGGAGGCCTAGATGTCCATCCAAAAGCCCTAGGATATCACATGGACATGTGCTAGACATCAGGTGTGAATGCTTCTCGAATTATCAATCGGCATCCCTTTGTGACCATAGAGGTAGGACAAGGAAAGTCTGTACAAATTGTGAGAGCATTGATTGACTCGGTGTAGCAAATAGTGCAATCAGACTCTCATACTGCCAAGATCTCCAATTCAACATCGAGCCCATAGAAGGCTATCTCATAGGGCTAGGAGGTGTGGAAACCCCTTGTTTGGGTGAGGTGGAGCTTCCCATCTACCTTCAAAATGCCCCAATGAGAGTCAAAATGCTAGTATGTCAAGATGAGGATCATATGGAACCACTTGTCTTGGGTCAAGATTGGATCTATGACCATGCGGTCAACCTAAACCTAAGAAATCAAGTTCTTCAAGTTTGGGTACATGAACAATGCATTACATTAGAATTAGAGAATTGCATGCTCACAAATCTAGATTTCACACATTCTCTTAGTTCTTCTCAGACTAATCTTAGCAAAAAAGATGTTGTATGTGCCCATAGCTCTATGTTCCAAAATAGCTCAATCATGGAAGAACAAGCTCAAAGGCAAGCGGCATCCTCCTCTTGTGCCAAGACAAATGCCCTCACAAAAACTTCAAAAAGGCAAGTGAGACATTACATGACAATCACTATATCAAATAGACAAAGAGATTTCAAGAAGGAAGTAGTTCCGGGCATGAACCAGATCTGGGTACAAAAAGGAGGACAACCACCAGCCTTGTCCCCATAATTTCCATCTAGGCAAGCCAACTAGGCCAGAAGATGAATGAAGAAGCTAGGAAAAGCTCAACCACAAGGTATCTGACAAGTTTGGGTGCCTAAGAAATTAGCTGCAGCTCAACAAGGACAAGTAGAAATATGGGTACCCAAGAACCTCTTACATACACAACAACCTATGCTCTCCCACATGAGAAACGTCTCAACAAAGGAGCCAAGGCGAGGCAAGGATTAGAACCAAACACCAAGACCAAAAGCAGACTAACTCACCTCTTCAACAAGATTCAGAAGACCAGCAACAATGGTATGGGTATGGAAGCCAAAAGTACTACTAGCCCCTGCAAAACCAAAGAACCAACCACATGGGGTACAGAATTTAAGAAACCATCTAAAGATGAAAAGCCCAAGGTGATCTCTATGCAGCCGAACATGATTCTCAAATGGATCCCTATAAGGAGGAATGATTAGTTGTCATCTCAAGGTCCAATGGACACCTCTAAGTATAGCTTGCATCAACGTCCCCAAGTAACATCAGAAGCCTCGACGTGCAACAACCATGTGCCTTTGGCATAACCTTGTCTTTTGCACCATTCAGATCATGCATTTCCAAAGTATGCATTCATATAGGGCCACATTACATAGACGTGCATAGACACACTAGAGAGTCCCAAGCATAAGAGAACATTGACATATGTCAATTATTTTTACTATTTCTAACATTTTTCTTCTTTTTTTGTGCCATTGTTCCCAAACAAAAAAAAGAGAGATAGAGAGAGGTTTTTCCCAGGTTTGGCTCATGGAACATGAATGAGTCATGTTTAGTTGAAGGTGGAACCATTGCTGACTGGGCATTTATCACCTTGGATAGAAGTGTGTCTCAGCTAGCAGACAATATTATTGTTGTCTTATCTGGTAGATGTCCAGAACTTGGCATGAACATGGCATCCACAACTATTGTTCCCCTTACCATGGTAGGAGGGAAGAGCTTGAAGGTCCGCAACTTGGGCGATGCTTAACTACTGTATGTACGAGAGCATCCAAGGAGATATCTACAAGGGGTAGTTTTGGTACCCAGAAAATCCTTCCCTTGAGCACTTAGCTCAAGACCCTTTTTTGTGCCATACTTATTCCAGTGCATTTTGCAAGTAAGCATGCATAGGTCCACATTACAAGGCCATGCAAAAGGCACATACTTTCTTCAACCCATGCACTAATGCACTTACCCATCATTCACTATGGGTTATGAGTATTTTGCATGACTACTATGACATCACCTTTGGAAGATCTAGAGGACATCACGGGGACAATATCAATACCTAGGAAGCAATTCAAGCCAAGAGTTGCTCCAACTCAACCTTGACAACCTCCTTTTGGGAAACTAGCAATTTTTGGAAGCTCAGAATGACACAGTCTCGCTGGAATCCAAGGAAGAAGCACATACGAAGTATGGACACTACCTCTCAAAGTGCTACATGGAACAACCCTTACAACAAGGGTTTGTCAGGGATGACAGACTCGAGAGGGGGGGAGTGTTAGCACTCAATGTTAGGAATGAGGCACAAGAACATGTCAAAGAAGCAAACACACAAGAAGAAGGAGCAAGTAGGGAGCCCCAAGAAGTACATGCCAAATTTTCAAAAGGAATCCCTATAAAAATAGTGATTTTCATCACTAAAAGCCATTGTAAATACCATTTCATATTTTTGTAACTCCATTTTGTTCAAGACAAGGAGTCCTTGACCTTGAGGAGTATTAGAAGTATCATCATACCAATTTTCATAATTGTTGGAATTCGTTTGAGCCCTCAAATAAGCCTTGGAACCTAATTTTTAACCAGGTCAGACACTAGGTCTGGACAGGGCCAAAACTAGTCAAAAAACTATAAAAAGAGCTAGAGATCTCATTTTTGAGGTTGGCTTGTTGTAGGTTTGAGCTTTTTAAGAGAGTTCTTTTGTAATCAAAGATCTTCCATTGTTCCACTCTTTGCTCTTACCTTGCATACGTGTGTGTGTATGTGTGTGCATGCTTGTGTGCTTTCACTGACGCACTTGTGCCTTCACTTGCTCATGGTCTTCATACTAGTCCTCACATCTTTGCAGATTGACAAGTAAAGGAGGTGGTGCTTATGCTTGAGCTACAATAGTCCATGGGGATACATGCTAGTATATGTACTAAGGGCATGGTGGACATAGAACAAGACAAAATTAGGAAAATTATCATTAATATGGGTAGACGGTTCATCAAATCAAGGAAACGAAGGAAATCGACAATCTCATGCTAGGAGCCTAGATGATGCACAATATCATAGTCAAATTTCTACAACAAGACAAACCATTGGGTTAAACCACCAGAAAAAAATTATTGCTTCATCGAAGAGAACAAATGAAAATGATCTACATGGAAAAAGAATTTATGGCCTAATAAATAATGATGCAATTTTTGTCATGAGGAAGGAGATAAGGAAGAGAGATCACACACACACTCTCACAATCAAAGAGGAACACACACGTAGATTGAGGCAAGGAAGAATCTTCTTCTTCTTCTATTACATAAAAGGAATGTACAAGAATGGCCTCAAACATGAATAGAAGTGCAATATATAAAGAATAGTACATAAGGAAAATCCTAATGTCCACAAATGAGTGACCTGGCAAGAAACAAATGTGCCATCACTCTCGGTAGATAAATCTAGTAAAGCTCAATGAAGTATCCTTGATATATACGAGCGTGACCACTATACATGTCAGAGAAATGAAAAAGTGATACGTGTCATCGTGGATCATCACATGTTGAGCTTGATATCACAACACTCCCCCTCAAGCTCAACATCATGTCCTCTAATCCAAGCATCTTGCAAAACTTCTTCAACTTTTTTGCTCCAAGTGTTTTAGTAAAAATATCAGCAACCTTCTCATCTGTCTTCACATAAACAAGATCAATATCACCTACTAATAGCTTCTCTCTAATGAAGTGATAATGTACCTCAATATGCTTTGTTCTAGCATGGAAAACATGATTCCGTGCTAATTGTATGCTTCTAAGATTATCACAATAGATGATGATAGGCTTTTGCACTTCCACACCTAAATTTGCAAGTAGCATCTCTAGCCATGATGCCTCACATGCTTCCATTGCATCACCTCTATACTCAGCCTCTATACTTGACAAAGCAACAATGGGTTGCTTCTTACTACTCCATGTAATAGCTGCATTCCCAAGAGAGAATAGAAAAACACTAGTAGATCTTCTATCTGGAATCCCACCAACCCAATCTGCGTCGGTGTATCCATGAACCTGCAAATCTACACTAGCTTCATAAAACAATGCATAATCCAAAGTAGCACTCACATAACATAGAGTGTGCCTTAGAGCATCTAGATGTGGGTTCTTGGGAACCTGCATAAATTGACTTTCAAGTCCAACCGTGTAGCTTAGATCAGACCTTGTAATTGTGAGATATATCAAACTTCCCACAATTTTTGGCATTTTTCAATGCTTCACCTAATGTAGTATTCAACTTCAAATTCTGATCGAATGGCATAGAAATTGGCTTACAATCAACCATACCATACTTTTGCAGCATATTCAAGGCATATTGCCTTTGCGACATCCATATAACTATTTCTATATGTATGAACTCAATGCCCAAGAAATAGCACAACACACCAAGATCTTTCATGTCAAATTTGTGCATAAGAAGTTGCTTCACCTCTTTAATGTTTTCTTCATTATCACCACCTACAATCAAGTCATCAACATAAATAGCCACAATTGTGATGCCATCATTACCCTTCCTTGCATATAGTGAATGATGTACATCACACATAGAAAACCCAATGGTGGTTAAGTAATCAACAATCCTTGCATGCCATTCACGAGGAGCTTGCTTAAGGCCATACAAAGCCTTTTGCAACCTGCAAACATATTCTGGATGCTTTGGATCTTCATATCCTTGTGGCTCATGCATGTATACTTCCTCCTATAACTCACCATGTAGGAAAACATTCTTTACATCCATCTAATGAAAATTCCATCCTTTTGTTGTAGCTAATGCAACAAGTTCTCTAACAGTAGACATTTTAGCTACGGGGCTGAATGTTTCCTCATAATCAATGTCATATGTCTGTGCATATCCATTTGCTACCAATTGTGTTTTGTACATGCTTATGCTACCATCAACATTGTGCCTTACCTTGTAAACCCACTTGTAGCCTATGGATTTTATTCCTTAGGGCAATGCAACTAGCTTCCATGTATCATTTCCATAAAGTGTAGCCATCTCCTCATCCACAGATTTCTCCCAATATGCATTTCCAATTGCATCTTCAAAACAAGAGGATTCACCATCTTGTATTACTTTTGTCATGTAGGCACAATGACGAGCCATGTAACTATCATATGTCAATCATTACACTGATTTCCACATCCTCCCATACCTTCTTGGTCGTCGGTCACTTCGCCTTGTATCATCTGCATGTGCCTTTCTTACTCTTCGAGTCTTCACAGAGGGCAATCCAAGTTCCTCATGGACTCTTTTCTGAACCGCTTGAATCTCCATCAACGCCTTCAAAACTTGCACATGTTTTACAACTAGTAGAAAGCTTTTCTTTACCTTTCTTCGATGTATTTGATGAATTTGTTGGACTGAAATTTCCATGCAATCTTCCACTCCATGGATTTGAGTTCGAACTATTACTTGGTGATTCATGTGGTCCACTCAAAAACTGAGATTCTACACTTGATTTTTCAACATTTTCTTTTTCCTTTGATTCAAGATTAAGTCCATCTTTGGCATCTACATAGAAGCTTGAGATTTCATCAAATACCACATCTCTGCTCACCTTCACCTGTCATGTGAGTGGGTTACAACACTTATACCCCTTTTGCTCAAGGGAGTATCCAATGAAGATACATTTTTATGCTTTTGGATCAAGCTTCATCCTCAATTCATTTGGAACATGTACATATGCAATACAACCAAATACTTTCATATGAGATATGTTTGGCTTTTTACCTCTAAACTTCTCTTCAAGTGTAACTTGATGTACAATAGCAGTCAGAGTTCTGTTCATGATGTATAGAGCAGTATGCATAACTTCTACCCAATAACAATGAGGCATATTCTTCTTAGCCATCAAAGCTCTTGCTATTTTTGCAATATGTCTGTTCTTGCGTTCAGCAATGACATTCTGTTGTGGTGTGTATTTGCATGAAAACTGACATCAAATTCCATGACTTTTAAGAAAGTTTTTGAGCTCATTTGACATGTATTCATCTCCTCCATCAGACCTTAATATATGGCTATAGTTTCTTGTCTGAGTTTCCACCATAGCCTTAAAATTATGGAAGCGAGTGGATGCCTCACTCTTCTCTTTCATGAAATATACCCATACTTTGCATGTATGGTCATCAATGAAAGTAACATAAAACCTGCAACCACCCATAGATGTGGTCTTTGTAGGACCCCAAACATCTGTATGTACTATTTCTAGTACATTCTCACTAAAAATGACGGTCTTGAATGTTTACCAAATTGACATGTTGCACATACCTTTTGCATTTCCACAACTTTGAAATTTGGTAGTCCATTGAAAATCTCCTTGCAGTGCATCAATTTTAGCCTCTACAAGTTTGCATGTCCAATTCATTTATGCTAGATCTTTATATCAACAATAACTGCTGCACCTTTTGCAAACATGGTTGCATTAGTTTCAACAATTTTCATACTTAAGGTGAACATCCTACCCACTTTGTTTCCTTTGACAATCAATCTTCCACCCTGTTTGTACTCTTCTACATATAGCCCATCAACATTGAACCTAAGTTGTAATCCCTGGTCAACCATTTGTCCAACACAAACTAGATTCTTTGTTATATTTGGAGCATGCAGCACATCAGCAAGATGTTTTACCTTTCCATCCTCCATAGATAGTGCTATGTTTCATAAATGCTCGATAGGGTGTGATGTGTCATCACCTGTTTCAACATATCCAAGAACTGGCAATTTTTGCAAAGTACTAAACCATTTAACATGATTGTTCATGTGGTTTGAAGCATCTGAATCAACATACCAGACATTATCATTTCATTTTGAAACATCAGCAGACATCGTATTCATCATGTGATGTTGAACCATGAATAGATTCTCAGAATCATCTGCACTTGTGAATGCATAGTTGTTTTATTGCCTTTTGTTATTTTGATTCTTCAACCTGCAATCACATTCAAAGTGTCCAAGTTTACCACAATTCTAGCATCCTTTATTTTCATTACGTGAATCATTTCTTTGGAAATTTCTACGGCCTCTTTGGCTCCCCCCGCCTCGAAACTGTCCTCTACCTCCTACATGACTCTATTGTTGACCTCGGTCTTGGTTATTGTGTCCTCTTCTGCTTCCAAAGCATCTATCTCTGCCTCTTCCTCTGCTAGAGTAGAATACCTGCTTAGGACTGGGTTTTGCTTGGGAGTTTGAATCCTCACCAAGATTCTTTTCTTCAATAATCAACAATGATACCAAACCAATAAAATTTGGAATATTTTCCTTAGTCTTTATAGAATTTTTGAACTGCTTTTATGCAGCTCCTAAGACACGAAGGCACACTTCCACCTTATCATCATCATCTACATTCACACCAATAGATGCAAGTGACTCACATATGCTTTTGATTTTCAGAGTGTGGTCACTTATCGACATGCCCTTTTTTTCTCTAGTGTATGCAACTCATTCGAGTTGCAATTTTTGTGCCTTTGTATTGGTCTCATGCAATGTGACCAGACTATTCCAAGACTCTTTCGAAGTCTTGGCACAACCTTTTCCATGAGCTCTCTACAACCACATTGGCTCTGATACCATGTCACGAGGAAGGAGATATGGAAGAGAGCTCACACACACACTCTCACAATCAAAGAGGAGCACACACACAAATTGATACTTCTTCTACTATTATATAAAAGGAATGTACAAGAATGACCTCAAACATGAATACAACAAGTGCAATATATAAAGAACAGTACATAAGGAAAATCCTAATGTCCGCGAATGAGTGAGCTGGCAAGAAACAAATGTGTCATCACTCTCAGTAGATAAATCTAGTAAAGATCAATGAAGTATTGTGGACATATACCGGTGTGCTATACATGTCAAAGCAAGCCCTGCTGGGAGAAGTGATGAGCTGCTCCACGACCCTCTCGAATGCCATCAGAGGGGAGGTCCCATGGAAAATCTGGAGGGAAAGATGTGATTTTAACTTCGGTGACTCCCCCAAAGAGTGGTCAATTGAGAAATCGTTGTTCCTCCTTGGCAAAAGGATTGTTAACTGTAAGAAATCCCCCCCCCCCCCCCTTCAGGCATCATCAAGTACTCCTTTTGATCAATAACAAGCTTAAAACCAAGTGGGCCCCACATGAGGGTGATGAAAGGGTGATTCACCTTCTTTGTAATGCCATCTAAGCTCTATAAAAGCTTCCCCTGCTTTCTGGGATTTGGGGGGTCCCATGGACACTAGTCCCCTTCTCTTGTACTTTTCTTTACTTAATTCAAGTCCGGGAGAGTAGGCTAATGCCGAACTTCCTTTATATTAAAAAAAAACTACACATCTCTCCTTCCAAGATTTTGAGAGGGTAACACATCTTTTCTTTCAGGTTTTTGAGTAGCCAATAGTCTAGCCTTGAAGTAGCTATTGAATGGTCCAACTTGAAGACTCTATGAACATCATCCATACTTTGGCACTCTTAGGGCATGACGAAAAGAAGTTCCCAATGTCATCCTGCACTTTGAAGCATCTTTTGCACCATGAATGGGCATTGGAAATCTTATTGGGGTTTTTCATATTAATCCCAATTCCTGAATACAGAATTTGCTAGGGGAGGACCTCTTTCCTTCGCTCACCAAGTGGATGCCAAATTCATTTGAACTTGACTTCCTCAACGATCCAAGGCCGTGACGTGCATCATTTATGATTAAAATCTTAATAGATCTCTAGCTTTCTATACACCCTCAAGATGTCTTCTAATCTTCGGCGTTTATTCTACTTTAGCCTTTCGGATGTGGATCTTTATCCTCTCCCAAGCCTTGATATAGATATAGAGTCACACCGCTCTTCATAATCCAATCACCTCTAAAGTTGTTCCGTATATGCTTCCACTTTCAAAAAACTTCGTACTAAAGTATTATAAATCTTTTTTTTTTTAAATAAAGGAAGCTCGGCTTTGGCCTACTCTCTTGGACTTGTACTTCTATTAATTAAAGGAAAATAAAAGTACAAGTGAAAGGGACTAGTGCCCACGGGATCCCTCAAATCCCATAAAGCAGGGGTACCAAGGGAAGCTTTTACAGGGTTTAGATGGCATTACAAAGAAGGTTGATCACCCTCTTATCACCCTCGTCCAGGGCCCTTTTGGGTTTAAACTTGTTGATCAGAAGGAGCACTTGATGATGCTTGAAGGGGGGGGGGGGATTTCTTACAGTTAATGATTCTTTTGCCGAGGAGGAACAACGATTTCTCAATCGACCACTCTTTGGGGGAGTCACCAAAGTTATAAGCACATCTTTCCCGCCAGATCTTCCATAGGACGTCCCCTCTGATGGTGTTCCAGAGAGTCTTTGAGCAGCTGATAGCTTCTCCCAGTAGTGCTTGCTTCCAACTGATATGTTTCTGGAGTCTGATTTTCTTTCGGAAAATCTGCCAGAGCCTATAGGAATTGGGATAGGTAAAGAAGATGTGAGAAACATTTTCGATGGATCGGGAGCAGCACTTACACTAGAGAGGAAACCCACGGATTTTGTTAGCCTTTAGGTTGGTCCAGATTCCATGATGAAGAAGTATTATAACTCTTTGAATATTGTCTTTCTCGATCTCCTTAATATCAAAGACGGGGAACCATATAGAATTATTCTACCTAACATCCGATCCCTATTTCCAATCATGGCTAATAGAGCAATGGGTTTTCGGGGTGTTTCATGCTCTCCAAAGTGAATACACTAGATCCAAACCACATCAAGATTAAGGGAGCATGATGAGATCATGATCATTCCATATGGGGCCACCTCAAAGAAACATGTCGCAGATGTTTTTGAAGATGAGGCTGGACACCAAATCACTTTTATCCTACTTTGCTTGGCGCTAACATAGATGTCCCACTTCATTATAATAGAGTCAACATTACCCTTTATCTCTTTGTTGGAAACTTGGATGAAATGAAGTTATACATTCATTGTCTTATATTTGGCTCAAGATGCAACCGATTATGACTTGTCACTTAGCATACCATGGTTGCACCAAGCCAAGGTTAATTCAAGACTTGGTTGAGCATTCTTTATTTTTTCATAAACATGGCCTCTAGTAGATATTTCCTCTTGATTCCATTACAAACTATCATATTGCACAATTGACCAAGATTGTTGAGCATCTTTCCATGATAGATGGACTCATTGATGGTGAAGAAACCCAATGGTTAGATGGAAACCAAGATTTTTTATCAGTGTGTTTGATTGATGGTCTGGATACTATTGTAGAGTACAAGGACTCACCTATTTTTAAAGTGCTTCATGTGTTACTTGTGGACTTCCACTTTTTCTTGTGTTTTTGTGGCCCCACTTTTTACTTGCTTAAGTTCCATGGTATGCTCAACTTATTGGCTATTGAACATACAATCTCACCTCTCCTTCTTGAACATCTGAAGCATTAAATGGATTTTCGATCTTTCTAGGATTTTTTTTCATGTAAAGGAAGTTCGGCAATAGCCTACTCTCCCGGACTTGAATTAAATTAAGAAACAAAGGTACAATGGAAGGGGACTAGTGCCCACGGGACCCCCCAAATCCCACAAAGCAGGGGAAGCTTGATTGAATCCTAGGTTGCATTGCAGAGAAGGTTAATCACCCTCTCGTCGCCCTCATGCGGGGCCCACTTGGGTTTAAGCTTGTTGTTGATCAGCTGGAGAACTTGATGGTGTCTGAAGGGGGGGGACTTCTTGCTGTTGACAATCCTTTTGCCCAAGACGAAGAGTGATTTCTCAATCGACCACTCCCTGGGGGAGTCGCCGAAGTTGAGAGCACACCTCTCCCGCCAGATTTTCCACACGACTTCCCCTCTGATGGCGTTCCAGAGTGTCGCAGAGCAGCCGATCGCCTCTCCCAAAAGGACTTGTTTCCAATTAAGCTGTTTTTGAAGTCTGATTTTCATTCCAACCGTCTGCCAGATTCTGTAGGAGTTGGGGCAAGTAAGGAAGATGTGTGGGACGTCTTCGATAGCACGGTGACAGCGTTTGCACCAAGGAGAGATCCCACAAAGTTTGTTAGCCTTGTGGTTGGTCCAAATTCCTCGATGAAGAATTTTCCATAAGAGGACAGACTTCTTAATCTCAATAAGGGGGTGCCAGATATTCATGAATTTCATGTCCCACCGAAGCCGCGTCCAAGACAGGCACCACTTCTTGTTGAGGCTGAACTGGAGGTCGGCCGTTTCTTTGATGTTCGGGATTTTGAGAAGGCTATTTCCGTTGTGCCATTTGAGACCAATCGAGTTTGGTGAATCGTGTCCCATGAGGAGGCGCGTCTTGTGGCGATCCCAAGCGAGGCATCTACTTTGCAAGGTGTTCCATTCTGCGTAGGAGATGTTTATGCGAGGGTCAATATCCTCGAAGTTGATCCAGTTGTTGGTGTCATGTTTCCAGAGGTGTTTCCATTTTTTGAATCCTTTGTTCCATAGCTTCTTGGCATTTTGAATGTTCCACGACTCCACTCTCCGGATGCCGTGAATCGGAAACCAGATAGAGTCGTTTTGTCTGATTCCGGCCGCCCACTTCCAGTCCTCACTAACTCTTGTGAAGCTTTTGACTTTATTCCAGCCCTTCCAAAGGGAGCACACGAGATTGGAGCCTTTCGGGAAGACGGGGATCGGGGAGAAAAGCAGGGTCATAATGTCAAGATTCTTCCAGTTCGGGAACCCCGTGAGGGCCAACTCATTCTTGTTTCTGAAGATCAGCTTGGCCCACGAGGCCTCCCTATTGCACCAAGCCCTAATCATCCATTTGGCTGCCAGCTTGTTAGCCATACACCCGATGTCCAGGATACCAAGCCCCCCGCAATCTCTGTGGCTGGTGCAGATGGCCCATTTGATTTTAGGCACCCCCCTTCTGTTATGGTCGCCCGTCCAAAGGAAATTTCTACAAATACTGTTCAGTTTGGACAGGCCTTGCTCGTTCGGTCTCCAACAAGAAAGGAAATAGATTGTAGAAGAGAGGAGGAACGTGTTGCTAACCATCGCACGCCCAGCGAGATTGATTTGCATACCTCTCCAATAGTTGAGCTTGTTTTCGAGTTTAGCCAATACCCAGTTCCATCGCTGCTCCATGGAGACGCCAAACCCCAGGGGGATTCCTAGAAGCCGAAAGATTTGGCCCTGCGGAATGATTTGACAGCCATGATCAATGAGAAGGTCAGGATGCTGTCCCACGATAGCCCTAAAGGCGGTCTTGGAGTGGTTGATTTTAGATCCAGAGGCATCACAAAAGGTAGCAAGACACCTCCAGAGAGTCTCCAGGCTGGTATTATCATTGTGGACAAACGCGTTCATATCATCAGCAAACAGTCTCATGATGATTTGATTGTGGTCGTGAGGCAGCCGGAGGCCTTTGATATTGCCAGCCTCCACATGATGAGCCACAAGTCTGCTCAACCCCTCAGTGGCGATGGCAAAAAGAAGGGGGGCCAGAGGGCACCCTTGTCTAATCGATCTTCTAAGATGGATTGCCTTCGAAAGTTTGCCGTTGACGTTGATTTGGGTCGTTGCGTTTCCGAGAAGGGTCGCGATCATCTTGGTGAATTTCTGACTGAGCCCGAGATCTTGGAGCGACTGCAGAATATAGTCCCATTCTAGCCTATCGTAGGCTTTGTCAAAGTCGATTTTGAGGAAAACCACATCTTGATTGGATTCATTTGCGAATTGAATACCTTCCCAAATATCCACAATGGTTTCCAGGATAGACCTGCCTTTGATGAAACCTTTTTGGTCCTCACTAAGCCAAGATCTCAGGTGGCACGAAAGTCTGTTGGCAATGACTTTGGCGATGATCTTGTATCCTGTTTTTCTAGGATTTTTCTATCATTGATTGTTCTATTCTTCAAGTGGACATGTGCACACATGAACTATGCCAACATATTTCCCAAAACCCTATATGTGTTGATGTTTGGAATATCCCATATCTGATAGATGAACCACTATTACACATATACAGTTAATAGTTAAGAGTATATTATCATATTGTGGACTTCCTACTTTCATTTCACTTCAGTACATGGCGAAGGGATTTGGCATTGATCATATCTCTCATAGTACTACTTGCATTTCCTCAGTTTAGGGGCCATTTGCTAAAAAGTTTTCACACAGAGGTAGAGTACGATCCGGGTAATCTCTCAATAAAAATATTCCATAATTCAATTTTGGCAAAGTACAATCTTTAGTTGGGCTGAATTATTGATGTATTCCCACTTTTGACGAGCAGAATATCGAAGGTTCAAGTTGTGCATGTTGGGCCTCTCAGCTATGACACTTCCATAGTGTAGGAGATATACATCCCTACATAGAGAGTTGAAGAAGGAGAAGTGGATAAGCTTGCATTTGTGCACCACAGACAATCTTCTCATCAAATTCAAAATGAGCTTGAATACAAAATGAAACAAATACACATGTTCATACAAGATGAAATGAACATAAATTAGAATCTTCTAGATAAAAACCAAAAGCTCTTAATTCCCAAAGCTTCTCTAAAGTAGAAGAGTTTCTCTTTGGGAAGAGCTTTGGTGAAGATATCGACCACTTGTTTTCTATGGTTGATATAAATCAGCTCCACCTGTCCTTCAATGACCTTCTCACAAACAAAGTGATAGTGAACTTCGACGTGCTTCAATCTCCATGATAGACTCGATTCTTTAATAGCATAATGTTGCTCCATGTTTTCAAGTAGATACATCTTCCATATTCAGCTTCACTTCCTGAGAAGATGAAAGTTGGTTGGTCTTTACTTCTCAGTGAGAATACATGAAATAGTCTCTACTTCTAACTGAGAATACAAATCCACTAATGTTCGATCCCTGATTGTGTGTGTGCGTGTGCTTTTTATAAACATATCTTAAAGATCTCATATAAGAAGTAGAAGTAAAATTTTACCTGTCATCTGACATTCGGTGCTGTTTCTCAAATCTAGAACCATTTTCGGTTTGTAATCTGTACCGCAGTCTCTGTGTGGGTTGGAAAGCAAAGAGAATCTCTATTATAATAAGATATGGCAGTCAAGGAGCACGTTGTTTTCAACGTCCACAGCTTCCTCGGGAAATCTTTTTAAAGCATTTTGTATGTCTCTAATATATTTGTGTGGATTGTAAAGCAAAGGTCATCTATATTATAATAAGACAAAAGTTTCCACGACAGAAGAATATGAATGCATGTTATGATAGACTCCTTAAAAATCACCTTACAATTAATTATATTTGTGCATTCTCTTCGAAAAGTTTGGCGGGAAAGATGTGCTTATAATTTTGGCGACTCTCTCAAAGAGTGGTTGATTAAGAAATTGTTGTTCCTCCTCGGCAAAAGAATCGTCAACTGTAAGAAACTCCCCCCCCCCCCCCCCCCCCCCCCCCCCCCCCCCTTCAGGCCATCAAGTGCTCCTTCTGATCAACAACAAGCTTAAATCCAAGTGGGCTCCGCATGAGGGTGATGAGAGGGTGATTAACTTTCTTTGTAATGCCATGTAAACTCTGTAAGATCTACCCCTGCTCTATGGGACTTGGGGGGTCCCGTGGGCACTAGTCCCCTTCTCTTGTACTTTTCTTTTCCTTTTATTTAATACAAGTCCACGAGAGTTAGGCTAGGGCCAAACTTCCTTTATATTAAAAAAAAACATCCATTGCATGAGATGTGCCTTTGCATTCTATGTATTAAGTGTGGTCTTGTTTATTAGGGTGGGTTCACACAAGGCGGCACATCCATGCTGAGTCATAGTATGTGCGGATGTATTCAGTTCACAAAGAGTGGCAACAACTTATCAAAATCATTTTTACACGATATTGTTGGTTGAAAAAAGCAAACCATCAATCAAGCTTTATTGTTAGAGTAGCACAAAATCTGTTCCAAAGGGAGGAGCCCGACTCAAAAAATGGTGGTTGTGGAACTCTTCCATTTTATAAAGCAAATCAAATTTTGCCATATGGAAGCATTCAGTGTGCCACCAAGCAGTGTGAACCCACTATTACTTTCTAAAGTTTTAAGTGCCACAACGAAAATAAGTTTGCACCCTTGTTTCATCCTTCCTATGCACTATTAAGGCTACTGCATAGGCAGATTAATCTTCGGTCACTCTTTTTGGGTGTAGAGGAGCTACACACACTATTTATCGTTAACTTTTCTTTCAGACAGTCAATCTTCTTGTTTTAGATTTAATGTATAGACAATTTCCATGGTTTGATAATAATGGTGCTTTGTATGTTATCTATTGCTAAAAATGTAAAAGTTTCAAAAGAATAGTTCGTTGTTTTATATACAATTTTTCTAGAGATGTCAATTATAAAAGCTGTTCCTAATAGGACACCTTATTCCTATTAGATTTCTGGTTTTATTATTTTCATGAGGTTGAAAGACGATCCTTATGCCCTACCACTTGAGGGATGTAATTCCCTTTCTTTAGCAATATAATAGAATGAATCCACATTATGCAAAACATGTCAACTTTGAGTTGGATGGGCTACTCACTATATCGCCCTATGGAATGTGATGAGATGTGTTGCCCTCTCAAAAACTTGGAAGGAAAGATGTGCAGTTACTCTTGGAGAATCCGTGAGAGAATGGTCTATAGAGATAATTATACACTATTTAAGTAGAAGAATTAGGAACCATAGGAGTGATCCTCCCTTTAGGCACAAGAGGATGTTCGTATTTCAAGACCACAAGCTTAAAAGAATATGGATTCCTCATGAAAGAAATTAAAGGCTAATCAATCTCCTTTGTACCCCTTCCTAATTATCTTGTCTGGAATTCGTTTTTATGTTGAAAAGTCCTTTGCTGGAAGAAAATTAATACCTAGTATGCCTTATGTACGTGTTCCTCCCGAAGGAAAGTGTTTTAAGCGAAAATGAAACAAATACAGACATCGAAGCTCCACTGTATGTAAATCTCTCCATGACATGAACGAAGAAGAAAATCAAGGTTGATTAGATATCTCTTCAGTTCTCATTAATGATACACTCTCTTCGGAATGCATTAAAGACACAGTAATTTGATAAGATCAGAGCATTAGCTTCCTTGTAAACGAAACACTGTGACCCAATAAAATTTTTTAATGCATTTTGTATGTCTGTAATAATATATTTGTGTGGGTTGTAAAGCAAAGGGCATCTCTATTGTAATAAGATATATTATTATACGATATTTTTGTAATATATTTGTGTGGGTTGTAATATATTTTTGTGTGGTTTGTAATATATTTTTGTGTGGGTTGTAAAGTAAAGGGCATCTCTATTATAATAACATATGGCAGTCAAAGAGCACGTTGTATAATTCTTTTGAACCTCCACATCTTTTGGGTAAATGAAGGAACTGCAGAGATTCGGAGCTCCACTTTATCCAAAAGTTTTCCACGAAGAAGAATATGAATTTATGTAATGATAGACTCCTTAAAAATTACTTTAAATTTAATCATCTTCAAGCATTCTCTTCGGAACACGCATTGCATTAGATGTGCCTTCGCATTCTGTGAATTAGGTGTGGTCTTGTGTATTTGTGTATAAGGTGGGTTTCAGACAAGGCGGTGGCAGGGAGTTTCCATAAGAATCAGCCAATCAGCTTGGTTGCATTTATTCCATCGAATAATAAAAAAATACCAAATATGTTCCTTTTTTTCGTAGTTATACGAATAAACACCAAAAAAAATGGAGATGGATACTTTTTCGATCAAAATGCTTGCGATAGAAAAGCCTTTCGATCGAAATTGTTTCGATCAAAAAGTATTTTGATCGAAAGCGCTTTCGATCGAAAAGTGGTTTTTAGCCAAAAAAATTATATATTTTTACATTCGAGCAAAAATCTCATTCCGCACTGCTTCATTGGTATTCTAGAGAGCTTTAATCCTGCAATTTCTATCGTAGAGAGCTTCCTTCACTGTATCATTGAGGTATTGATTTAATTTTTATTTACTGTTTATTTTATTGTTTTGTTCATTGTATCATGCATATTGTATGCTTCGCATATGCGTCTCTTACATATGCCTGATTTTTATTTATATAATTTGTTTTGTGTCTTTTAATCATCAATTGTATAAATGTTTGACTCGCGAAAGCATTTTGCGAATCATACAATATGCATGATTTTTATTTATATAATTTGTTTTGAATGTTCTCTCACTTTCGATAGATAAATCTAGTAAAGCTCACTGACGTATCCCTGGCATATAGTGGCGTGACCACTATACATGTCAAAGGAATGAAAAAGTGATATGTGCCATCCATGATCATCACATGTTGAGCTTAACAAAACCAACCAATACCCTTTGTGGTCCATGGTCTACATCAAGGCACTCCTCATGGCTATGTCAAAAGCATCTATAGGAACATGAAAATGTTTAGACCATAGAGCAGCCCATAAATGGGAGCTTTAATCAGAATAATTTTTAAGAACTGAAATGTTAGTTCACAATCAAGTGTCCAACCAAACTTGGCATGTCAAACATGTGCCACCTTGTTCAAAGGGACAACAATATGCATGATGAAGTGAAGGTATCAGCCATGCTAGTTAAGTTGCTTCAGAAAAGGGAGAACTTCTTTAGTATTTCTTGATGTAGAGGCATCTAGGATCACTTTAAATTTATCACGATTAACTATAATAAGATGGCCTAGCAGCTTGCCATAAGCAGTTCCAAAGATAGATTTCTTAAAGATAAATGTACTTTGTCACACCTTATAAAACAAACCCTTATATCATAGAAGTGGTATTTTTGTGTGCTTGATACTGAAAAAAATTATAAAAAATCATTAATCAAACTCGCTAAGTAGGGATCAAAGATAGTTTACATACATCATTGAAATGTGTTTGGGGCATTGCATAGCGCAAACCACATCAAACGACGAGAAAAATCACCTCACTAGTGATAAACGAAAACTTAATTATGTCTTGCTTGGCCACTTAAACTCCATTGTACCCATTATAGCCATCACGGAAGGAATACATCTCTCGTCCCCCATATCATCTAGAAGAGAGTCCAGAAATGGTAGTGCAAAGGGGTCAATGATTGTAACAACACTTAACTTGCAATAATCAACACAAAAGTGAAGTTTCATATTCTTTCTAAACATCATTGTAGGGGACATCCACTCATGATATTTTATAGGAACCTTAAAACCTATAGTGAGTAGTGCATCCAATCGAGAATTGACTTGTTTTGCAAAACATGGATTCATTCTATTATGCTGCTAAAGAATAGGAATTACATCCCTCATTGAACTAATTGGATGCTGGTAAATGTGGGGATCTTACCCCTACATGTTAGTGTAGTCCCAAGAAAAACCATCCATGAAATTTCCAATGCAATAAGTTGCTAGCAAAATTTGGGAGAGAGGGAAGTGTAGTTCATAGCCTACTTTTGTGCTTCCTTAGAATCCAAATCTCAACATGATCTTCCATAACCAGACATATAATGTGGTTCCAACAGTACTCAAAAGGTAGTAACTTTACAATATCATCCAATGCTTCCACTTGAGTTTCCAAAATAGGTGAATACTTGTACTCTACAATAGTAGTCCAACCATCAATCAAACACATAGATAAAATTCTTGATTTGCATGTAGCCATTGGGATTTCTTCACCGTCAATGAGTCTATCTATCATGAAAAACTGCTCAACAATCTTGTTCAATGATACAATATGATAGTTTGTAATGGAATAAAAGAGAAATATCTAATAGAGGCCCTGTTTATGAAAAATTAAAGAATTCTCAACCAAGTCTTGAATAACCTTGGCTTGGTGCAACCATGGTCTACTAAGTGACAAGTCATAATTGGTTGCATCTTGAGCCAAATGTAACACAATGAATGTAATATGAAACAAAACTCCCTAGGTATTGATCTACATATAATTGATGAATCCCTTTGGTTGTACTTTGGATTAATTCACTATGGAAAGGAAAATAGAAGCAGGTTTAACTTCATTTCATCCAAATTTCCAATAAAGAGATAAAGTGCAATGTTGACTCTAGAATATCCATTGATCAAAAGGTGCTTCATAGGATATGAATAAACCAAAGGTGCTTATGATTGTGCAAAGGTGCTTCTGATTTAGCAAACATGGACAATAGATTCTAACAAAGGTTAATTGTTCAAAAACTACTTCTCATTGTTAGATGCATAGAATCAAGACTTTTAGCAAATATTGTCACTCTTTTTTAAATGTATCTAGCTCAATTTTTGGAGGAATAGAGTCTAACCCAACTTCTCATTTGACGAATTCTTCCTCCTTTTATGTGTGTGTAATCGATTGGACTACTGGTAAAATTGGAGGTTTCCCAACTCCCCATTCAATCACGATAATAGGTTCTAAAATCACACCAAGACCTTGAGAGGAACTTTTGGAAAATGTCAGGAACCATTCGAGAAAGTATCATGTTTACTTTTTTTAATATAAAGGAAGTTCAGCATCAGCCTACTCTCCCGGACTTGAATTAAATAAAGAAAAGTACAAGAAAAGGGGACTAGTGCCCACGGGACCCCCCCAAATCCCACAAATGTTTACTTTGAAATGATTGCATGAACTGGCATTTACTTTGAAATGATTGAAATGATTGAAATGTATCATGTTTACTTTTTAATATAAAGGAAGTTCGGCAATAGCCTACTCTCCCGGACTTGAATTAAATTAAGAAACAAAGGTACAATAGAAGGGGACTAGTGCCCACGGGACCCCCCAAATCCCACAAAGCAGGGGAAGCTTGAATGAATCCTAGGTTGCATTACAGAGAAGGTTAATCACCCTCTCATCGCCCTCATGCGGGGCCCACTTAGGTTTGAGCTTGTTGTTGATCAAAATGAAGACTTGATGGTGCCTGAAGGGGGGGGATTTCTTACTGTTAACAATCCTTTTGCCAAGGAGGAATAGTGATTTCTCAATCGACCACTCCCTGGGGGGATCGCCGAAGTTGAGAGCACACCTCTCCCGCCAAATTTTCCACAAGACTTCCCCTCTGATGGCGTTCCAAAGTGTCGCAGAGCAGCCGATCGCTTCTCCCAAAAGGACTTGTTTCCAACTAAGCTGTTTTTGAAGTCTGATTTTCATTCCAAACGTCTGCCAGATTCTGTAGGAGTTGGGGCAGGTAAGGAAGATGTGTAGGACATCTTCGATAGCCCGGTGGCAGCGTTTGCACCAAGGAGGGATCCCACAGAGTTTGCTGGCCTTATGGTTGAAATGATTGCATGAACTGGCATTTAATGACTTCAGAATTGAAATAGGGGTTCTACATTGCATCTTGTTATAGCGGTTGACTTCCCCCATACTACATGTCAATAGATACGTTTGTGAACTCGTTTGTGAACTAGTCAAACCTCTGCTTAATCTATATCTACAATATTGTGCTGACTTCGTATAGTTTAAATTAAGAAAATAGAGCTTCATAACCTTATAATAATTGAGTTTGGTTTCGAATGTTCTTTTACCAACAGACTTAAGGTGTATTAAGGGTCTTATAATAGAAGTATGTTAAGACATAATAGAAGGTATACAAACATTACATCCCACCTCCTCTTCTCTTCCAATATCCGCTCGCAGGGATCGCCGCCAAAGATTAGAGCACGAAAATGGCGTAACAGCACAGACGACACTCGCGCTCCTTCTCAACTCGTCGCCGGTCTTCCTTGGTACAGATGAAACGTGCAAGACGACTCAGCTTGACTTGTCCCGTCTCCTGAAGCGGCGACACTCAGGAGTGAGGAAGTGTCTGTCGCGACACTCCAGAGTGTCTATCGCGACACACTGAGCGTGGCGGCGTTTTTCGCGACATTCATGTCGCGACACTCCAGAGTGTTTATCGCGACACATTGAGCGTGGCGGCGTTTTTTGCGACATTCAAGAGTGTCTGTCGCGACACTCAAGAGTGTCTATCGTGACACACGCGCAGGGTCGTCGAGTGTCTATCGCAGGTTTTGGTCTATCGCAAAAGAAAGAGTGTCGCAAGCATTCCGGTCTATCGCGCTCTTTTTGCTACGTGGCAGCTTCCTCAGTGTACTTGCTCGGGCGCTTTTACTCCCGTAATCCTTACTGGAGCCCCAGGATTTGAAGAGGTTATTCAAGGAGCTCGACACGCAGCCGTCGCCATACCCAACCAAAGTAAGGAGTCCTATCCTTCCGGTTCATTGTGGACTTGGAACTCGAAGCATACTTTAGATATTAGCATATAGATATTAGCATACAGAACATTAAGCAACAAAAATTATGCAAAACTCCTATTGCCCGTCCGGGACAGATAAGCAATTCAAACATGGATAAAGGTGTCGCGATTTCTTCTTTGTGCATGCTTGACATAGATTTATCAATACATTCATGAGGTCCTCAGTATAGAAGAGCCATTATTGCTAGACGCTCGTGGGCCCCATGGATGTGGCTTCATCCTCTCTCGTGAAAAGTAATCGGGCCCCTCCCCCTGGGGAGACCGATATCCTGGCCGCTCTGCTGGAGGGGGGGTCGTGTGCCGCCCCTGGGGCATCCGAAAGTGTTGAATCCCCCATCGTTTCCCTCAGTAGACCCGCAGTTCTGTCTGCTCAGGAGGAGCTCAAGAAAGTTTGCCTCGTCGGCCAAGTGTTTGGCCCTAGGCCCCCGCTCGAAACTGTGCGACAATGGCTTCGAAAAGAGTGGTTCCCTCGAGGACTAATTGTTAGCAAATGTCAGTTCTTACCAGCGGGCCACATGCTGCTAGTCTTTGAAAATGAAGAGATGGCGTTCCAAGCCCTTAGCGTTGGCACCTGGCAGTTCGATCGGGCGACCCTGTGCCTATTCAGATGGTCCCCGGACTTTACTCCCGACAAATCGAAATCGCTTCGGTACCCTCTTTGGGTTGAGCTCCCTAACCTTCCTTACTTCTTGTACAACTTCGTGTGGGACATTGTCTCTCCTATCGGCAAGCCGCTGGCTGCACGCGAAGACATTGGTGGTCTCATCTATGAAGGTGCAAGACACTCGTTCAATGCTAGGTGGCACCCCCAAATCTGTGTCGAGGCCGACCTCAGTTCGCCGCTTCCATCAATGATCAAAGTGGACATGGGCGAAGGAGATGTATGGGAGCAGGACATCTCCTACAAAAACCTTCCCAACGCGTGCTTTCGTTGTGGCCAACAAGGTCACAGGATTAAAGATTGCCCTTTCAGGCAAAAAAACAAGCGATTTCAAGAAGCCTCCAAAACTGCTCAAGACAACATTGGCGATTTGACCCACTCGACCAAGGAAGGGGAAGGCAAGGGCCTCCTTAATCCACAAGCTGATGCTGATGGCTTTATTGAAGTTAGAAGAAGAAGGAAAAGAAGCCCTAGGGCCAACGGTGAGAGAAACAACCTGCCACTTACCCCCTACAGCAACTTGTATTGCAATCTAGGAAAGGAGATCAATGAGCTTGACTACCCAGGTGGGAAGCTACTTGAGGTAGACACCTACGACAAAGCCCTAGAGATCCCTGACAATAAAGAAACCCCCCAGGAGGGTTACACTACAAGCAAAGAAGATGGTTTCACCACTAGTAACAAAGACAACATGGATAGTGAAAGTTCCATCATTGGATCGACGATCCCGGAAACGGTGCCGAGCACGGGGCCCAAGTCTCCCCAGCAAGGGGCATCCCGCAAAGGAAAACAGCCTATGGAGTTACCCTGGAAAAGCCCCCACAAGAACCGATTTCTAAGTCGGGATCAGATCCCAGCGAAAAAGAAAGATGAAGCCAAGAGAAGAAAGGACAAAGCTCCCTCCCGCAAAGAGGGATCAATACAAAAATGATTGTCATCTCGCTAAATGCTAGAGGGCTAACCGACCCCTCAAGAGCGACCATCATTGGTCAATGGCTTCGCGACATTAGCTTAAACCCAGACTTTATATGTATTCAAGAGATTAAAATTGACGGAGAAGACCTCCAGAAACGGCTCAGACAGGTCTCCTCGGCCCATGTGTGGATCCCAACGAAGCACCAGCGGGGGTCTGGAGGAACGGTTATCGGTGTTAAACAACTCTGGTTTGAAAAGCTTGAGAACTCCATTGAAGATGTAAGTCACCGTTGGATTGCTGTTTCTTTTGGTGCTCCTCTTTGTGTTACTATGGTTTCTTTGTACGCCCCTAACGGGGATTTGGAGAGACTGAACACTTGGGCTTCCTTAGACTCGCTTCCCCACAACGTGCTTATATGTGGAGACTTCAACATGGTGGAGGACCCTATGGACAGATGGATGGGCAAGGGCAGGGTCATCGACAGTCGGGAGAAAGAAACGTGGGACATGACCAAACTCCACTTGGATTTGGTTGAATTCAAAGACTCGAATGGCTTTTCTTGGTCGAATCTCCAAGCAGGCGAGGACCTGAGGAAAGCTAGACTTGATAGATGCTACATCTCTCAGAGTTTTACTCATCAGTGGGGCCACCCTACCATCACGCAACACACTGATCTCACTATCTCTGATCACTACCCAATCGTTATCACTTTTCAACCTTCCAACAAGATCCGCAAGGCTCCGTGGTTCCATGCCAACGCAACCACCTTCTCTCTCCCCTCCGTCCATCAAGAGATTGCCGATGTGTGGAAGGTGGCGTTCGCCTCTGGCTTGGCCCCAGCCAAGTGCTGGAGAAGTGCGGTCGACAAGTCTCGCAAGATCATGATCAGAGCTAAGAAGATGCTCGAGACTGTGCGGCGGGCTCGTAGGGAAGCTCTTTACCACAGACTCTGGCGGCTCGAGGAGGAAGTGAACAAAGGAAAACACCAAGCCCAGAAAGGTCTCCGAAAAATCAGAGCAGTGTTGAGATACGAGGAAGAAATACAAAGGAAAAACTTGCAAATCTTCTTCAAGGAGTGGTGGGCTGGCAAAGCCGACAAACCCACCAAAGAGATGTGCCGTATCCTTAAAAGGAAACACAACAGAGAATCGATCCCCCTACTGCTAGATCCACATGGCAATGTATGCAATTCGGAAGAAGATAATTTTGGCATCATCGAAGGGCACTTCACGAGACTCCTGGGAACCTCGAACCCCCTCTCCCACCATAGAAGGGACTGTATGGCTGCCATTTCAAGGGTTTCCCCCCGGAGAATACCACCCAACCTCCACTCCCTGCTTCATGCCCCTATCTCTGAATCAGAAATCATTGAGGTCATTGATGCCCTCCCTCTCGGTAAAAGCCCGGGACCCGACGGACTCACTAACGAGTTCTTTAAATCCTTCAAGCTGGTGGTTGCCACCCCTCTTCGGATGGTTTGGCAAGAAGCGCTAAAGTTTGGTGCTCTTCCTTCTTGTCTAAATAATGGAATTATCAAGTTGATTCACAAGAAGGGGGAAAAGAACAGAATCGAGAACTGGCGGCCTATTACGATGCTCCAAACAGGATACAAGATCATCGCCAAAGTCATCGCCAACAGACTCTCGTGCCACCTGAGATCTTGGCTTAGTGAGGACCAAAAAGGTTTCATCAAAGGCAGGTCTATCCTGGAAACCATTATGGATATTTGGGAAGGTATTCAATTTGCAAATGAGTCTAATCAAGATGTGGTTTTCCTCAAGATCGACTTTGACAAAGCCTACGACAGGCTAGAATGGGACTATATTCTACAGTCGCTCCAAGATCTCGGATGTAGTCAGAAATTCACCAAGATGATCGCGACCCTTCTCGGAAACGCAACGACCCAAATTAACGTTAACGGCAAACTTTCGAAGGCGTTCCATCTTAAAAGATCTATTAGACAAGGGTGCCCTCTGGCCCCCCTTCTCTTTGCCATCGCCACTGAGGGGCTGAGCAGACTTGTGGCACATCATGTGGAGGCTGGCAATATCAAAGGCCTCCGGCTGCCTCACGACCACAGTCAAATCATCATGAGACTTTTTGCCGATGATATGAACGCGTTCGTTCACAATGATAATACCAGCCTGGAGACTTTCTGGAGGTGTCTTGCTACCTTTTGTGATGCCTCTGGATCCAAAATCAACCACTCTAAGACCGCCTTTAGGGCTATTGTGGGACATCTTCCTGGCCTTCTCATTGATCATGGCTGTCAAATCATTCCGCAGGGCCAAATCTTTCGACTTCTTGGAATCCCCTTGGGGTTTGGCGTCTCTATGGAGCAGCGATGGAACTGGGTGCTGGCCAAACTCGAAAACAAGCTTAACTATTGGAGAGGTATGCAAATCAATCTCGCTGGACGTGCGATGGTTATCAACACGTTCCTCCTCTCTTCTACCATCTATTTCCTTTCTTGTTGGAGACCGAATGAGCAAGGCCTGTCCAAATTGAATGGTATTTGTAGAAACTTTCTTTGGACGGGCGATCATAACAGAAGGGGGGTGCCTAAAATCAAATGGGCCATCTGCACTAGCCCTAGAGATAGCGGGGGGCTTGGTATCC
This sequence comes from Ceratopteris richardii, assembly GCA_020310875.1. Lineage (NCBI taxonomy): Eukaryota > Viridiplantae > Streptophyta > Polypodiopsida > Polypodiales > Pteridaceae > Ceratopteris > Ceratopteris richardii. The sequence goes on from CM035438.1 coordinate 55,297,398, forward strand.
TGGACATTGGGTGTATGGCTAACAAACTGGCAGCCAAATGGATGATTAAGGCTTGGTGCAATAGGGAGGCCTCGTGGGCCAAGCTGATCTTCAGAAACAAGAATGAGTTGGCCCTCAAGGGGTTCCCGAACTGGAAGAATCTTGACATCATGACCCTGCTATTCTCCCCGATCCCCGTCTTCCCGAAAGGCTCCAATCTCGTGTGCTCCCTTTGGAAGGGCTGGAATAAAGTCAAAAGCTTCACAAGAATTAGTGAGGACTGGAAGTGGGCGGCCGGAATCAGACAAAACGACTCTATCTGGTTTCCGATACATGGCATCCGGAGTGTGGAGTCGTGGAACATTCAAAATGCCAAGAAGTTATGGAACAAAGGATTCAAAAAATGGAAACACCTCTGGAAACATGACACCAACAGCTGGATCAACTTCGAGGATATTGACCCTCGCATAAACATCTCCTACGAAGAATGGAACACTTTGCAAAGCAGATGCCTCGCATGGGATCGTCACAAGACTCGCCTTCTCATGGGACACGACACACCGAACTCGCTTGGTCTCAAATGGCACAATGGAAATAGCCTACTCAAAATCCCGAACATCAAAGAAACGGCTGACCTCCATATCAGCCTCAACAAGAAGTGGTGCCTGTCTTGGACGCGGCTTCGGTGGGACATGAAATTCATGGGTATCTGGCACCCCCTTATAGAGATTAAGAAGTCTGTCCTCTTATGGCAAATTCTTCATCGAGGAATTTGGACCAACCATAAGGCTAGCAAACTTTGTGGGATCCCTCCTTGGTGCAAACGCTGCCACCGTGCTATCGAAGATGTCCCACACATCTTCCTTACTTGCCCCAACTCCTACAGAATCTGGCAGACGGTTGGAATGAAACTCAGACTTCAAAAACAGCTTAGTTGGAAACAAGTCCTTTTGGGAGAAGCGATCGGCTGCTCTGCGACACTCTGGAACGCCATCAGAGGGGAAGTCCTGTGGAAAATTTGGCGGGAGAGGTGTGCTCTCAACTTCGGCGATCCCCCCAGGGAGTGGTCGATTGAGAAATCACTATTCCTCCTTGGCAAAAGGATTGTTAACAGTAAGAAATCCCCCCCCTTCAGGCACCATCAAGTCCTCCTTTTGATCAACAACAAGCTCAAACCCAAGTGGGCCCCGCATGAGGGCGATGAGAGGGTGATTAACCTTCTCTGTAATGCAACCTAGGATTCAATCAAGCTTCCCCTGCTTTGTGGGATTTGGGGGGTCCCGTGGGCACTAGTCCCCTTCTATTGTACCTTTGTTTCTTAATTTAATTCAAGTCCGGGAGAGTAGGCTATTGCCGAACTTCCTTTATATTAAAAAAAAAAAGACATAATAGAAGTATGTTTTGAGATCGAATTTCTTTTGCATTTGTGGATTGCATTTGTGGTTCAAGATTCTTCTATCTAGGGAGCATAAAAAGTTTTCTAAAGGAAGTTACCGCCATTTTTTTTGGCACATGTTTACTTCCAAAATCTCCATAAAGTTTATGATCTTATCATGCTCTAGAGGGATGAATAGTTCTAGAGGCATTTCTCCTAAAATAACCTGCTATCAAGAGATGACACAATTTCACACTCGGGTGCTAGATGGACATGAGAAAAAGAGATGAAAAATATATTCTTTTGCCTTAAGGCATTGCTTTCACCATGAAGCTTCGTTGCATGGTTCAAATGTCATGTTGTCAATTTGACAAAGGAGTTCTTTTATTTCTATCAATTAGAGGACCTGAGAGGTTTTGAAGTTGTAGTTCCCATGTGATCAAAGTCCAATGAGTGCAGCATTTTTGGTTAAGTCTTTAGTTACTTTTTCGTGCAATGTGGGGGTTTCGTCTGTTTTGTTGTCGTTGTTCCAGCCTAAGACTTTGGTATAAGGATCAAAGCAACGGCACATCTTTGTATTCTTACTATGAGGTGTGACCGATTAGAACAAGAGATATTCAAAAACTCCATTTAACCCTTTCTTTCTTCTCATCCTTGCCTCTTTTCTTTGATAATGCAGCATTCATAAATTTATTTTTAAAGAGAAAACAACCAACTTTAACCATGGCCATAATCATGAATTTCAGCATATATGATGGAGATTTCTGCCTTGATTTATCCGCTTGTAAAAGAAGGGAAATGGCCACCTCAAATTGTAGGGCATTAGGATCGTCTTTCAACATCATGAAAATAATAAAACCAGAAATGTAATAGGAATAAGGTGTCCTCTTAGGAACAGCTTTTATAACTGACATCTCTAGAAAAGTTGCATATAAAACAACGAACTATTCTTTCGAAACTTTTACATTTTTTAGCAATAGATAACATACAAAGCACCATTATTATCAAACCATTGAAATTGTCTATACATTAAATCTAAAACAGTAAGATTGATTGTATGCAAGAAAAGTTGACTACAAGTAGTGTGTGTAGCTCCTCTACACCCAAAAAGAATGACAGAAGATTAATCTGCCTTTGCAGTAGACTTGATAGTGCAAAGGAAGGCTGAAACAAGGGTGTGAAGTTCTTTTCGTTGTGACACTTAAAACTTCAAAAAGTAAGAGTGGATTCACACTGCATGGTGGCACACTGAGTGCTTCCATATGGCAAAATTTGATTTGCTTTAAAAACATGGAAGAGTTTCGAGGCCACCATTTTTTGAGTTGGCCTCCCCTTTTTCAAAACAGATTTGTGTTGACAATAAAGTTTGATTGATTGTTTACTTTGTTCAACCAATAATATCGTATAAAAATTTTGATTTTGAGAAGCTTTTGTTTACTTTGGTCAACCAATAACATCGTATAAAATTTTGAGAAGTCCTTCTTTATTTTGGTCAACTAATAACATCGTATAAAACCATTTATTTCCACAAGTTGTCGCCGCTCTCTGTGAATTGAATACATCGGCACATACGATGACTGAGCATGGATGTGCCGCCTTGTGTGAACCCACCCCTAATACACAAGACCACAAATGCACAGAATGCGAAGGCACATCTGAGGCAATGCATGTTCCAAAGAGAATGCACGAAGATAATTAATCTTAAAGCGATTTGTTTTTTTTTTAAATAAAAGGTCAGCCCTAGCGTACTCTCCCCGACTTGTATTAATTTAAAAAAAAAGTACAAATGAAAGGGACTAGTGCCGGTGAACCCTACAAAAGATCATAAGAGATCAAAAGAAGCTCATGACGTATCATAGTGAAGATGCATGCTATTTCCTCGCATAAAGTAAGATGCATGCTATTTTCTTGCATACAAGCAAATTACAGTCTCAATCTGTCATTTAGCAAAGGAAACATTTGACATGCGACCCATATTCCAAAGAGATATCTAAGTAATCTATCATGGGTTACCTTAATTTTCTTTCTTTGTTCATGCCATGGAGAAATTTTCATACAGTGGAGCTTCGATGTCTGTAATTGCTTCATTTTCACAAAAGATTTTCCCGTATAAAAGAGTTATTGAGCATGTTCATGAATGCCATCATCAATTGTCATACATTTTGCAACGCACAGATACGTGGTTCCAAATATGCTTCCACTTTCAAAAACCTTTGGAATAAAGTATTTTAACTCTTTTAATATTTTCTTTGTCCATCTCCTTGATATCAAAGATGGGGAATTTTTCTTTGAATATTTTCTTTTTCGATCTCTTGATATTCTAAGGGGAGGATTGAGTAGACTTGAATACCGTGTTTTGTGTAATTGATCATACAAGTAGGCTTGTTGCAAAAGGTTTACATATAAAAATAAAATTGATGGGGTCATTTCATCTCAATTTGTCGTTAAAGTTTTGTTTCATCAGTAGAACTCCTAACCTAGGTTGGATTCATTCCATCAAATAATGGAAAATTACCGACTATGTTCATTTTATTCATGGATTTCCAAATAAACAAGGAAAAAAAAATCAAACACGGATGTGCTTTTGACCGAAAGCACTTTCGATCAAGAAGTTTTTTGTGCCACAACATTTTCGATCGAAAATTTATTTCTGAGCAAAACAAAATATATTTTTTCATTCGATCGAAAACCTTATTGCGCATGTGCTTTTTGACAACTTCATAGAGCTCTACTACTACCATACCATTAATAGAGCCTTTTCCTCACCATAGCATTCAGGTTTATTGTTATGTTTATTTTATTTTTCATTTATTTTCTATTTTATTGTTATGTTTATTGTGTCATGCATATTTTATGATTTGCATATGAAGACCTATTCAGGAAAAGTGGGAATTATGCATGATTTTGAGACAGTTCTTTATTTCCAAAATTATTTCTTTTTTATTCATTTTACATACTACAACATGTTATTATCTCTTGGTTATGTTATTAAATTGACACTTTAACATTAAGCCTAATTGTATTATAAGTGGAGTATCAAGGCTAGGTTCAAAACTGAGAAGTTATCATAGCTAGTATTATTACTGGGACCTGAATAATTCCCAAAATTCCTGAATTGGCCTTTATGCATCTCTTACATATGTATGATTTGTATTTATATAATTAGTTTTATGTTTTTTAATCATCAATAGTATACATATTTGACTCACAAAAGCATTTCTTACTTGTATATGTTGATGAATAAAATTTAAAATACCACTACTAGGATTGTCTAGCTCGCTACATTGATTCTTACTCTCACAATAGTATAGGACTGAGCAATAGATGTATTGAGATTGTTTGAATTGCCACCTCCATTCCTACTCTCTTAGTAGTATAGGGAGTGTATAGGGACTCTTGTGATTGTCTGATTCCTTGAGTCTTACTCTCACAATAGTCACTTAGATTCCTATGACCATAATTACATTGTAGGTCACAAGGTGTATAGAAACTATTGTGATTGTCTAAATCTTTGACTCTTACTATCACAATAGGTATATACACTCATGTGAGAAAACTCATACATAGTATAGTGAGTGTATATGAACTATTATGAATGTTTGATTCTTTGACTCTTACATTCTTAATAGTTACATAGATTCACTTCAAGATGATGATTGTACTTTCTATTTAATTATAAACCTATTTATCTAACTATCTATCCATATTTCTGTCATTTCTCTACACATACTATTGATTTATCTATCCATATTATTACTAATGTATGTATTTATACGTGTACTTAAAATGTATTTAAATATCTATCATTTTATTTATGAGACTTATTTTTCATTATTTCTTTTATGAATTAGATTAATCTTTAAAGTTTTAATATCAATTTTGATTCAATTTCATCTGATAGTCTATTTTTTATGTTTGCACACATGGTTGGTAAAATACATAAGCAAAAGTAAAAGTTTTTGGAAGACTTTGTGTCCTAATACATGTATGGAATGCGAGAAGATCAAAATCACTATAGCAATGTGATGGGGGAAGTATCTCAACCCCTAAGCAACGACGAAGCGTGAATGACCTCCACAGGTATCCTTCTTTGACCTCTACACACCAAAAATGCTCTTACTCAGAGCTTATGCAGAGAACTCTAGTGAGCTTTTGTAGACCTGTAGTAGACACCAAGAGCTTTCCAACAAAACAAATTTCACTTCAAATGGATGCTTACACAAGGAGAAACAATGTCTACAACATGAGTTAGTTGAATGCTCACAACTGCCAGTCAAGCAGATACCTCACTTCACTCCAGCAAGCTTTTCTCAGAGATTATACAAAGAATGAATCTCAAACTTAGGTCAACTTTAGAGCACTCTACTAGCTACCCAATGACACCAAAATCATAGCAAATGGATACATAGAGAAGGAGAACCAGCCCTTACAACAGAGAGCAAAATATTTCCAACAGAGCCTACACACCAAGAGAGATATCAATCACACAACTTCACTAAAATGCATGTTTCTCCCAGATTACTCAGAGAATGATCTAGGGACTTTGTGAGCATAAAATATACTCTAATAGCTATCCAATGAGACAAGAAGTACATCAAATGGATACAATATGAGGGAGAACCAATGCTAACAACTCAGGGGTAGAGAGTTGCAACACTGCCTGTGCACACACATAGATATGCCTACTAAAAGAAAACAAACAAGCAAGCAAGGGGCTAGCTTAAGCAAGGGGCTTGCTTATCACAACTCCAGCACTTAGTGCTCACTTTACATGAGCTAAAACTCCAAGAAGATGGGCCAAAAGAAGTCGGGATACATGCTCCTTTTATAGTGAGAAGTGTGCCCCTAAAATCTAGGAACTACCTTTCCAAATCAGCCTCCTAACTTGGAGGACTTAGTTGAGATGACTTGGGGAGTGGTTGAGTGACTTTTCTTGATGGAATCTTGTGGTTTTTGGCTTCCTTTGATTGCTCCACATGTCCATAAAAGATTCCCCACGAATTTGTAGCTTGAAGCTTGACTTTTAACACTCCCCCTCAAGCTTCAATTCTTCGTTCTCATCCAAGCTCCTTCATGTTGATGCATTGCTTGGATTTTGAAATCTTCATCCCATCCAAAGCCTTTGTAAACATTTCTGCAACTTGGTCCTTGGTACCAATATGATGTAATGAAACTTCCTTGGATATCACCTTTTCCCTTATGAAGTGATAGTGCACTTCAATATGCTTGGTTCTAGCATGATAGACAGGATTCGATGCTAGATGAATGCTACTCATGTTGTCACAAAAAATTGGATATGTGTCAACCTGCAAATTAAGCTCCATAAATAACTTCTTAATCCACATTAGCTCACATGTGACTTGAGCCAAAGCTCTATACTCAGCCTCCGTGGAAGATAATGCCACCGTGGGTTGCTTCTTTGAAATCCATGAGATGATCTTGCTACCTAGCATGACTAGGTAACCACTTGTACTTCTTCTATCCTCCTTCGAACCGGCCCAATCAGCATCAGAATAAGCTTTGACCTGCATATCATCATCAAATGAATAGAACAATCCTTCATTTATAGTGGCCTTGAGATATCGTAACATTCTTCTTGCAGCTTGCAAGTGTGTAGTCCTTGGACTATGCATAAATTGTGATAACACTCCAACTCCATATGCTATGTCGGGCCTAGTTATTGTGGCATAATTGAAAGATCCTACAATAGATCGATACAAGGTTACATCCTCTAATGGCTCTCCATCAATGGAACTTAGCTTTACATTAACTTCCATGGGATTTGAAATAGGCTTGCAATGTAGCATCACAAACCTCTCAAGTAGGTCTAGAATATACTTCCTTTGTATTAGCATAATACCTTCTTCTTTGTATACAACTTCAATGCCAAGAAAATACCTAAGATCTCCAAGATCAGAGATCCTAAACTCCTTTCCAAGCTTTGCCTTGATCTCCTCAATGCCCTTTGTATCATTACCTGTAATGATAAGATCATCTACATACACGCACATGTAGACTACAAGTTCTCCTCTTTGTTTGATGAAGAGAGATGGATCCACCTTGCATTGATTGTAACCACATTTGATCAAATAGTCCACCAATCTTTGGTTCCAAGCCCTTGGAGCTTGCTTTAGGCCATAAAGTGCCTTCTTCAACCTACAAACATGATGTGGAAACTCTTTATGAACAAAACCTAGTGGTTGCTCCATGTATACCTCTTCTTCCAAGTCTCCATTGAGAAAGGCATTCTTGATATCCAATTGGAAAAGCTTCCATCCTTTGCTAGCAGCCATTGCAATGAGTGTCCTAATGGTGCTCATCTTTGCCACGGGGCTGAATGTCTCTTCAAAGTCCACTCCATAGGTTTGTGCAAAACCCTTGGCCACCAATCTTGCTTTGAACCTAGAAATAGATCCATCTGAATTCCTCTTTACTTTATACACCCACTTATTACCTATTACCTTCATGTTATCGTTCTTGGGCACTAGAGTCCATGTTTGATTCTCCTCAAGTGCGTCGATCTCTTCTTGCATTGCCTCTTTCCATTCGGTGTACCTGCTTGCATCTTCATAGCAATCGGGCTCATGATCTTCTACTACTTTGTTCATATATGCATAATGAGTTGCCATGTATGAATCATAAGTAAACCTTTGAGTTGGATACTTAACTCTAGAAGACTTCCTTTCTTCACCTTTTGGAGGAATAAACCTCCTTTGCCTTGGGAACTTGATCTCTTTCTTTGATATGGCTTCTTTCTCCATCATGTGTCCTTCATCATCTTCAACTTCATTACCTTCTTCATCCAACTCCACGAATGTTGCTTTGCCTTTGTTGATTGATTGTGCTTCATAGCTTGATGAAGATCTCCCCCTCCATGGTGAGTTCATGCTTGAACTATCTCCATTGATGGAACACCTTGGGCCGCTTAGCTCTAGGTCGATTTGTTCTTCATCATGTCCATGCTTTTCTTCTTCATAGTCATGCATACAGTCATACTTCTTATAGTCCTGCATACAGTCATACAGTCATAGTCCTGCATACAGTCATCAAATGCTACATCCCTTGATATCCTCAAGTCCTTTGTGTTTGGGTTGAAGCACCTGTAACCTTTATGATCATTTGAATATCCTAGAAACACACACTTTTCTGCCTTTGGTTGTAGCTTGTGCCTCAATTCACTTGGCACATGTACATAACAAGTACATCCAAATATCTTCAAGTGGGAAAGATTAGGTTTCTTACCATAATAGGCTTGATATGGTGTCAAGCCATGGATCCCTGAGGTAGGAGCCCTATTCATAAGATACACGGCGGTATTTGCTGCATCACTCCAAAACATGTTAGGTACATTCATCTCATTAAGCATTGCTCTAGCGATCTCGGCAATGTATCTATTCTTTCTCTCTGCTACTCCATTTTGTTGGGGTGTGTACCTGCATGTTACTTGCCTCTTGATGCCTTGATCCATTAAAAAATCAGAAAACTCATTTGAGAAATATTCTCCCCCTCCATTGGACCTTAGCTTCTTGATATATGTACCTATTTCCTTCTCTACCATTGCCTTGAATGCTTTGAAACATGTAAACACATCTGATTTGTTTTTTATGAAATAAACCCAAACCATCCTTGTGCAATCATCTATAAAAGTGGCAAAGTACTTGTTACCTCCAATGGATTGCTCTTTGGTTGGCCCCCACACATCTGTATGTATCAACTCCAATGGATGTTGGCTTATGTAGCCACTCTTCTTGAATGGAAGTCTCGCTTGCTTCCCTAGTTGACAAGATTCACATAAATGCTTCATACCTTGTCCTTGGAAGTTGGGAAGACCTTCAACCAGCCTCTTGAATTGCATTTCCTTCATTCTTTGTATGTTGATGTGACCTATCCTATTGTGCCACAAGTCCAACTCCGAAATCCTCTTGTTTCCATATGTGAAGTAGACATGTTGAGTGGAATGAGAATTTAGCTCCAAAGTGAAGAGTCTCCCTTGCTTCTTTCCTCTTGCTATGACCTTGTAACCTGGCTTAAGGTTCTCCACAAAGCATCCACCTTTGTTGAACCTTACTTGGTAGCCTCTTTCAACCATTTGCCCAATGGACACCAAGTTCTTTGTGATAGTAGGTACATGCAAGACATCCTTGAGACATCTTCCTTCCTCCTTGTCATCCAAAGCTACATCTCCAACATGGGAGATCTCATGGGCTGTATCATCACCTGTTTCTACATGTCCTTTACCTTTGGGAACATGTAGATTAGTAAACCAAGAAGCATTGCAACTCATATGGTTGCTACATCCACTATCAATATACCAAGTGTTATCTACTTTGCTTGAATTCCCATTCATGTGCATCATCAAGAGATTGTCATTTTTTGAACTTGTAGAAGCATAATTACCTTGGCCTTTGTATGAAGAACCTTGATTATAGCTCCTTTGGTTTCCTCCTTGGCAGCAATCTCTAGCATAGTGGCCAAACTTGCCACATATATAACATCCTTCACCATCTTGATTCCTGTTTTGTTGATGTCGTCCTCCTCTTCCTCTTGTTCTTCCTCTCCCTCTTTGTGATGAGGTGCCTTGGTCATGTCCTTGATTGCTTGAGTGGCCTTGCCTTCCTCCAAACCTTCCTTTGCCCCTTCCTTGTCCTCGTCTTCCTTTTCCCCTTTGATTACCTGCATAGAAAACTTGTGCATCCTTGCTCTTAGTTGAACTTCCACCTATGTTCATTTCTTCGGTGACCATGAGAGCAACCAATTGCTCAAAATCGGGAAGATTATCCCTTACATAAACTGAAGTGGTAAAGGGTTTCCACTTCTCATCATCTCTCAAACCATTGAGAGTGTAAGCCACAAGATCGTCATCGTCTATGTGGCTTCCAATGGATCCCAATGCATCTGATAACTCCTTGACCTTAAGTATGTAGTCATTTATGCTACTCCCTGAGCTCTTCCTAAGGTTGTTGAGCTCATTCTTGAGTTGGATCTTCCTTGCTTTGGTGCTTGTTGAATAAAGCCTTTCAAGTGTCTCCCATACCTTCATGCTTGAATCCAAGTCTTGGATATGGCAGATCATGCTATTGCTAATGTGTTGGGAAAGAATAAAGATAACCCTCTTGTCTCTTTCATTCCATTCCCTAAAGGCCCTTCTCTGGTCATTGGTTGGATTCTCATCCAACCTAGGTCTTGGTTCACTTCCACTAATCAACCCGCAAAGGCCCTTGCCCATAAGATAGTTGGAGACCCTAAATCTCCATGGTTGATAGTTACCTTTGTCTAGCTTTTCAATTTGAGTGTCGAAGTCTCCCATATCTAGTCTTTGATACTTGACATAGCCCTTGACTAATGCTCCAATGTGTGTAAAATGAAAATGAGGCTCTGAGGTTACCTCAATCCAAAGATTTCCTTAGAAGGACACCTTGTGCTCTTGCAAATTTGAGTAGAATATCTCCCCCTTGATCGGAGCTACCTCCAAGAAGCTTTTGTTGATGCAAATCTTCAACCACCAACTCCAAGAGGTCTTCTTGCTTGTATGTGATACCTCCAAGATGCCCAAATGCTCTGATACCACTGATGGGGGAAGTATCTCAACCCCTAAGCAACGACGAAGCGTGAATGACCTCCACAGGTATCCTTCTTTGACCTCTCAACACCACAAATGCTCTTACTCAGAGCTTATGCAGAGAACTCCAGTGAGATTTTGTAGACCTGTAGTAGACACCAAGAGCTTTCCAACAAAACAAATTTCACTTCAAATGGATGCTTACACAAGGAGAAACAATGTCTACAACATGAGCTAGTTGAATGCTCACAACTGCCAGTCAAGCAGATACCTCACTTCACTCCAGCAAGCTTTTCTCATAAATTATATAGAGAATGAATCTCAAACTTGAGTCAACTTTAGAGGACTCTAATAGCTACCCAATGACACCAAAATCATAGCAAATGGATACATAGAGAAGGAGAACCAGCCCTTACAACAGAGAGCAAAATATTTCCAATAGAGCCTACACACAAAGAGAGATATCAATCACACAACTTCACTAAAATGCATGTTGCTCCCAGATTACTTAGAGAATGATCCAGAGACTTTGTGAGCATAAAATAGACTCCAATAGCTATCCAATGAGACAAGAATTACATCAAATGGATACAATATGAGGGAGAAACAATGCTAACAACTCAGGGGTAGAGAGTTGCAACACTGCCTGCGCACACACATAGATATGCCTACTAAAAGAAAACAAATAAGCAAGCAAGGGGCTAGCTTAAGCAAGGGGCTTGCTTATCACAACTCCAGCACTTAGTGCTCACTTTACATGAGCTAAAACTCCAAGAAGATGGGCCAAAAGAAGTCGGGATACATGCCCCTAAAATCTAGGAACTACCTTTCCAAATCAGCCTCCTAACTTGGAGGACTTAGTTGAGATGACTTGGGGAGTGGTTGAGTGACTTTTCTTGATGGAATCTCGTGGCTTTTGGCTTCCTTTGATTGCTTCACATGTCCATAAAAGATTCCCCACGAATTCGTAGCTTGAAGCTTGACTTTTAACACAATGGACATATTCAATTACAAAGATTTCATTGAACAACGATCTAGAATAGCATATATCAATATTGAAGATAAATTTGGCATTCCATTAGGAGGAGCACAAGTATTGAAATGAGAAAATGCCTAAAGAGCTCACTCATGCATTGACATTAGATACCACCACAATGCCTCACTTCATCAAAAAAATCAAATTTGTTGATTTATATTATCAAACAGTGAAGAGAGGTGAACGAGTGAGACTCGACGCAACTAAACAGGGAGAGAGACCAAGAATAGATCCAAATACAAAAGATATACATGTGAATATGGGAGATCATATATCGAATAATCTTTGTTTGCTCCCATATTCATGTATTCATTTCAAAGATGCAGCTCTTGTGGGGGAAGGACAACATGTAATAATCCATAAAGTGAGAATAACCCACCCAAGATTCATCAACAAAACCTTTGTCAAAAAGTTATTCAAATTACATGGTGGTGACATAGAGACACAAGAGAACGAAGCCATGAATGAAGTCACAATTTTATCTGTTATGCACAATGGAATTATCAGTCCACTTGGAATAGCTAGGCATCATAGCAAAAGCCTGTGTCTCATTTTCAAATTGTGGAATGGTGGTACATTAGACATGTGACTGGAGAAAATGAAAAAATATATCTTAAACATACCACGAAGCAGAGGTATTCAAGACATAGAAGTAGCAATTGCGAAGACAAATAGTTGGAAGTTGATCAATGGATTGTTGCAATAGTATCATTTTTAAACACTTGTAATATTTCCCACAATGATCTCCATCCAAGGAACATTCTGTTGCATTTTGAACCTGAGCATGCTTATATTGGACTATGTGGTTTTGGCAGCACAATGTATTTACCAACAAAAAACGTTTTCCAAAGATATGTGATTTAGAAATATGGACTAGAAACGAGTGGAGTCGAAAGTACTAGTGGATTGCACCCAAATGTATATCCACTAGCCCTTCACAATTTAATAAAAGTCAGGAGACCTTTATGATTTCATAATCCTATTGCAAATTTTGAAATACATAGACTTAAATAGTTATCCCATTGATAGACATGGGATTTATAACTTTTCTTTAGAACTAGCATGTGATAGAGGTGTATCAAAAAGAGTAGATGCACATGAATTACTTAGGGTATTCTCGAATTTAGTTTGGTATGGTTTAAAGATATCCATTATGAATGGCTTAAGACCATATTGAAAATTATTTGTATTCATTTGAACTATATGGATAAAATGATATATATTCATTTGAATGGAGTGGAGTAACTATTGTTGATTCATTTGAATTATGTGGATTAAAGGATGTGAATTCATTTGAATTAAGTGGAATAAATGATGTGGATTCATTTGAATTATATGGAGTAAATGATGGGGACTCATTTGAAATACATGGATTAAATGATGGGGACTCATTTGAATTAAGTGGAGTAAATTATGTGGATTCATTTCTAATATGTGGACTAAATGATGTGGATTCATTTGAGTTAAGTGGATTAAATGATGGGGATTCATTTGAATTAAGTGGAGTAAATGATGTGGATTCATTTGTAATATGTGGATTAAATGATGTGGATTTGTTTGAGCTAAGTGGATTAAATGAAGTGGTATCAATTGAATTATGTGGATTGAATGAAGTGGTATCATTTGAATTATGTGTAAGTGTATTGAATGATGTGGATTCATTTGAATTATGTGGATTAAAAGAAGTGCTATCATTTGAGTTATGTGGATTAAATGAAGTGGTATAATTTTAATTATGTGGATTAAATGATTTGGATTCATTTGAACAATGTGGATTAAATGATGTGGTATCATTTGAATGATTTGGTTTCTGTGAATTAGATGATATGGATTCTTTTGAGGTAAAATTAATGTTTTTGTTTTGCAAATTTGAAAGTAAAACATGGCAAGAATGCCAAATGCGAATAATGACCTTCATCATGCTGAATCTCAAATGATTTTATTTGAGAAAAATGCTCAATTTGCTCAATTGGGATTAGCATTTTTATTCCACCAAGATTTAGAGAATGAGGGATTATAAGGAAAACAATTGTCAATGAAAGAAGGAAAAAATCTATGTTCAAATCATTTTATTCGTGATGTTCTCTTTTGAGTTACAGGAAGGGCAAAAGAAGTGGCACCATTAAAGCTTTCTGACACTTACAACATAAAGGATTCACAAAAAGTCTACTTTGAAACTTTGTTCAAGTTGAAAGATCATAACCAAATAATAATCAAATAGCACTATATTTCATTCAAAAAGTTTTTGTAGAAGATATTCTTCATCGGTGTGTAGATTAGGATGATCACTCAAAGAATGCACATATAGGTTTGGGTCGTCCTCAAAATCCGGTAGAATTTCATAACTAAAGAAATGAAGTCCCTCTTCCTCGAAAGTGGCCCTACATTCTGCCACTTAAAGAATGTAACCTTAACCATGATTTATCACCATAGGGAGCATAATTATACAATGAAGGATTAACCTTGGATTATGAAGAACAATCGATGATCAACAAAATAGGATTGATGATTTAAAAAATCATGAAAAATTTACAAATATCTCTCAATGCATATGAGAACAGATATGGAAGACTATTAGAGGCATCATCATTTTCTAATTGCTTCACTACGAATGAGTTATTCAATCAACAAAATACTGAGTAGAAAAACTACATTATGTAATCAAAGACATAACTTTATGGTAAAGACATGGTTTTTGCAACTGAATATATCGAGAGTATTCAAAGTACAACATTTTCTTCATTTTGAAAATCATCATCTATTATAGGTACCATGTCATCTATTTCTTCCATGTCTCAACCATCATTGTGATCTACATCTAAATCATGATGACTCCATGAATCATTTGTGAACCTTGAGTTTGAAATTCTCTAAAAGTTTGTTGTACTATTGTAGAAGATATCTTGGAAGGAGCATGTAACAAATGCATATAACAAAAAATGTTCACCAAATCATTGGCACATGATAGAATTATGTGATTTCTTCATTTTGAATGGAGAAAATCATATGCACTCCAATTACATTCACAACTAACATTTGAAGCTTTTACTGAAAGAACCTCTCATAGATATATGTTGCAACTCCACTGCTGCACTTTGCACCATATAGGAGGTGCATGCTTTTGAATCGCTTCAATGTGTCATAAATCTCCAAAACATCCTTCTCGATTTACATGAGCTACGCTCTGGTGGAACGCAACTTGACCATCTCTACTTGGTAGTAATAACTCACATGTGGTTTTGAAATTTGCTATGACTTCTTAGTTTGATGCTTGAACATTGATTTGAAATGATCCTAGATCCAAGACGAATGTTATTCCAATGTGTAAATGAGTATGCATTTGCATCCATCATTTCTCTAATATGATTAAAGTCTTTCATCTTTGAGTAGCTTCTAATGTAATCAAATAAAATTACAAACTTATCAGGATCAAAAATTCATAAAAGCTCCACAAAAGGTTTAGTGATACTGATGATTTTCTTAAGATTATGCCAAAAAATTTGTGAGTGTATTAGAGACATACACTTCGAAGCTGCAACTCCATAAGAAGGATACTTCTCTAGCTATGCCTCCCATCTTTGATCAAAAAGCATTTCTACAAGAGCTAGCTTGACTTCCAATAATCCACTAGGAGCAATATAAGTAGTTGCAAATCGCATAGCAAAAAAGGTATGAAGTGCTTTATTGGGAGATTTTGAACAAAAGAGCAAATATGACAATTGATGCTCTCTAATAAATTGGACCACATGATTTGCATCTAATAAACTTTGTTCAATGAAAGATAATCTACCTATATCTTTCAATAATAGATTTAGTGTATGATTTGCACATGGAACCCAAGTAATGCCTTCATACTTGTTTTGATTTGCAATTCCATCACTTCGAAAATTACATGCATTATCAGTCACTATTGCAGTCACGTTCTTTGGAGCACCCACGCGTGAGATAGCATGTTCATATATATTTACAAGAAAAGCTGAACTTTTCTCTTTAAGAGAAGTATGAATAGCTTCCAAAAACATGTTTTCACACTCCCTATACTATTGAGAGAGTAGGAGTTGAGGTGGAAAATCAAACAATCTCAATAGATCTATTGTTGTGTCCTACACTACGATGAGACTAAGAATCGATGTAGTGAGTCTATGTATACAAGTAAGAAATGCTTTCGCGAGTCAAACATTTATACAACTGATGATTAAAACAATTTTATACTCATGTAAGCTATGGGAAGATCTATGTTACCTTCACCTATTGGTTCTTCTATCATGCATCCAATAGAGAAATTTGATGCATCCACTTGGACATAGAATGTCGGCTTTCACACACAGAGAGTTAGTCAAGAGCAACTAAGATAGATTAGTGGTTGAGAGTGGCTAGCTCATGCAAGTTTCAAGATGGAGAAGCCTCAGTATAGGGTGCACATAGATATGTGTAACTGCAAGTTCATGCAAGAAGGCATTGGTATGATAAACTTACATGCACCTAGAGCATAGATTGGAGAGTAGTGGACCAAAGTAGGCAAAGAGTAGAAGCAACAAATTAGTTGGTGTTCCTAAGGTGAGACTAGGAAGGAAGTGGAAGATAGAAGGAATTGGTGGTGATTGATGAGTGTTGTATAAGATGTCAAAAGCTGAGATGGTAAAAATCTGAGTGTCTCAAGAAGTGGAGAATGCTTAGAGGGAAATGGGACCACTGAGAAGGTTTGGGCATCAATGCTGGAAAGAAGAAGGAAGCCACATGACCTTGTCCTAAGTCTTTGAAAGCAGGAACGGTTAAGGCTCTGAGTGGTCTATGCATCAAGTATTATCTCATTGCCAAGGAATCGAAAGAGGTTAGGGTTGGTGAGGTGGTGAATTTATACAAGATTAGCAACATGGGTAATCACTTAGTCAACCAAGCTTCAAGTCTAGTTTGCTCGACCTCCTTTCCTCTTTACTAGGACCTTCTACATCTTCCTTCTCACTTGGTGTCTCAGGTTGCAAGCTCTTGTGAACCCATGGAGGAACTTAGGTCCCTCATGGGACTTTGTGCTTGTAGTGCAAGTGAGGGCAATGGAGGACATTTATCTATGACATGATTTCTATGAATTTGTAAGCATCATTAGGTGATTCGAAATGATTTTGTAACACATTTTGCAATAATAGGACCCATTTGCATTCACTTAACTTCATTCTTGTATCGATCTATTTGACTTGCTAAATTGGGTGTAAGTTCCTCATGGAGAGCACTGACAATAATATCTATACATACAACATATACACCTATGTTAAAACTAGTCTATTCTATGATGACAAGTCACCTCCCTTGCCAAGAATGGAAGAACCAACAAAATAGGATCGGCTTTATATAATTGAAGACCAAGCCATACAATGTGTGTGTTATATGCATGTGTATGTATGCATATATGTATGGATATTTGTATGCATGTGTATATATATGCATGTTTCTTTATGCATATGTGTGTGTTTGATGTGTATGTGTGTATGCATGTGTGTCATATATGCATGCATATGTTTGTAAGCATGTGTCTATGTGTGCATGAGATGTGTATATAGCTGCATGTGTGTTTGATATATGTGTGTATGATCATGCATTTACAAATATGTATGGCTGTATGTGTATGCATGTGTCTATGATGTGTATGTATCTGTATGTGTGATTGATATATATGTATGTGTATTTTCATGATGTGTATGTATGTATATGTGTATTATTATCCTCGTTCATTAGAGTGTCTATATATAGCAGCATAAGCTTGGCAAGAGATTCATCTCTCCAGTAGGTGGTGATCCTAATAGTTTACTTCGTTACACTTTTTCTATATATTTATATATATGTATATGTATATGTATGTATATTTGCACAAATACACACATACA